>JASEVX010001082.1:0-26070 GCA_031761405.1 Serripes groenlandicus
TATACTTTTTGGTACTTAATCGGTTAAATACAATGGATTTCATGCCAAAGTCAGCTATTGCATTGAAAGCATGTGTTTCTGTCTTTGATAGCACTCTGAAAAAGGAGTTGTTAGTTTCAAAGAGCTATCTTGACAATGGCTTTTATAATAACAAGTATAGATGAAATTCTTAGTTCAGAATTATAAATGTGTAAAAATTATGTAATTATTTTGTAATTAATTTGCTTAATGGATGAAATAAAAATGATTCTATAATTACAGAGTGCGTCAATCTTAGCACACCTGAGCACAAAGAGCTCAATCTGAGCTATTGTGATCACCCTGTGTCTGTCGTGAGCCGTCGTCAAACATTTGCTAAAACAAAAACTCTTCTTAAACCACTGGGTCCATCTTAGCCAAACTTCACAGAAATGTTCATTGGGTGGTCTTCTTTCAAAGTTGTTCAAATAATTTAATTATGTGTAGAAAGGGAGAAAAGTGTTCAAACTTAAAAGATCTTCCAGTCCGTTATTGGCCCGATTTGAAAATAATTTTGCACAAATGTTTCTTCGGCTGTTCCTCTACCAAGTTTGGTCAAATAATTCGATCCGTTGATAACTATGGCCATTAGGCGGACGGGTTTTGTTTTCATTATGTGTAAATTAAGTAACAACTTTTGTAATGTTCTTTCCAAAAGTACTGGTACTATTCCTTAGGTAGCCCTTTACCAAGAATGTCTAAATGCTTAGTAATTTTTGAAAAATTGACCACCAGGGGGCGGGGGGGGGGGGGGCGCGGGCGTGTGCGGTGGCGAGGGCGGGGGCGGTGGCTTGTTTTCCTTATATGTGTATACTACAAGAGAAAGTTGATGCAACGCATCAATGTCGCCGGATATCCATAGTGCAGTTATGCATAACACTAACATTATAGTACTTGAATAAACAGTTATCAACTGAGGGGCATATTGGAACATGAGGGGTGGGGTCAAGTGAAAATGTATCATAACTTGCATTGTTTTTCCAACGAAGTGAATGATAATTGAAGCCTTTCATTGTTTATGATCAATCTCCATTCCAAAGTAGGTTGACCATACATGCAACCAACTAATTATTGATCATAAACAGAAATGGAAATGAGTAATCTTGCCAATTATTAGTCTTAGTATGTATACAGTGCTTTCATTAAGGAATAATTATAAGATTTGTGAATTCCACATACACTTTTCAAGATGTTTGTCAGAATATTTGAATTTTATTATTTTTCAATAAAAAAGAAAACCCAGACAATTTAGGATTTGCATGCAATAGCACGTCATTTTACCTTTCCTCTTTTAAAGTCAACAGTGGACACCTTTGCAGCAATCTACTTTTAGAACAATGAGATAAGGGTCAAATCGCTGAAGACATGAGTTTTCTCTTTTTCTCAAAATGATATTAGCTTAGCATCCTAATTATATCATACTTTAACAAATGTTGAAATGTAGTCCAATATTTATAAATTAGACCACCTTCGAAATATAATATCAACTAAACAGTTAAATCTCATTGAAATTGTTGTATAATTTAAACTTAATTTAGAACATAAACTTAGCCCTACAACATGTTAATTTATTTTAATTCTTTCCTTTCTTTTTTATAATGAAAACAACAAACTACTCATGTTATAAAATTATATAGTGATGAGCGCCCTTGTGCCAATGATGCATAACAATATGCAGATCGGAAGCAATATGCCTTTAGGGAATTAAATGACACATTCAAAATTGTCAAGGACGAAATTATTTTGTACGAAAGACCCGATTCTTTCTTATTCGCAGAGGTGTCGTTCTTGAAACTCTATTTATAGGCAGAGAGTGTTCGTTCAAAGTCATTTTTCCACTAAAACCAGTTTTATCTCGGTTTGTTCTTTTCTTCATTTGTTTCGAACCAAATAAACATTTTAAATCACCTATAATTTACTATTTGTAAGTGAGTGTAAAGAGCGGCTCTCTACAAAGGAGATTGATCTACGCAGTTGGTATTCGCGAGTCACGCAGGTGCGCGTAAGTAAACAAATTAGACTGCGACGTAAAGGTTTGTAGTTATCGACGTTTGATTACATGTAGTGTAAAATAAAGTATACCAGTCTAGCTAATAGGGACTGTTTTGTCTTCGTAAATAAAACAAAAAAACATAAATGCGAGTCAAAACAAAGAAACTGAAAATACCTAAAACATCGGAATATTTATTTCATTTTAGATGTGTCATTACTTAGTGTTTTTAAACAAACACAATTGTAATATGTTCAAGACATCTAAAGGCGATTCTTTCTAATAATAATCCCCCCTCCCATGTGATTTCAGAAAACCTATTAAAAATAGAAGTCGCGGGCTTCTGCCCGGCGACTAATAACTTTTAAAATCGTCTTGTCTTCTTGTTTTAAAGCACCTAATTTAAATTTCAAAGTCACATTGATTTTAATATTGGAACACAATACGTCATCCAATGATACAAGTAAGCGGGAAATATGGTAGATATTGCCTAGGTGTAAAGTGTGGGAAATATAGCACAGATGGAATACAGAAATTTCAAGACACAAAACTAAAAGCATGCATATTAACTTTAAATGGGAATGAGCTAAGTTGATAAGCATGGTCCCTTTGTTCATTAGTTGACTCTTTTGTGCATATTTGGTGATAAGATATTGAGAATCGAGTCTTCTGTCCTAAGTCAATCCGATATACATGCTCCTTGTAAACACAGTAAAAATGCTTTAGGGAAGGGCATTATATATCATCCTATCAATTGTAGCTCTTTAAGAGGTATCAACAGCGCTGTAAATGGTCAAGCCGCGATAACTATCAATCAAGGGATGGTGAGTTCGAATCCGAATCGGCGATTCATTATTTCAAAAGTCATTCGTTCGTCACACATGAAAAAGGAGGTGAACTGGTCACACTGAAACAACATAATTTAAAGGCGTTAATCATCAATTGATTATCAAGAGGTATTAAACCGTCTTATTTTTCAATTTTCCAGACTTCATACGAATCTTGGTTGACATGATCATTACTAATTGTTGTAGACATACTAGAAATAATATGGGATAATACCGAATTATATCCAACTGTAAATTTTGAATTATCATGAGGTAAATTGAGATGATTAAAACACGCAAGCAACTTCTTTTGTATCGATCGATGTTAACTCAACAGACGTCATCTTCATGTCGTACTCGTATTATAAATTGTTTTTGTTCAATAGATTAAAAATCACATTAGGGGTACACTGTAGTCTTGCTTTATACTAAATAAAGTCAAGCGAAAAGAAATATCCATCGCTGCAAAACGTTATGGGACATGACACTCTTCAGATGCTGCTCAATGGAAACAGTCAACGTTTAGTTGCTAATGCACTAGCGGTTAACCGGTACAGCTTATCAGCGCCAAAGGACGGCTGGTACCATTGCGGATGGGTCTCCTTCATGACGTCCTCGCATGACATTGTAGCAGCAAAACCGCTCTGTACGAATGTCACACTTGCGTAATCTGCTTATCGGAATAATGCTATCAATCACAATATAATCGCTAAAGATACTATCCTTAACGTATGTGTGAGTTTTGATTGAATCTATCCCTAAACCAGGGTAAACGTTAGATAAGAGCAAACGTTCCCATTTGCGTCGTTAAATAAATGTGCTGTTAACAGTTGGACCAGGATGCTTTTTGTACCGAAGTGATGGTCGCCAACATGTTTTCTGTCGTAAAGGTATACACTTCGGTGTTGTTGAACGTGATAGCTCTAGATTGACATTTGTCATAGTATTAAAACCCCTTGTATCATAATTGGATGCACCCGTGATACTACCCTGCAACATGTTGTCATACCATTTGTAACAGGATAACGCAAGAACCCATGTTGCGAGGACCGCAGTACCACTATGAGTTGTCATTCAATTAGCATACATAGGGCGTACTAAATCAACGCATCAAGAAAACGCCAACATATTTAAGCGACCAGTTACGCGAGAATTTGTAAAAACTAGCGGAGTGGCATAATATCATGCTAACTCCGATTAACAGGCCGATCAATTCGATGACAAAATGGAGCTCTTTAAAGTCATGCGCGCTTCTGAAACCGGCAATTACTACCACTTAATTTTACGTCAACAAATTTGTGATATTTTATAAAAGCAACACAGTATATTTTTTCAATAATGCTAGCAAAACCGACCGATTACATCTATAATGGAGCATTAACATCGAAATTGAACCTTGTTCATTTTAAAGAGTTCTGAAAGTAGGTATAACCTCGTGCGTCCTTATTGTGTCTCATTACGTGTTTTCTTTTAAATTGTATTATGTGTGTCCATACATGCATTATTTTCGTCGGTTGCTTTAAGGTTCACGGTTTACCTGATATGACATCTGCATGGATATCTGTTTTTAAACCATAGTATACAAATTATGCCACAGTTGTAAAGTTGAGACTACTACTGCAATATCAACTCAAACATAAGGTTGGAGAAGGGAGAAATCCAGAGCATCAATAAAACTCAAGAATCAAATTATCATTTTACGACTCGGGTTCAGAGTACTTAGTATCAACTTTTGATACTTGGTTGAACTGTTTTTGAGTTAATCTTTCTAATTCAATGTCAGTAGCGATAGCTTTTACAAGCCTGCATCAAAGGGAGACTGCAGTGCGTGTGTTTCTATAGTAGGTTATTAACCATACGCATTTTGCATGTTGTCAGAAAAGGGTTTTTTTACAACAATTTCGAAAATGTAGCAACGTCCAATGATTTGTTACTTTTCTCTTGTTAAACACAAAGTGGCCAAATTACATTAATAAAATGCCATATAGTGAGTATTGTGTGAATTTGTGTCATCGTACAAGTTGCAACACGAGAACCTCTGCAGAAGGCCCTTAATGAGCACTTAGTGTTTGTGTTCATGTGAGCAAAAAATAAAGTCAGGAAGACAGGTAATTACCAATCAAATCACTGAAAGTGCTCAGAGCAAGGGGCTAACTGCAGATAACATTTGGACATGGATTTACCGATCCCAAAAGTCTAACTTGAACACTTTACACTAGCAATTTGTTAGTTAGCACTTTATATCCATATATTAAATGATAAAGGAGTAAAGCAAAACACTGTAAACACAGTATGATGGTCTATCGATATACTAAAAGTTGGCATACACATGCGCATCTGCTATCTGGATAGTTGCTGCTTTAGCACACCTCCTGGTTTACAATGGATTTTTAGCCGTTTTTTTTTTAATGCAATTAACACATATACATTTCATATCAAAATCTCAATAACATAATAATGATAATTATATTGAGAGTCCAATTTTACTTTCAAAGCAGAAATAAAATCTTGTGTTATCTACATTTTCTTCAGCGTGCAATGACTGAAATATTGTTAAAAGCGACGTAAAACATCATACACACGATTTAATCATTTCTTAGTGTTTCACAACGCATAGGTGAATAGTTTTAAATGCATTGCTTTCGAATTCATTTTAAATCCCAACATTTTGAAAGAGTTTATTGCAGCGGTGTTAAATGACAATTGCACCACTGATATCGGCAATTTATAAGACAAAAAATATTATATTTTTCTTATATTTTTTTTTTATCTACCCAGAGCGGGAATCGAACTCAAGTCTCCTGCTTCACGGCCGAACATGCTAACCGCTACGTTACGCGGCCACTTCGATGGATTCCATTTATAACATAATTATAAACCAATAAACGAGTTGGCGAAATATTTAGTATTGAAACGTTTTATCTTGATAAAAAACAAATGTCATTTAAATCATTTGTTTTATAACTGGGACTTGACTATCTTATTCCGTCTGCTGGGGTTGTTCAGGTTAATTTTGGTTGAGAATTTGATGTATTTACCTAGGAATCTAAAATGAAATACTCTAGTATTCCTGATTATCGTTACCGCTGAAAATACATTTTATTCGAAAGGATTTTTGGAAATTACGACGCTCATTTGCACATTTATCGTATAAATGTTATATTTTGTCAACTATTTATTTTATCATCATTTAAATAATTTGAATGTTTGAGTATATATGTTATCATTGGGACTAATTTATCTGAATTTGTTTTTGAGTCGGAATCGAAAAGTTGCCTTTACTCCATTCGATTTACAATATTTAGGAATTACCAATGAACTTTACGCGCGATGAAGTATGTTGAAAGCGTAGAAATACATTTTAATTATTAATCATGTAATTCATATATTTTAACATAAAATTTCTTTCGAGTTATTTCTTTTGGGTTAGTGATGTCGAATCAAATCAATTTTCGGCTTCATATGTCAACAAGTTACCGCATTTTAATTTTTAGACAGGAACTATTGGCGGTACAAGATGACCAACATGGGAATTAGCTGGCAACAGTCATTTCATTTTTAACAAAATATTCCACAAATCATCCACTTTCATTGACTTTATGTACGATCTGCAACCACCAATACATCTATATGAAGTCGAGATGGTGTTCAGAAACGGAGAGCTGATGTAGAAAGACAGATGTGAAGTAATTCAATGCCGATATCGTAAAACGACTGTCTTGATTCCAGTCTCAAAATGATGCGTCGTTTCGAAAATTAGCTACTATAGCAATTGGCTCTAACGAGCCCCTTGATAATCAAAGCACTGAAAGTGCTGTGGGACGGTACCCATTGTATGAGGGGAAAAAAGATGGTCAATTGTTCCATTTTTTGGAAAGTTACAAAACAAGTCACATAACTTCAAACAAGAATGCTCTACTGGTATGGTTCTTTGGTCATTTTCAATCCAGAGCATGTATGTATGGTGAAGATCGGATAGTAAATAGAGGCTTGTTTGTGTTCACAAGCTGTATTATAGCAATTTTTACAATTTCATGGGCCATAATCCAGTCTTGGCGGATCTGGCTGGTTTTCAAAAGAAACCAAGCTCTCATCAATATTTAACTACTATCTAAGTTTTGTGAAGATCAGATAGTAAATAGAGCCTCTATTGTGTTCACATGCTCAATTATAGCAATTTGAACAATTTCAAGGGCCATAATCCAGTCTTGCATGGGCGGATCTGGCTGGTTTTCGAAAGGAACCGAGCTTTCATGTATATCTAACTACTGTATAAGTTTGGTTGAAGACTGTATCGTGTTAACAAGCTCTTTTGTAGCAATTTTGACCATTTCAAGGGCCATAATCCAGTCATGCATGAGCGGATCTGGCTGGTTTTCGATAGGAACCGAGCTCTCATGGATATCTAACTACTGTATAAGTTTGGTTGAGATACAATCAAAAGTGAAGACTGTATCGTATTAACAAGAAATTGTTTACGTACGGATGGACGGACGCACGACGGACAAATCGCCACGACATAAGCCCTTCTGGCCTTTGGCCAGTAGAGCTAAAAAAGAAGAAATGCATACAGTTCAAATATTGATTTAAGACAGGGTTAACCTTATTTCCAGAGATCTATAATTAAACTCTTGAATTGTAGACAGTAGATACAGTTAGATAAACAAACACATTTGTGATAGGTAATTTATCACATGGATAAACTCTACAGCAGATGATTTGAAAATGTTTAACTAAAGATATTGGTAAATCTGTATTGATGAAACTAAAAGTATCGACGTGTGATGAAAACATTGAGAAAACTGTCGAAATTTCTCATACCATCCATCTGTTGAAGATTAGACAACATGTGTCTGTAGTGTAGAAAGGGTAAAATAGTACCAGTAGCAAAGCTATTTATTATCTATAGTATCTAAAGAATCAACTTAATTTTAACACTCTTAGAAAAGAGTCCCCCAAGGAACATTTGAGAGAAATGTGGTGACCAGAGTTTTTACAAGATATTTTTCAATATTGGCCTAGTGACCTAGTTTTTAACCAGACCATATTCAAACTTAGCCTAGATATCATCAAGATAAACATTCTGGTAAAGTTTCATCATGCTAGAGTTAAAAACATGGCTTCCAGAGCATTAACAAATATTTTCTTAAATTTGATCATGGGACCTAATTTTTGACTCAACATGACCAATGTCTAAATTGGCCTGTATATCGACAAGAAAAACTGTCTGACAAAATTTCAAGCCGCTAAAGTCAAAATTGTGGTCTCTTAAGTGTTAAATCAAGATTGTCCTACAACTTGGCATAGTGACCTAATTTTTTAACAAACATTAACCATATTCAAACTAAATTTAATAAAAAACAATCATTCTGACAAAGTTTCAGCATGCTCAAGCTAAAAGTGCAGCTTCCAGAGTCTTAACAAGATTGTCCTCCTACTTGGCTTAGTGCCCTAATGTTTTATCCAAAATAACCAATATTTGAAATTGGCCTATCATCAAGACAAACTTTCTGACAAGGTTTCAAACTGCTCAATACAAAAATGCAGTGTCTATAGTGTTAACAAGATTTTTCTACAGTGTTTGGCTAAGTGACCTAGTTCTTTACTGGATCGGACACATATTCGAACTTAGGCTAGATATCATACAAGCAAATATTCTGAGGAAGTTTCAACATGCTCAAGTAAAACATGCGGCTTCCAGAGTGTTAACCCTTTCCCTCATATAGACGCCTTCTGACGCCTCTACAGCAGACGGCTTTTTGAAAACATAGTGACAAAAGAATAAATTGCTCAAAACGAGCAATTTCTCCTTTTGCCACAATGTTTTCCACTTTTAGTCATAGGTTATCCATTCAATTATAGAGATTTTCTATATGTTGACAAAACATGTTCAAAGTCATCTGCTGCAGAATTGTCGTATGAGGGAAAGGGTTAACTAGATTTTCTTTAATTTGAGCAGTCCTGTGAGCAAACCAACATTGTGGACTCTGCGTAAAGTATTGATCCGGATCAGCCTAAGAATGCCACACAGGCTTACAAGGATAGACACATTTTACCTGTGGATTTTCTGTCAAATTGACCTGTAACTTAACCAACTTAACCAACAATGTCCAATTCTCTTATACAACCAAAATACATCAAAATTTATACTTTTTACCCCAAAAAATAGGCTACACTCAGCATATTTAGTATACAATGAAAAGAAGGGTATTACATGAGGAAGTTTTCCAAGTCTCAAAGTATTAGGTAATAAAATAGTTTGATTGATTAATTGGGGTTTAACACCATTTTCATCAATCTTTCAGTCATATCACGGCAGCCAGTTCAACTACTCATATGTTTCTTGGCTTTCTCATACCAGTACTTCACACAACATTCTTTCCAAGCAACTGGCTGCTTTTCCACATAGTCTAAATCCCTTGGTGGTAGTCACGTCAAATGTCAGAAGGAATGTAGGCCAAGCTGAGGTTCGAACTCACAACCCCTGGATTAACAGCCTGTGTCTCTACTGACTGAGCTACGGTAAACTGAGTAATAAAATAGGAAACATGCTGTACCAAAGTGAGCTTGCAAAGATATTTTCAAAGTTGTCTGCTGTAGATTGGTTTATATTTGGGTAAAGTTTTTTTAAAAAGAGCCTGTGATATTGTTTCCGTTCAATTATTTCTTCCAATCCTTGAAGTTTGCAAAAACAATTAACAGGTCAAAATGTACAGTTTTGTTAAAATATTCAAACTTTTCTTCCCATTACTATGTTCAACAATTGAAAAATTGGGGACATATTTTGTCAATGAAAATTCTGTTGCATGATGAGTAACATATCAACTTGAATATACATAGAAAAATATAGTAAACTGACCTTTGAATGTATATAGGCTGTAGACAATAATGATGCAACAGAAAATCTTTAAACTTTATGTCAGAAGTTAAATCTCATAATGTGCTTTTTCCTTTTGTGATCAATAAAAAATTCGACTAATCAATATCGCTTGAAGGAATCTGATAGAGGGTCTCCCAAGGAACATTTCTACAAAATTATTTGAAAATTTGCCAAACACTTTTTGAGGTAAAGATATTTTAAGTTTTCATTATAGCCACATACGGCAAAATAGCCCCGCCCCCCTGGCGACTATCTTTTTCGTCCAATCAACTTGGCTTGAAGGAATCCGATAGAGGGTCACCCAAGGAACATTTCTACAAAATTATTAGAAAATCGACCTGACACTTTCCTCGGAGAAGTTTTCACTATTATTTTTTTTCGGTTGCCATGGAAACCAGAATTTGCATGGATCCAAAAAATATGAAGGAATTTAGGAGAGGACATTGAGAGGACGCTTCATAGGAAGTTTCATTTCAATTGGCCAAGTGGTTAGGGAGAAGAAGTTGTTTGAAGCAAAAAGTTAACGCATGCACGACGGACAATTTGCCATGACATAAGCTCGACTGGCTTTCAGCCAGTGGAGCTAATTATAATATTTCAATCACCCTTTCCCTCAAATAGACACTTTCTGACGCCTCTGCAGCAGACGGCTTTTTGAAAACATGGAAGCAGAGGAAGAAATTGCTCCATACAAGCAATTTCTCCTTTTGTCACAATGCTTTTTATTCATGCCTCTTACTGTTGACAAAATTTAATGCTAGTTAACTTACAGTTTAACTTTTAAATTTTACATCTTTGGTCATTTAACAAAACAAATGATCCCCCTGTGTGACACAATATGTAGTTCAAAATGATCTACTTAATGTTAGTTATCATGTAGAAGTGTCATCTCTGTATTATAGCTCAAAATAATTTACTTGAATGTCTTGTTCATAGTAATTAGTTAATTACACAGTTATCTTCCTGTATTATAGTAAACAAAAACAGATCACATTGTGCAACCTTGATTCGTATTTGTGTCACATATAGCCTAGATATTTGTTCTTCCATTCCGTTATTGTTTTCCGAGTTACCTTTACAGCTGTAAAATAAACACTTTCATCCAGAATACTTGTCACAACGACTCGCTGCTTTTACCAGCTTTGAAGAATGTCATTATCGTCGTTTTGTTTTTGTTTTCTACCCGTCTTGTTGCATCCACGACTTGCCATTTGTCTTTTATTTCTCTGATTCAACTAAAAACCAAACCGGAAATAACAGTTAATATACCCCAACTTTTCCAATACATAAAGGTTGGTTGTAAAAATATCCCACACACTGACATTATGAATCTTCTTCACAAGTAATGTTGCGTATTGCGCATTAAATAACCTGTCAATATTTCCATGATCTGAAACGAAACAAAAATACATAGTTACTGATTGCACAATAAAAATAAAATCAAGATGTGTATAGTTGTATACATGTCTGCGCAAAACCATTTTTATCAATATATACGTATGCTATGATTTGAATAATAAAATAGTCCGTTTATAATAGATACTTTACAATTATTGATCTGCATTTAGTTATTTGGGGTTATAATGCATCTGTATCCAGTGAAGACTCAGAGGAGCCTATGTATCATATTATGCAGTCTCACCAGTCTTAACTGACCATATACATGTAATTTAGACCTAGAAACAGTGTAGCCTCACTATATGTCAATATAACATTATAAATGACGCCAAGGCAGAGTGTCAGTTAGACATGGATTCACTAGACAAATTATAACATAGCGTACACAAACTTGATACAAATATACATGTGTTTTTGCTCGTTAATTGAATAACATTTTTGGCAAAGCATCATGCACATGCTCCATCTAAGTATAGACAAAATCTGGAAAATTCATTTATAAATATATATTGTATTTCTTCATTCTTTTCAATAATAAAACCTGTATACATAATATCATCATTCAATACAAATAATTGTACACACTTAAGTTTGAAAGCAGTTTTCACATCACTTAACCACTTTTGTCTCCTAAGTCCTTAAATGAGCCTAAATAGTGTATACATACAAGAACAAGTATACACTTGTACAATATATCAGAGACCCAAATAGAAATATATATATGTCTCTGAATATATGTATTAAGTCTCCGAAGTCCTTAATTTTTTATTTTTTATTTTCCTTCATATGCCACCCTTTTTAAATAATTAACATATGTCAGATGATAAAACGGACAAGCGAATGTCTACAGGAATTGGGCTATTTTCAGACATACGTGTACATTAAATACATGTGAGCTTATTTTCATAACCGGTTACGATACAGCACAGGGCGAAAATAAAAATAAAAAAGTTTTCCACTCCAAATTACAGTTTAATTGACAGACCTACCTCGAACGTTATACGTATTGATGACTAAATGAACATTTTAGGCGTGCATACATTTCTTTCCTGTCAGTCATCCTCAATATAAAACTTCATGTGTCTTTCCTCCACAAAAAAAAAATAACAATCTATCGTCAGCGCAGCTTGTCAGATTTCTACTTTCATTTTGAACGGAAGTTGCAAGATCTCCTTCGCAGAGTTGTCGTTCCTTACCATCTTCTTTCAGTAAAATGAATCGATTGGCTAGAAAAATTAGTTGGAAGATAGTTTTTCATCGAAGCGTTTAGAGTTAGGGGAGTTAGGCATTATTGTTAATACTACAAACATCCACGAAACCACTTCCTGATCAACAAGAAATATCAGAATGTCACGTGAAATTGGTATATATTCATACATTAATTATGAATATATTTATTCAAACTTCAACTCAATATTGTAAACGTTCTACTTCAACTTTCAACCACTAATGCTTCCTTTTTACAGTTTTTTTTTCAATATTCAGATATCTTGATTCACCAAGGTTTTCGAAAATGCAGTTTTATTGCCTGATAATTGACACTACTTTTTTGTTGACGGTTAAAAAAAGCCCTCTTTTTCGGCTCCCAGCTTTACACTATCGTTCTGTTTATAGTCGGGGAGCCAACTGTTGTACGATTTCTCAAAATGCACATGACTATAGACGGTACCTTAGGGGTACCGTCCAAAAACTACAGTCTTGATTTAAATAGTCTATTGCCAGTCGTTTACATCAGAACGACTTATTAATCGAGTCACGATTTCACCAACTAAAGTACGAATCGCTTCTACACTTGGTAAGTTTAAAGATTGAATGAAAGATGGATTTGAGTTTAACACCATTTTCAACAATGTTTCATTCTTTTCACGGCCATTTTTTACCTAGCCATTTAATTTCTGACGTACTCACAACAGTATTCCACATAACAATATTTCAAACAACTGGCTGCTTTTGTACGTATATTAGTATCCAGTTGGTGGAGGGCAAATGATGCTTGTCGCAATGACTTCAGAAAGAATTTTGGCCGAGATGGAGTTCGTCATTATGGCCGTTTTTGTCCTTGTTAAGGTTAACTGTATATATGCCAGACAAGATGAGAAGTTAGTTACAATCTCAAAACAACCTTTACAGAAGAAAACATTTAGCAACTTCTGTATTGGCTAACTTACATCTAATTGAACGTTTGTGAGTGACCTCTGATTAAAATGTGCAATTTATCCATTAAATAAACACTGCTTACTTATGTTGTTGAAATATTTCTGTGTAAGGGATTACCATAAATGAATGGTTATTTTTACCAACAACCATTTTAGTATAATTGCTCAAGTCTTAAACGATACTTTTATAAATATTGCCTAACTATTTACTTTCTTGAAATGGTATATCATTGGTAGAACTAATATACGATTCTGCCAAATTAGCTCATTAGTAAAACAATATGATATCACAATCAACCAAAAAAGGATTTGTTTATCCTCTGTCACTTTATGTTGACCTTGAGCTGTTTGATTGCAGGAAGACAGCACTTGTTAAAATGCAATTCAAAACTATTAAAACCTTGATACATGTTAGTGGCATTATTTCTTATAAGAGATAAATTGGACATCAATTGTAATATATTATTAGATTGCATAATTTACTAACTATATATAGGTTTTTTTTTACCAATAATCCATTGATGTTTAGTATGCAAGTTATCAGTTTATAAATGCCTGTTAGCGTTGTGTTCTACTGTGTAATTGATTATTATTTCATAATTAATCAAACATGACAAATACAAAAAAAATGTACCCTCAAAATCAACCATATTGTATAGGAAATGTTAAACATATTAGGAAAATCGGAAATCAAAGTGTCTTTTGCAACAATGTTTTTTTATGCAGGTAGATATAGAATGTAAAAGTACACTTTTGATAAACTATTCCTTAAATCATCTGGACAAATTAATAAAAGAAAAATAGTCAAGTGGAGTTGCATGTTTTTCATTAAACTATTCAATGGAAAAAGTAACATGTTCACATAATCCGTATGATAGACGTATTAGATAACGTGAAATAAGCCGAGTTGTGATAAAAGGTACACTACTGCATGTATACTACTCAAACTTTGATAAGGATCACTATGTTTTCTTTATGACATTGTAACCTGTTGTGGCTGACTTTTCTATGAATACTTATTCAAACTTCAATGTATTCTGTATATAATGATCAGCACAGATTACGAATCATTGAAGCAAAACGAATACAAAAATGAGGTGAGAGACAAAACTAGGCATTTCACAGGTCTTTGAATTACATGTACCAAAGTGCATATGTCAATATTTTGACAATTCTTCTTTTTGTATGCACTGTGGTGTTGAATATTGTCATTAAACATTGCGAATGTACAACATCGAGGGAGCCTCGAGTATGTAAACATTAATACAGGCATTTGGTTACTTGACGCAGGACTCTCTCAAAGACAGATTGCCCGTCGCCTTGGTGTGTCAAAGAGCGTTCATGGAGGGATGTGGCAATGTTACCAGGTACATGGAAATGTCATGCGTACATAACCGAGAACCGGTTTATCTATTGTCGTCCTTTGCTAGCATGAGTCTTTTCAAGACTGCTGCCACGTTAAGAAACAACTTCCAGAATTCCACTGATGTTAGAGTAACTAAGCGAACATGATAAATCGTCTCCATTATTCTGGTTTCAAACTCGATTGCCAGTCATACGAATCCATCTGCATTAACATCACACAAGGGCTCGTCTGTAATGGGCCCGTGACCATGTTTAGTTCAATTCAATTACGGTATGAGCTTGAATCGGCGTCCGCGGAAAGGCAGTCATTTATATTATTGAGAACGGCACGTAAGGTACGTGAATGAATTTATGGATGCTTATGTTTGTCCATACACCCGTACCAAGGAGCTATCGGCACGCATTCCATTTTCCTGGACGACAATAGACGTGTACATAAGGCTTATGTACCAAACGAATGGCTGTAGACAACAACTATCATTGAAATGGATTCGCCGTTGATTTTTATATCGTCATCTGAAAGAGCACGTCTGGAACATGCTTCCGGTAGCCTTATCAGCCATACCTGTACAGTTAACATGCTCCTTTGACAAGCACTACTTGGAGAATGGGATTAAACTCGACAACAGAATATCCAAGGGTTTATTGGCAACATGAGGAGGCGATGCCAACCTATGATATTTTGAGTAGTATACATACAATAAGAGCCATTTTAGTATGTGTATCCACGGATTCTCACGTGCCTCATCTTCAAGCCATATATAGTCTTTGTCCCGTCGCTATCATTAAAGTTATCGCATATCCAGACCGATAATACGTACATTTTATTAAGAAGGAAGTTTAAACACGGACGAAAAAGTAACTGATTCAGTCAATTGGTCAGTGAATTAATTACTATAGGTAGGTGTGACAGTTATATTGTTATAGTAGGTTCTACGAATATCGTGTTATCACGAATACCAAGGTAAACACAAAACCGGTGTTTTCTTTGTTGCGCGCGCATAACCGGATGTCATATGATTCCATCAGGAAACTCCGTTATCACGACTTTCAAATGCTACAATTTAAAAAAAAAAAAAAAAAAAATTCTCATAAATTACGACCCATCATGATTGTTACCCATAATAAAAAGAAAATCCTACATGCCCTGACCCCTCACCGACGAAATCCTCAATTTTTTAGTAGAAAACCTGTTGTTGATTTTTTCTTTCACATTTGAACATGTTGTGTATTAACTGTTTATGACATCATAGGAATTTTAAGTCACATGATTACATTCTGTGAAGTTTTCTCGACTATAGAAAACATGGAAGAAATTAAGGACCAAAGTTCTAAAAAAAATATATATATTTTTTTGGCCTATATGTTTGTGGTGGTTATAAATTTTAACATATGCTATTTTCAAACTTCTAAATCATATACTGTGTTACAAAAATTAAGGATGTTATTATAAGGACTAAAAAAATAACAAAGAAATGGGTCAGTTTTGGAAAATATGATTAAATTGTGCCAATAAGAAAATTTAACAAATTGTTTCAGAAAATATCATGTAAATAAGTTCATAGTTTGGAACAGTTAATAATTTAACATTTAAATTACATATAATTGTTCTAGTGACAAATGTTTTATAGGATAATCAGTTTCACAATAAATCTCACAATCTTGTAAAGAGTTGATACAACAGGACTTCCATACTAATGATTTTTGTAATTACACCGGTGAGTGATTGCCTCCCTTGAATATCAATTTCAAAATGGATGCGGATGGATTCGATTTTTGGAACTTTGCACAGAAATGAATAATTATTTTGTGTAAGTTAATTAACAAGGACATATAAAGGAACGATTGAGACAGAATATAATTTACAGTTAAGTTTGCTTTATTTATTTTTTCCCCAAAAAACCGTAAGTACACCGATAATAGGGAGTCCCACCCTACTGGTAAGTACCCATTTATATTTCATACTAAGAAATGACGATTAAAATTCTTTTTTCTTTTTTCAAGAACAAGTGAAGAGCTGATGCGATCGTATTACGTATTTGTAAACAATTGAATAACAAACTCATTTTCAGGAATTGGTTATTAATGTTGTCTTTGAAGTGGCAGCAACCTCTTTTAAAGTTAAACAAATAGCGCTGACACTTTGCGCGATATTACCGTCAAAGCTCAACATAAATAGAAGCTATATTTCTCTAAAACTTCAAAAGATTAACCTTCCGTTTTCTAGTGGTTCACTACCAAAGGTGTACAACAGCGACACTGGGGTCAGAATTTGCCGCTTTCCTGTGTACTTTTAGTTTTAAATTTAGAAGCATTTGGTGGAAACAAGAGTGAGAGTTCAAATGTTTGGTTATTCATTTAACCGAATGGTCCCTTACCGAGCTTGTACAAATAACAATCAAGAGTCTAGATTTGACCACATTCCTGCGACTTATAGGTTTACATAAAATATACTTGAATACTTTCCTTCTCCTTCCTATATCCTGCAAGAGAAGGAAATTCAATATATTAAATTATTGTAAACTTTGATATTTTTCCTTCTATTTTACATTTAAAAAAGGATCTAATGATATAGATTCCTTTAATATTGCACTCAGATCTTTTTCACGTGTTGCTACGGACGGAATTATTCCTTACAGTAACGTTACAGATCGCTCCAATTCAACCTGTGTCGGGTTTAGAGACCAGCTAACAATGTTTGGTACATCGTTTATAGATGATACGCAGTGATAAATCAATAGACATACACAAAACGCAATTTGCTCTAATCATACCGCTAGCTGTGTGTAAATACATACTTATTTTATGACGTAATAATGTGAAGTTTAATGCATGGCCTGCTCTGGATTGAATTTTGTATAGTCGTTCACGATCATATAAGTTCATCTTAATTAAATATGACCAACACAATTAAGAGGGATTTAATAACTTCTAGGATGAATAAGATTGGTAAAATGTAGGTTTCTTATTATTGTTGTCTTTCTCCGAGGTTAATTCTTTCAATGCAAAATAGAAGATTTGTGTTCGCTTTACTGAACATATTGTTAGGTAAAAAAGGGGCATCGAAATCATAAAAAAGAACTATAATATCTAGGCGTAAATACATGGGTGGAATCCGGCTAGTGAGACTAGGAGCCAGAGTGTGGCACTTCAACCTGACACATGTCAGGATGCCAGTTAAACACTTTAATTCCAACAGGACGGGTGTAGATAAACTTTCTAATTCGGGCAATATACAGCCGGAATTGGGCTGTAGTCTTGGCTAAAATTCCAACTTCATCTGAGCATTGCAGCCAACTGCCATACATCCGGGTGGAATCCGACTCGGAGCCAGAGTGTGGCACTTCTACCTGACACATGTCAGGATGCCAGTTAAACTCTCTTCACGGGTGCAAAGTCGGGACTTTGTCGGGAAATCACAACTCCGGCTGGGCATGGCAGCCGGCTGACACAACTTGGTGAAACAGGATTTCATGTAACACGAAGTCAGTTTGAGGCGCTTTCATCTGGCATGCATCAATGAACCGCCCAATCTATCTATCTCGAACAATATGCACGCAAAATCGAGGGTGGGAGCCACTCTGTCGGCGCAATTCTGGCTGGGATTTGCAGCCGGCTGCCATAAATCCTGGTGGAATCCGGCTAGTGTGACTGGGAGCCAGAATGAGTAACTGTCACCTGACACATATCAGGATGCCAGTTGAACTCTCTAATTCGAGCACTATACAGGCGGAATTGGGCTGTAGACATGGCCAAAATGCCAACTTCATCTGAGCATTGCAGCCAGCTGCCATAATTCCGGGTGGAATCTGGCTAGTGCGACTCGGAGCCAGAGTGTGGCACTTCCAGCTGACACATGTCAGGATGCCAGTTAAACTCTCTAATTCGAACAGGACTGTCGCAAATTCGGGACTTTGTCGGGAAATCCCAACTCCGGCAGGGCATGGCAGCCGGCTGACGCAACTTTGTGAAATAGGACCTCATGCAATCACAAAGTCAGTTTGAGGCGCTTTTCGGATGAAGTTGGCATTTTGCCCAAGTCTAAAGGCCAACTCCGGCTGTATATTGCTCGAATTAGAGTTCAACTGGCATCCTGACATGTGTCAGGTGAAAGTGACTCAGTCTGGCTCAATGTCACGCTAGCAGGATTCCTCCCAGATTTATGGCAGTCGGCTGCAAAACCAAACCGGAGTTGGACAGACAGAGTGGCTACAACCCTTGTTTTGGCGTGCCTTTTGTTCAAGATAGATGGATTGGGAAGTTGACTGATGCATGCCACGTGTAAGCGCCTCAAACACTGACATTGTGTTGCATGAGATCCTGTTTCACAAAGTTGCGTCAGCCGGCTGCCATGCCCTGCCGGAGTTGGGATTTCCCGACAAAGTCACGAATTTGCGACCGTCCTGTTCAAATTAGAGAGTTTAACTGGCATCCTAACATGTGTTAGGTGAAAGAGCCACACTCTGGCTCCCAGTCAGGCTATCCGGATTCCACCCGGATTCATGGCATCCGGCTGCAAAACCCAGTCGGAATTTGTCCGGCAGAGTGGATCCTACCTTCGTTTTGGCGTACCTATTGTTCGAGATAGATTGATTGGGCAGTTTATTGATTCATGCCAATTGAAAGCACCTCAAACGGAATTCATGCTGCATTAAGTCCTGTTTCGCCAAATTTCGTCAGCCAGCTGCCATGCTCAGCCGAATTTGGGATTTCCCGACAAAGTCTAGAACTTGCACCTGTCCTGATCGAATTAGAGAGTATAACTGGCATCCTTACATATGTCAGGTGAAAGTGCCACACTCTGGCTCCGATTCTCACGTTCCGGATTTCATCCGGATTTATGGCAGCAGGCTGCAATTTTTGAAGAAGTTGGCATTTCGGCCAAGTCTTCAGCCCAACTCCGGCTGTATATTGCTCGAATTAGAGAGTTTAACTGGCATCCTGACATGTGTCAGGTTCAAGTGATATACTCTGGCTCCCAGTAGGCTATCCGGATTCCACCCGGATTTATGGCAGCCGGCTGCAAAACCCAGCCGGAATTGGGCCGACAGAGTGGCTCCAAACCTCGTTTTGGCATGCCTTTTTTCGAGATAGATGGATTGGGCAGTTAATTGATGCATGCCATGCGAAAGCACCTTAAACTGACTTCGTGCTGCACGAGGTCCTGTTTCGCCAAGTTGAGTCAGCCGGCTGCCATGCCCAGCTGGTGTTCGGATTTCCCGACAAAGTCCCGACTTTGCACCCGTCCTGATCGTATAAGACAGTATAACTTGCACTATATATATGTGTTAGGTGAAAGTGCCACACTCTGGCTCCGAGTTGCACCAGCCACATTTCACCCGGATTTGCAGCTGGCTGCAATGTTCAGATGAAGTTTGCATTTTGGGCATGTTTACAGCCCAACTCGGCTGTAAATGCTCAAATAAGAGAGATTAACTGGCATCCTGACATGTCTCAGGTGAGAGTGACACACTCTGCCTCCCAGTCACGCTAGCCGGATTCCAACCGGATATATGTCAGCCGGCTTCAAAACCAAGCCGGAATTTGCCCGGCAGAGTGGATCCCACCCTCGTTTTGGCGTACCTATTGTTCGAGATAGATGAAATGGGCAGTTGATTGATGCATGCCAGGTGAAAGCGCCACAAACTGACTTCATGTTGCACGAGGTCCTGTTTCGCCAAGTTGTGTAAGCCGGTGGAGTTGTGATTTCCGGACAAAGTCCCGACTTTGCACCTGTCTTGTTCGAATTCGAGAGTTTAACTGTCATCCTGACATTTGTCGGGTGAAATTGCCACACTCTGGCTCCGAGTCGCACTAGCCGAATTCCACCCGGATTTATGGCAGCAGACTGCAATGTTCAGATGAAGTTGGCATTTTGGCCAAGTCTACAGCTAAATTCAGGCTGTATATTGCTCAAATTAGAGATGTTAACTGGCATCCTGACATGTGTCAGGTGAAAGTGACAAACTTTGGCTCCCAGTCACGCTAGCCGGATTCCATCCGGATTTATGAAAGCCGGCTGCAAAACCCAGCCGGAATTGGACCGACAGAGTAGCTTCCACCCGCGTGTTGGCGTACCTATTGTTCGAGATAGATGTATTGGGCAGTTGATTGATGCATGCCAGGTTAAAGCGCCTCAAACTGACTTCGTGCTGCATGAGGTCCTTTTTCGCCAAGTTGCGTCAGCCGTCTGCTATCCCCAGCCGGAGTTTTGATTTCCGACAAAGTCCCAACTTTGCACCCGTCCTTAATCGACTTAAAGAGTTTAACTGGCATCCTGACATGTGTCTGGTGAAAGTGCCACACTTTGGCTCCGAGTCGCACTAGCCGAACCCCACCCGGATCCATGGCAGCAGGCTACAATGTTCAGATGAAGTTGGCATTTTGGCCATGTCTACAGCCCAACTCCGGCTGTATTTTGCTCGAATTAGAGAATAGTTATGTGTCAGGTGAAAGTGACACACTCTGGACCCCAGTAACGTTAGCCGGATTCTAGATTCCGTAGACAAAACGTAGACAAAAAGCAAAATAGTAATTTGAAATAGCAACCTACCATTATTTATAAGGGGGTAGCTTACTTAAAAGATTGAAATTGATGATTATAATGAAAACATGTGTGTTCATTTTATTATCCTGGATGCGTATCGATATATAGTTGTGCAGTGTACGTTCCAAAGTGCGACAGACGTTTAACAGCATTGTTATTTATTAAAAATCGGCTCGATATATGTTCTTGAAATTTTGGCAAATGGTAGACGAACCTGTGTCCTAAATAACACATCTTTTAAATAAAAATCTCTAGAGCGATTTTTTAATAAATCAGAAATAATTTTATAATAGTTAAAATGTTTTGGCGAAACTTTCCTTTTAATTCGCATTTAGTTATCTAATTTGTCATGGCAGATGTATGGAATTGATATCAGCACGCAGACAATTCTATTCCCTAATGTCTGCCATCTTTTTTATCCGAATACCACTTCTTCACACGAGAAAGTGATGGCGGTTTCATTAACCACACTATCATTGTCGCAATAACATATGTTCTGACGTAAAAAACTACCTAATTTCAAAGGTATGATTCCACCTTAAGTATTATCTAAATGGAGTTTCTTTGGGTTGAGATTATCGTTTTTAAATCCATGACCCATTAAGAATCTAAACAAACTTCAATCAGTCTTAATACCAATAGTTGAGAGTCAACCTTTCAAAAAGAAATAGTCTAATTTGATATATATATATATATAATTAGTTATATATATATATTATATATTCTGTTGTTGACATTTTGTCTTTTCAATTTAAAAAAAACATGCTATACGGGTTCGAAACTACGAAATAGACACTTTATCCACAGCCTTCTGCAATTCTCCAGTAATTGCACAAACAATAAATTTAAGTCATTTTAGAAATAGGGTTTATTCACATTTGTATCTTAATTTAATTTAAAGAAGTTTAAAAGTCGTCGTGTACACTTATTAAGGCTCAATCTTTCATGAATAATGTAAACTCAAGGAGAAGATCATAGTTTCGTCACTTGATAGTTATAAATTGAATGAAAATTTTATAAAATTCACTTTGTATTTATAAGATTATAAATCACTGAGAAACATACAAAAAAATAATAGTGCAAGCTTTAATTAATTTTCTGTGCAGCTGGAGCTAAAATAGTTCTTCTGGCAGCACTTGTGTTATCTTTAGATTTATATGTGAAGTACAGGGTAAATGTAGTATACGTTACTATTATGAGACGCGTCCGGCGGACAGGGGTCTTAATCCATCAGCATACAGTGAAAACTCTGCCGTTGTAATATAATATTTTGATTTAATTTTAACGAAAAAACATGACTGCAGGGCCTTTTTTTTTCAACAGAAAATTGATCAAATTGACGTTGAAAAAATATTTAATGACCCTACAAGGCAAAACAAAAGTGATCCTCGTTGGTAAATTATCAACTGTACTCGGATCGTATTAGTCTTAAACAAATTATAACGAGCGCAGCTCGTTCTTAGGTATTACCTTAATTATAGGAAATTTCCTATAATCAGTAAGGAAACAATTTGGGTGCGAAATTTTACTATGGCCCAGCTCGTGAATTTCCAAGTAAAATTACATAGAATAAAGAAGGGAACCATGACCGACAACTATCCACATCCGGTGACGTCACACTCAGCTGGTACCCGAGATAACTAGAACAACTGTGCTGTTTACATTAAAGGCTGACAACCATAACTTAATCGGCTGTGAGTTTCTTTGCGTCAGGTAAGAATTTTTATCGCTCTCGTTTCTCATTGAATTACATAAATTAACACAGAAATTTTCATTTTGGTGTTGATATAAAATCAAGCTGTAGTGTGAATCTGAGAATCAGCGATGGGTTGTATTCATTGACGTATGTTCTGTCGATGGAATATTTTGGTTTCACTGTCTGATCGAAGATGCTCTTTATGGTAAATGTATTTCACCCTCAATGCTACGCAGACTTCGCTGAAAACGTATGTCCTTCTGACAAAAACTCCTTCGGACTGTCAAAGATCAGTGCAATAATTGGCTGAACATAGCGGTTACACGAAACACCCTGTAACCCAAACCAGAGACATGTATATTTATGTCTACCCAAGTACACTAACACAGAGTTGAATCACAGGGATGTGCTCCTGTATGTCTAAACTTATGCATAGGGTCATATTCTGTTCTAGATCACACAGGAGCACCTCCCTGTGGACTCGCTTTGGGGATTTTTTTCTGAAAATGCAAATGGTTAAAATTTCGGAATCGTTACCGCCATACCCTATTCAGAATTAAATGCGACCATTAAAACCGCACATTTATAAGACGAAAAAGTAAATCTATTTTTAGAAGTGTTGTGCAGATTGTTTACACATGTTATGACGCAATATCTTACGTTTCTGCTGCATGACATCCACTCCATTTTTTTTAGTGGTGAAACACATTGCATTGTGGACGGAATATTTCTAAATAATGGCTATTCTACGGAAGTCCTGGAGGGACATTTGTTACTTATTATTTGTATGTTATAATATATTACTTATTATTTATTACTTGTAATTTATAACTTATTTTTCATCATATAGAAACCGATTTGAATATCGATTTGGTTGATTCGGGTTTAACTCCATTTTTAACAATTTCTCAGTTATATCATGGCGGCCAGTTCACCTACTTATGCATTTCCTGGTTTTCTCACACCAGTACTCCACACAACAATCTTTAAAAAGCAACTATCTGTTTTTCCACATAGACTTAGCCTATTGGTGGAAGAGGAATGACGCATGTCGCATTGACTTTCGTCAATGGTCGGAAAGAAAGTTGGCCGAGTCGGGATTCGATCTCACAACCCCTGGATTGACAGCCCGCGTCGCTACCGACTGAGCTACCGGGGCTAGGCGAATATCGATTTGAACATCAAGCCTGGTCGATATTCGGTATTATGGATTCATTGATTGGGGTTTAACGCCGTTTTTAACAATTTCTCAGTCATATCACGGCGGCCAGTTCACCTACTCATGCATTCCCTGGTTTTCTCAGACCAGTACTACACACAACAATCTTCCCAAGCAACTGGCTGCTTTTCCACATAGACTTAGCCCATTGGTGGAAGACGAATGACGCATGTCGCATTGACTTTTGTCAATCATCGGAAAGAAAGTTGGCCGAGCCCGGGATTATGGAGATTATATAGCTACGCGAATGTCGATAAGAATATCTAGCCAGGTCGATATTCGGGGAAAACGTAGATTCGGCCTTTAGAAGGGCAAATACCGATATGAATCTCAATTTGAATCTTTATTTCTGTCTTTTAGATAATGTATCTGGACGTATTGAATGCAACTTAGACCCTATTTCAAAGTTTATGGCCATAAGTCATTCAAAAGAGCTTTGTTAAGTTCGTCAATTCGTCAACTCGGCACTTTTTGTTGACGAGTTGACAAAAAAAAACCAATCTAAAACCTTTATTTCTGTCTTTTAGATAATGTATCTGGACGTATTGAATACAAATTAGGCACTATTTCAAATTTCATGGCCATCATTCATTCAGAAGAGTTCGTCAATTCGTTAACTCGTCAAAAGCCCTAAGGTTTGTCAATGTTTATAAGGCACCAAAATATAAGTTGACAAACATCACAGCATATTCTACTTAAGAACTACAGGGGTTCTAGTTGATAGCTTTCTTCACAACTAACTACAATTACTTGACAGCGAAGGTGAGAGAGAGAGAGAGAGAGAGAGAGAGAGAGAGAGAGAGAGAGAGAGAGAGAGAGAGAGAGAGAGAGAGAGAGGGAGGGAGGGAGGGAGAGAGAGAGAGAGAGAGAGAGAGAGAGAGAGAGAGAGAGAGAGAGAGAGAGAGAGAGAGAGAGAGAGAGAGAGAGAGGAGAGAGAGAGAGAGAGAGAGAGAGAGAGAGAGAGAGAGAGAGAGAGAGAGAGAGAGAGAGAGAGAGAGAGAGAGAGAGAGAGCGAGAGAGAGAGAGAGAGAGAGAGAGAGAGAGAGAGAGAGTTACATTTGTATATGCTCTGCACGAAGCAGACTGAAATATACCTCATTTGCACAGAACTGTCAAATGTATAATACGCAGGAAAGACAGCTATATAGAGTATATAGTGCGCAGCAGGCACTATAGCAACCCGTTTTGTAATAAAACTTTCAAAGTTGAGTTAAACTGTATATTTCAACTTAGAATTAAAAGAAACTTATGTGAAAATTTAAATAAGGACTTATTTCAGAAGGTTAAGACAGAAATATTGCATACAAAATACACAGATAGCCAGATTCCGTTTTGTAAAATGTAACAATCTGTTTATTTCAGCTGACTGTAAAAGGAATCAAAACACAATTGTTAAATAATACTTATTTAAAAAGAATGGTAGTGAGATCAAACGTGAAACCACAGGCGTCCGAATTTCTTTTACAGCAAAAATTGCGGAAAATCACACAATACCACGTTAAAATACTCAAAAAGTCTCTATATATTGTCAATACGCTTTGATAACAATGATCGTAATGGTAATTTGGGGAATCCCACACGTGTTACTATAAATAGCCCCTCTATACGTCCATATAGTGTAATAATAATGCATAATACTTACATGGATATCAACAACCCGCTTTGTAATACCGTATTGCCAGACTCAACCCGTTTTGTAATAACAATTTCAAAAGTCAATTAAACTGAAAATGTTTAACTTAAAATTACAAGAAACCTAAGTAAAAATTGTTAAAAAGTCTTATTCTAGAATGTTAGTAATGTAATATTGCATAATACATACATGAGTATCAAGAACCCGTCTTGTAATTACCTATTTTTGGGACTCAACCCGTTGTGTAATGAAAATATCGTTATGTAAAAATATGTTTATTTCAGCTATAATTTACAAACAATTAATACACAAATGATAAACAATACTTATTTCAGAAGGAT
>JASEVX010001083.1:5000-25934 GCA_031761405.1 Serripes groenlandicus
CAAATACACGAAAGTAGACAGAAAATTGCTGAAGGTATTATTTTATTGCTCAGTATTGTCTAAATTGTTTTGCACGTACTTGTTTTTAGGGTCCGTATTTCTAATGGAAAATGAATTGTACATACACTGCTGGATGTTTATTTAAGAAACAATCCTTGTATATTCATGCTTTCATTCATATCGGTAATCAAACCGTTTATATATTTGCATGCATTTTATTGCACGTTTATGTTTTCTTTGCAGCTAAAGAATCTATTGCACACAGGCAGAAGTTGATTCGCCTTGCTGATTCGTCTGAATTGGGATGGCGACTTGTGAACGAATATGAGTCTAACCCATTAGCGAGCGATTCCGACGATGAAAGGAAGATGTATAAAGCTGAAGCGAGGGCTTCTCGGAAGCTAAAGGCGGAAAAAGCAAAGAAGTCACGTGGTGCGAGGGCGTGGCCATACAGGAAATCAGCAGTTCCATCGACTACAGTGCAGTCCACAGAACCTCAACAGGCCGTGCGACGTCCGGGGTTGTGTTTTGCTTGCGGAAAGCCGGGGCTATGGATGGGTGCACCAGAATGTTCGGCAAAACATTCTAATAATAAGATAAGTAAATTTGTTAAAATTACTGGCCAGTCTGTAATAGATGTAAATGTCGATTGTTCGACCGATATTGACAGTGTCCGCAATAACGATTCGAATCATATTTCGGCTGATGATTTGAATGTTTCGGTGATCGTTTCTCCAGTAGGTAGGCTGAGAGGTAATCTTTCAAACTGGAAAGATTCTACTGATAGTGTGTATATTTGCGATGTTATAGAATTCGGTTACAGGTTACCTTTGAAGGAAGTACCAGACAATGTTGTTTTAAAAAATAACAGGACGGCAAGAGATAATCCAGATTTCGTAAAAAAAGAAATAAAAATGTTGTTATTTAAACGTATTGTATCGAAATGTAATACTGTTCCGCACATTGTAAAACCGTTGACAGTAGCATACAATAGAACAGGTAAACCAAGGTTAGTTCTGGATTGCAGGCACATCAATCAACATTTGCACCAATTCAAGGTCTAATTCGAAGATATTAAAATTGCAGAGGCTTTATTTGATAGGCATTCTTTTCTGTTCACTTATGATCTCAAGGGTGCATATCACCATATATATATATTTCCAGATCACAGGACATATTTAGGATTTTCTTTTTCAGAAGACCGGCAGATCGGATATGTATGTATTTAATTCGTTACCCTTTAGAATTAAAACCGCTGGTCATATATTCACCAAAGTATTAAAGGTAGTTGTTACATGTCTGAGAGCACAGGGGCATAAGATAATTATGTTCCTTGATGACGGAATAGGGGGTCATACAGATTATAATGAAGCAGTCCGTTCCAGTGAGCATACTAAGAAGACAATTTTGAGTTTTGTTTTTTTATTAGCAGAAGACAAATGTAATTGGGTTCCTACAAGTAAAATAATTTGGTTGGGATATTTACTCGATATGGAAAGAAACATGTTATTTATTTCTGATGAAAGAGTATTGAGATTAGAAAACACATTAGATTCTATATTATTTCAAGTTACATACAGCAAGGATATGTTGGTTCCAGTTAAAGTGTTGGCAGGAATTGCAGGTCAGATTATATCTCTGCAAAGCGTTATTGGGAACAAAGTTCGGTTGATGACAAGAGATTTGTTTAACTGTATCAAATATAGTGCTAGTTGGAATGCCCCGGTTATGATAACAAAATTGGCTGTCAATGAACTTATTTTCTGGCGAGATAATGTCAAAATACTTAACTGTAATGGCAAATTATTGAAGCAAAACCATTTTTGTTTATACAGGGTTTATGCAGAGGCTAGTGCTTACGGTTATGGAGGTTATATTGAGCGCGACTGTTCTTTGCAGTCCGTTACTTATCCTGTTAAACAGGATGTAGTCGGAGCAAGTAATGATAGTGATGACTTAACTTCTAGATTTAGGGTGTTCTCAGAAGTGAACAGCTATGGGTGTGGTTTGTCTCCGGAAGTAGATGGATATTTCAGTAGTTCGTTCCCGGAAGTAGACGATTCTTTTAGTAGCTTGTTCCAGGAAGTAAAAGATTCGTTTAGTGTTTTGTCCACGGAAGAGGACAGGTATGCGAGGTTGTTTCCGGAAGGAAACCTTTTCATGAGTTCTATGTCCCCGGAAGTGGACAAGTCGGAGAAAGGCATGTCCCCGGAAGTGGACAAGTCGGAGAAGTGCATGTCCTCGGAAGTGGACAAGTCGGAGAAGTGCATGTCCCCGGAAGTGGACAAGTCTGAGAAATGCATGTCCCCGGAAGAGGACAAGTTGGTGAAATGTATATCCCCGGAAGTGGACAAGAATGTGACTAAATTGCATTCGGAAGTAGCTAGTCATGTCATTAATCCGCTTCCAAAACCGGAAAGTTCTGTAATCTTGTTATCAGAAGCAAACACGTTTGTAGAACCGTTCTCGGATGTAGATAGTCTTTTTCGCAGATTGAAGCGGATTCTGAAGTAATTGGGCAATGGTCATATATAGAACAAAATCTCAGTTCTACGTTGCGAGAAGCCGAAGCAGTAAGCAGGATAGTGTATTCAAAAGCACATATTTTGAAAAATTCGTTTGTAAAAGTTTTTTGTGACAACCAAAATGTAAAATCAATTCTGTTAAATGGTAGTCGCAAATCATCAATTCATAACATTGCTTTAGAGCTTAACACATTTTGTACGAATGAGAATATCGTTTTATGTCCGGAATGGATTCCTAGGGATCAAAATGAACGTGCTGATTATCTCAGTCGTTGTTTTGACTGTGATGATTGGCAGATTAATTCTGCTATATTTTCTTCTTTGGATAAAGTATGGGGTCCTCACACGATAGATCGATTTGCATCATACTTGAACCGTAAATGCAATAGTTTTAACTCGCGTTGGTGGGTTCCCGGTACAGACGCTATATATGCGTTAGTACAGCCATGGGAGCTAGATTCAAACTGGTTAGTTCCTCCACCTAGACTGGTTATGAAATGTATTGATAAAATCGTTTCAGAGAAAGCAGCTTGTACGCTTATTATTCCTTGTTGGAAGAGTGCGCCTTTTTGGCCATGTTTGATAAATAAAGGTGGCATTTTCAAGTCCTTTATAAAAGAAATTAAAAATCTAAAAAAGATAGATGTAATCAGGCCAGAAAACGGAAATAATGGTTGTTCTGCTAAAAATCCATTATCTTTTGATATGTTAGCCATACGGTGTTTACCGTAAAACGTGATTTACTTATGTAATATGCATAAATGTATGTTCAAATTATCATATTTTAATTGTTGGTTCGAATATTTCAACAGGTGTTGGCTTAAAGCATACTCTCAAACGTAAGTTAAACGAGACAGGGATAAAAGGCGAATTACAGAGGTCAATATCGGACAATATGGCAGGTTATCTTCTTCAGTCCAGAGCGGACAATACAGTGAAAAAGTATCAGAATTCTTTTCTTCAATTTCAAAAGTTCTGTGAAATTCATAATTCAGTACCGAAACCTGCTCTTCCTATTAGTGTTGCTATGTATTTCACATCTTTACTGGACCAGGGAAAATCGGACAATGTCATATCCGCAGCATTCTACGGGATAAAATGGGCCCATAATCTCAACCATCTTCCGGATCCAACGGACAGCAATATTGTTAAGCGGTTATTGGAATGTGCCAGACGTATTTCTCATAAGCCAATTCAAAAGAAAGACGTTCTTAGTTCCGAAATGTTACATGCACTGTATGCTATGTATGATTCTAGCGAAGATATAATTGACTTGAGTGATTTGCCTATGATTATGCTGGCGTACGCTGGTTTTATGCGCATAAATGAAGTTAGTAATTTGCGTTGCAATGACTTAAAGTTTCATGAAGATCATATATTTATATTGCTTAGAAAAAGTAAAACTGATGTTTACAGAGATGGTTAAGAAATTGTCATAGCTAAGGGCCAGTCGTGTGCTTGTCTTTATGCAATACTGCAAAGATATTTGGCGGCAGCAAATTTATCCGTCATGTCCGATGATTACTTGTTCAGACCGGCATTTCGGTCTAAACAAGTTGCATGTTTAGTTAAGAAGAATAAACAAATTAGTTATACTAGAGCTAAGGAATGTATTGTTGGAAAATTAAAGCTAGTTAATCCCAATATGAAACTTGGTACACACTCTTTGAGAGCGAGTGAGGCTACATCCGTAGCAAACGCTTCTAGCGTGTCTGATAGATGTTTAAAGCGACATGGTCGGTGGAAGTCCGATTTAGCTAAAGATGGGTATGTAAAAGATTCTTTAGACAGTAGATTATCTGTCACTAGATTACTACATCTTTCAGAGAATATTAGTGGATCTTGGTAACATCGATTTGAATTGCCGACACCTTATATACTTTGTATTATCTATGCAAGCGTCTCGCAAATCGCACAACAGAATGTGTTTTTTTTTTGTATTTTGTGTGAGAGAAAGATAGGACTTTCTGGTACCCCGCGGTACATCGTATAGCGGGGTACCTTTGTCCTGACGTTCTCTGAATACAAACCGGTTTGTATACGCACGAGTGCGTTGAGCTATTTATAAGTGGATTTGGGCGGTTATCAAATCAGTTCTAGCGAGATACATCAACTTCGATGTATCGTTTAGTATCAGTACGAACAAAACTGGAATGAGTTTGCGTGAAAGTTTGTCATTCAAATATATGCATTTGTGTAATAAGATATACAAGAGTAGTTCCTTTTGCAAGAGTTCATCAATGAGGCCCAACATTCGGTGGTACAAGACAATTCGACAAATGGGCACAGGTTTCCAGAGTGTTTGGCCTTATTGGTTTTATCTCTGGTCGTTCCTGGGCGAGTCGACCACGATTAGCAAAAGATTAATATTATATGTAAGTTTTTAAATGCGTAATATACTTACTCTACACGTATTACCTACTTAAGTACTTCTGGATACTTTGCACATATTAAATATGTATCTGTCATAAATAAATGCTAGCGTCTCGCAAATCGCACAACAGAATGTGTGTTCTTTTAGTATTTTGTGTGAGAGAAAGATAGGACTACTTTATTTGAACGTATCAGTACAAGTCTACATATTGATATACAGTGGACTCACGATAACTCGAACATGCAAAAATTCCAATTTATATTTTTAACTCAAACTTTTTTCTGTAACGCATCTGCCTTTTGATGAGTGGGCAAATCTGAAAACGTATTTAGGAAAACGAGACTTCTACCATATCAAAACTTGTTTAATCAACAAATTAAACTGTATATGCTGATGTAATGTGATTTCTTCCCTGCTATTCTAACGTTCAAGGTTATGCTGGAGTGAATATAATATCACACTACGAATTGGATATAAGTAGAGAATTTTTCAGACGTTCCCTGTCGCCTTTTTTGATTTAATGACGAACAGTACAGAACCTGAACAATCTGAGCGGATCGACAGGTTCATCGGAATGTAAACTTGTCGCAAATGTCCTACGGGTGTCTTATGCATAACACCACTCAAATATCTGCACCATACGGATGTTGTGAGAACGGTCAATAACTGAACCTCCACTGAAACTTACCGGTTTAGATAAATGACAGTTGTTCTATATAGTCGATTAATTAACTTCATTAAGTGCTAGGGCCATGTTTAAAGTTAAAACTTTATGGAAGTTAAACTCACGGTTAGTTGGAGAGTAGCACTGTGCCAAAGTATAATCGCTTCCGTATTATTGTTTTCAAAAAATATTTGAAATAAATGTATGGGTTTCCCTTTCATGCTTAACTAGCTAAACACAAAATTGTTTTTGATAAAAGTCCATTTCATTTTCTAAAAACGAACAAATTCGAGGTATAATTAAGCATACTGAATCAGTACTAAGCAGAACAGGCATTAGTTCACTTAGTCCGTTTAACGTTAACATGGAAATGAGTATTTCGTGTATATGGAAACGTTCATGGAAATTAAAAAAAATGTAATAAGTATAGGTCATCAATAGAGAAGTTTATATTTTCTCATATAGGCATTGATATTGTTGCTACTTAATTCCTATGTGAGCAAGTCAACATTTAGGATAATTTGGGTGCACCTGTATGTCTGTTTTGGGTCTTATACCGCTTTCAACAGTTAAGTTTCATATCGCAGACAGGAAATATGATATTGGTCCGACACCTTTTTTTTTACATCTAGAAAAAAACAATACCATCCCACCTGCTGCCGCATAAGACGTGTTTTGACTCCAATCGTGCAGACCCGTAAATACAATGTTAGATAAAACATTTCAAAGGAACTTCTGACGTCATTATCCATTTATTACCTAAGTTAAACAGTAAGTAGAACAACATCGGTACAGAGCGTTGTTCATAAAGGATCAGGATAAGGCGTGAATACGATTCATCAGTATGCCGCAATAAGCAAAGTAAAACCAATAAGTAGCCCAAACCATCAACAATAAATCAACAAGTCACAACGTTTACAGATAGAGTTATTATTATACAACAACTATTTACAGAGTTAGACAAACACCTAAATTCACAATCAGAAACCGCAGTATCAAGGGTTATTTTTGTAACTAGAAGATAGGTAACCGTTCAGTCTTCACTGTTGTTTCGAGATGTAGACATACTCGACGCAGATATATGATAAGTACACACGTGAGTTTGAACTTAACCGTGTATGGCCCGGCGATTGAGCGTAGTGGAGAAACGTCGTTTTCAGAAAGGCATTTATATCAGATTAAACTACACTTTCCAGTAAAAACACATTTAGCGACTTTCTATAGTTATAAAATCAACGAACGTTAAAAATGAACGTACATGCCTGTTCAGAATATTCATGCGATCTCTCCAAACTGGACATTGGTCCCTTGAGCATATTGTAATATCATACAGTGGAGCTATTACTCTCTGTTACTTTTGCAGTTGAAACACAAACTTTGAATGAGCTCTGCGTTATCTCTTATTTTGTGTGTTTGTGCACGTATAATATCACTTCGTAAGCAGGTGAAATGACCTGAATAGTCGCAACGACGGGCTTGTAACAGCAATTCCTCAACTACATCAATATGTATTTCAGCTTTTAATTTATACGTTCTACCAGAGTATAAAGGGTACGGTGTCTTTAATGTTATCGTGTACGGAGTGCCACCTGATATCTGGATATATTTCCCAATCAATACATCATCTATTTTTAAAGAAACGACGAGCGATGCGTTTTGTAACGAGAATGCACTAGACGTCAAGATGTTATCTTCATCATCAGAATCATATGTTGGATAATTAGTAGATGTGAAGTTTGTCAACATTATTTTTGACAGGTACACATTAACTTGTGCGAATAAGCTGATAGATTCCGAAATATTTTTCTGCGTTAATATTTCTTTACTGGCTCCCTTTGGACGTGTACCAGTCAGTTCTGTTGAATAACGTTTCCGATTGTAGTTACATTCAATTTCAACTTCAGATGTTTCGAAATGATCTACAATATCTGTAAAATCTTCTTGTTCCTCAGTACTGTATAACCCCTTTCTCTTCGTACAGGCGCTAAACTCCGAAATGGTCATCACTGGAGTTCGAAGGAAGTAAAATGCGTCGCCAAGTGTGGTCCGAAGATCTTGGCCATCCGTAGATCCACATCTTCGCTTCGCCCATTCAATTGTTTTGTTAAATATATTAGCTTCGTTAGCATGAAATGTGTCTCCTTTCAAGATGTAAGTGAGACATCTTAAAGACATTTGTAAATATCCATCGGTCAATAAAACCTTCTCTGCATTTATGTCGATAAAATCGCTCGCATGGTTAATCAAATATTGATTGCCATACAGAAGTGCCCTGTCTAACAGCTCGCACGAGTTTTCAACAGAAATCTTCTTTACCAACCTTCGACAACATCCATCAACGAGGAATTGGACTTGGTACTTATGGGACATTTTTAATGAATCTGCAAGTTCGTTGAATTCATTAACATGGTCAACATTGTCGCTGTACAGTAATCTGAAATAAAACAGTTTCCTAAATCACCATTTCAAAAATGACAGGGACGATGCTTAGCTGCGGTTACGTCCAGACTATTTTTATGGAGAATCCTTCGCCATACTCATCTACATTATAGTTTTGAATTTTTTATTGTAACGTCTTGCGAAAACAAAGTGTAGGCCGCAACATACAAGCCTATAGGGAACAACACTCATGAGGTACCATTCCAGTTTAAGATAAGTTTATTAATGTTTCTTGCATTTCCGAAACTCGATTTAGTCTCGATAAGCTATCTTTAGAAAAGTGCATTAGTGCCCTAAATAATCAGTTACAAGGTAATTGTCATACCAGTAAGGAACTTTTCGCGAATAAAGACTATAGCTTGTTTTTACTCATATAAATGATAGTTATTTAGATTGAGGTGTAAATAACCTACAACAATAATGGTAACATAATAATAAATTATGATGATAATAATAATTATCATTAAAAATGATGATAATGATATTTATCATAAAAGTAATAGTAATTATAATAGTTAATGAGACAAATAGTATAATCGTTATTATTATCATTGTTATTCTATTAAATGCACACAACATAATTAAATTTATGTTTTCAATGTAACTATCATGTAAAAGCGGCAATTGATTAAAACGAATTAAACTAACCTAAGAAATGTTTTGAATTTGCCGCCTTCTGCATCTTGTATAATAATTTCTTCGCTGCTGTCTTTAAGAGGTCCGAAAAACATGGCTTGGAACACTGGACTTCGGGCAGCAAGAACTATTTTATGTGCGTGGACTCTATCGTCAAGGCTTTCTTCACTTTGATCTGCACATCTAAAAGTGACGTCCGTCCAAAGTTGAGCATTAAACATCTGCACCATGCATTCACCAAGTTTTTTATGTATCTGCCATCCGTCAATTAGTTCTTGAATCATGGCGCCTTCAGAACTTACAACATATGTATTAATGGCATTAGTTTCTGCTCTTTGTTCTGTTTTTAGTGCATTTTCATCAGAATGATGTTGCATTTCACTGTTCGAATCTGTTTCGCATGTTGCCATTTTGCTTCCTTTCTGAAATATCAAATATTGCAAACAAGAATAACACAATAAACCATCTAACGCCGACTCGTCGCTTCATCGTTAAAAGACAATAACAAGTTCGACAGTTGGGGACGTAATATGTTATATACGATCACTGCAATGTTTAGAAATCAAATTAATTTCATATGAAATATACGGATGATTTGTATCCGTTTAGAAGCAATGAAAAATTCACATCCGAGACACATTTTAAGCAATTTTAATTCCCGTGTCTGAATATAATTTGGCTTAACAGATTATCACAAATCCTAATTAAAGTAAATGTAACGATATTATCACTCATTATTACTAAGGTAAGAGACTAGCAAAAGAGTTCATTCTGCTTTTCAATGTAAATAAATAAAATACAGCCCTATAGTAAAACACTTTTATACATTTGTCCATGTTGGCACATCACTTCAACGGGTTACCTGTCATTTAAAGAAATATACAAAAAGGACCTTCCAAAGAAGATTTTAAGTGACAATTACGATTAAATATAACTTGAGTAATTTTTATTTGTCTCGATACCGTTCTCTAAAGGCTTTAATAAGGGAATAGATGACCACTAAAGAACATGCTATGAAATTTAACTATATTTGCTAGATTCATGTTTATACAATGTTTTATTAATAATGAAAATTGAAGCTGGGTTCAACCTAGTGTGATGCATATACTTTTACCATATGATTGATGGCATGAGGTTTCACATGAACTGTATTAGTTATTCTATAAAACAATAGTACCATTAACGTTTAGGTTTCCAAATGAAGAACTACATGTGTATCATATAAAGTTAGAAATAGACCGGCAATAAAGTTTCAGTGAACATCATGAGCTGTGTTGATCTAATAGTCATTGTAAACTAACCCACTGTCTATGTAAAATAACCTGCCGCAAGATGAATACATTACAAGGTCAGTTTACAAAGAATATGTATACGATAAATTAAATAAACGAAAATACTCACAAATAAAATCGAACTTCAACAATGTATAAAGATTTCTCCGGTGTTAACACACGAATTTAAAAACAAATCCTTTTAACGTAAAGTTCTTTTTCAATTTTTAGAAGTTGACACACTTTATATTTTTCGAATATCCCCTATGTGTATTAACACACGATCAATACCGCATTCATTGTATAATTATATCCGTTAACCCTTTCTTGAGAACCCAGTTAAATCGAAAACATTGACAATAAACTACTTGAACAAAAAGAAGTAAAGTTTAAATCATAATACGTATTGATAAATGGGAATGCGATAAATGCTTAACATCAGGCATTGCCCTTTTCTTGATTGTTTAGATTGTTATGATTGATAGAAGGTTTTCAAATTCGGTTCTATTACGGAAAGAATCAAGGGTACGTGACACTGTATACATGTACAAGCGCGGCCTTACATGTCTTAAGGGGAGACATGCGTTTGCGGATCGAAAATACCTGTGTGTGAATGAAATAAGTTGAGTATAATATGTTTGCGCGAAACGATGGTTTCTCCATTAAGGAATTCTACTTTTATGCAATATGATTAAGAATGAAAGAAAGAGGAAGAAGAAAAAAAAAGAAAAATAGAAGAAGAAGAAGAAAAAGAAGAAGAAGAAGAAGAAGACGAAGAAGAAGAAGAAGAAGAATGAAAGAAAAAGAGAAGAAGAAGAAGAAAAAGAAAAAGAAGAAGAGAATAATAAGAACAAGACGAATGAAAGAAAAAGAGAAGAAGAAAAAGAAAAAGAAGAAGAGAATAAGGAGAAGAAGAAGAAGAAGAAGAAGAAGAAGTAGGAGAACACAGATGAAGAACAACAACAACAAATCCAAAGAAGAAGAAATGGAAGAAGACGCACGTTAAGAAGTAAAATAGATCTGCTTTAACATGTACTGATACCCTTTAAATATTTGCATGTGTACACCTAACCATTATATGAAAAGAATACGTTTAAAATATTATATTGATATTGTTCAAGATTAGCCTTTATTTACTGTGAACAATAATTGGTTCCAAACATTTGCATATGTTACTCTTAGCACTGAACGCGAACATATGTAGGTCCGGTACCTTCGTGAATAACTTTCATTGCAGAACAATTCAAATAATACATGCAATCGCGTACGTTGCACTATATTATAACAATCATTTAACAAAAAAATGAAAATGAGTTTTGGACATTCGGATACTTTCACCAATTACACTGTCATATGAAGAATATAAAACCTTCATTTATATTCTCAATTACAATACATATCACATATAAAAAACAGATTGAGCAGAAAGCATTAAACTTATTTAGGAACACAAATGAGAGGTACTCCAGAAAACTAACATTCGAAGAGTTATAACAGTTCGAGTACATGTATATACTATATTGCTGCGCTTCGGATATTTATAGGTTATTTAACAGTGTTCTGTACAATACGGATATATATTTGGACGAGTACACAGCTTGGAAAATCATATTGGACGAGCCGCTAGGCGAGTCCAATATGATTTTCCAAGCTGTGTACGAGTCCAAATATATTCCGTATTGTACAGAACACTGTTAAATGATCTTTTTATTCTATACCTCGACTTTTTCCCCAAAATATATTTTGTATTGTGCAGAATAATGTTAAATGACCTTTTTATTTTATACCCTATATACGATTCCCACAACGGTGAACAAAAAATGATGTTACACCCCTGTAAGTCTAAACATAGATTATTGGGTTCCGAATAAAATTTCCTTTGCATCACGATTTTCATTGGTCGGTACAGACCACATGACCTTTGTCTTTTAGTTTCGTCTATCACTACGTCACTTTTGTCATATCCTTATATTACGTCATGCACGTTCCAATGACGTCAATTTAACCAAAAAACTGTCAAGTAAAAACTCCGGAGATAACTGTTAAGTTGAACAGCACTTATTTCTTCCAGTTCCCTTGTTTCTGTCGGCACGGCCTGCGCTAACCACCTTTTGAATATTCCTACATCACTTTTAGTTTTTTTCACAGTGTTTTTTGGTTTCTTTTCAATTACAAAGTCATCTATTTCAGAATCGGATAACATTTTAGTTTCAGTGTTACTCCTTGTTTGCAAACGACAATAATGATCCGGTGACAACAGGAGCTTTATCGTAACGCTTTATCTAGAGCGCCTGTCGATTCAGACTTTCATTCGGAACCTTTTCACGCGCTTCGGTCTTTATCATAGGTTTAACATGGGACCTGTGAATCGTACAATACGAAAAGAATACGGGTTATTTTGTACGCGCGTGCGTCCCGATACGGAAATATATTGTACGGTCACATGATTCGAATGAGCGTCTACGATTGGACGTATAAATTAGGTATGGAATAAAAATAGATAATTTACAGACATTCCTTGAAGCCTTCTATGACTTATTGGTGAACATTGCAGAACCCGAGAGAGCTGCGCGGATCGGCAGGTTGATCAGGATCGAAACTTGTCGAAAATGTGGAACACCGCACAAATATCGTACCATAATGCTGTGGTAAGAACGTTCAATTACTGAACCTGGATTCTGGTGAAACACAATGTGTTTTTCTGAATTGTCGATGACTTCAACTCACGTAAATATGAGTATAGTTCATGATCCTAATATTGAATTAAATGCATTTCCCATGTTTTAAGTTAGAACTTTACGGAATGTTTACTCATAGTTGGTGAGAGAGTAGCACTGTGCTAAAGTTCACTTACACAGCTTTCGTATTCTTTATGTTTTTAATATATTTACAATTTATCGATTGCCATATCATGTTTAATTAACTAAGCACAACAGCTTATTTTGTTTTAAGTCCATTTTAACCTAAATGTGAATTCATATTTGATATGCAAATAAATACTTGATATATATGATTGAAATGAACAATGTAACATTCTGAAACAGGAAAATGTATAAATGCATTGAAGTTACACGAGTTAGTTCACAACATCCGTTTAAATCATAGGATAAATGGTGTTTCGTGTATAATATGGAACTTTCAGGGAAACTTAAAAAGACATCATAATTAATAATAATTAAATGTCATCAATAGATGATAATACGTCACGTCTTATATAACAGGCCTTCAGATTTTTGCAACCAGCAACTATTCATATCAGCCTGCATGTCTGATCAGGATATACAAAAACACACATGAAGCCTATGAAGAAGAAGTGACTCGAACTATGACCACCAACAAACGCAATTCGGTCATAATTACCTTAAATTTCCTACACATACACAAGGTCGGAATCAGTTTGACGTGGCTCAATAGAATACTTTATTTGAAAGTATGATAACAAGGTTCCATATTGATATACACTGGGCCGAGTCCCAGTAGCTCAGTCTGTAGCGACGCGGGATGTCAATCCAGGGGTTGTGAGTTTGAACCCAGCTCGGCCAACATTTTGTTTGAAAAAGTCTATGTGGAAAGGCAGCCAGTTGCTCGGAAAGAATGTTTTATGAAGTACTGGAAAACGGCTTTAAACCCCAATCAATCAATCAATGATAAACACGAGCGGGCAAATCTGAAAATGTATTTAAAACAAGAGGCCCTTGAGGGCCTATACTCTACTGGTATGGTTCTTTGGTCATTTTCAATCCAGAGCATGTATGCATGGTGAAGATCGGATAGTAAATGGAGGCTCTTTTGTTTTCACAAGCTGTATCATAGTAATTTTTACAATTTCATGGGCCATAATCAAGTCTTGCATGGGCGGATCTGGCTGGTTTTCAAAAGGAACCAAGCTCTAATCAGTATTTAACTACTATCTAAGTTTGGTGAAGATCAGATAGTAAATGGAGCCTCTATTGTGTTCACATGCTCAATTATAGCAATTTGGACAATTTCAAGGGCCATAATCCAGTCTTGCATGGGCGGATCTGGCTGGTTTACAAAAGGAACCGTGCTCTCATAGATATCTAACTACTGTATAAGTTTGGTTGAGATACAATCAAAAGTGAAGACTGTATCGTGTTAACAAGCTCTTTTATAGCAATTTTGACCATTTCAAGGGTCATAATACAGTCATGCATGGGCGGATCTGGCTGGTTTTTGAAAGGAACCGAGCTCTCATTGATATCTAACTACTATATAAGTTTGGTTGAGATACAATCTCGCACGCACGCACGGACGGACGACGGACAAATCGCCACGACAAAAGCCCTTCTGGCGTTTGGCCAGTAGAGCTAAAAACTAGAATTCTACCTTATCAAAACTTGTTCATTCAACTGATTAAAATGTAAGGTAAAAAACTCTCAACAGCTCATTGTGCAGGAGTAAGCAAACACAACCGTAATATCTCGGGGCATTCACATTTAGTTTATCCGAATAACATTTTTCGCATGTGAAACCTGATAAATAACTACCAGTTAGCGCGTTTCTATTGTAATGGAAGTCGTACGCATTCCTTGAAAATTACCGTTCGTGCCTGTTAAGAAACACGTGCGAATCCCGATCCAAAATATTTTGTTCTGTAGCAGACAATGTCTTTAAAAGTGTCTGACAGACACTATATACGTGGAGAGCGCTCCAAGTTCTTTGCAGAAGCATTCTTTTATTTCATACGGCGCGTCTCCTTTTCGCCACTATTATACTCTGTTACTTTTGCAATTAAAACACAAATTTTGAATGAGTTCTGAGTTATCCTCTCCTGTTTGTGCACTTCTAATATCATTTCGTAAGCAGGGGAAAGAGTCTGAAAAGGTGCAACGTCGGGCTTGTAGATGTAATTCATCAACTACATCAAGATGTATCTTTGCTTGTAATGTATACGTTCTACCTGAGCATAAACGATACGGTGTCTTTAATGTTATGGCGGACGGAGTGTCGACTGATATCTGGGTATATTTCTCAGGTATCAATACATCATCTATTTTGAAAGCTATGACAAGCGGTGCGTATTGTAACTATACTACACTAGACGCATCGATAGTTCTCGTAGTTGTTGACTGTCCTCCAAAATTAAAACCGCCCTTATTATAACTACTAGTATGATCACTGCATTGTTCTATGTGATAATGATGAGCAAATGTGAAATTTGCCAACTTTATTGTTAACAGGTACACTTTATCATGTACGAATAAGCTGATTGTTTCTGAAACCAGTTTGCTCCTAACAGTGCCATAACTTAATCTCACTTGACGCGACATAATCAGTTGTGATGCATAACGTTTCCGGTTGTAGTTACAATCAATTTTGACTTTACTTGTTTCTAAACGTTCTATAATATCCGAGATATCTTCTTGTTCCTCAAGAACCCCTTTCTCTTCGTACAGGTGCTAAACTCAGAAATGGTCATAGTTGGAGTTTGAAGGAAGTAAAACGCATTGCCAAGTGTTTTCCGAAGATCTTTGCCATCCATAAATCCGCAGCTTCGCTTCGCCCATTCAATTGTTTCGTTAAATATATCAGCTTCGTTAGCATGCAATGTGTCTCCTTTCAAAATGTAAGTGAGACATCTTAAAGACATTTGTAAATAACCATCGGTCATTAAAACTTGCTCTGCATTTCTGTAGATGAAGTCGCTCGCATGGTCAATCAAATATTGATTGTCATACAGTAATGCTCTGTCTAACAGACCGCACGAGTTTTCACGAGTTTTCAACAGAAACCTTCTCTGCCAATTCAGGCAACTAGTACTATTTAGGAAAATCGTTTCTATTGTTTGTATCGTAAACCTAGAGTCAAATTTAATAAAAACCCGCAAACAAAGATTATGTTGTTATTTTTCTCCCACAAAACATTGGAAATTTAATTTGATAATGTTGTTAAGTTGGACCTACGTTTAAGCATACTTTCTAGGGGCGTGGCCTAAGTATTGGAGTAAATATTCATCCGCCCTCATCTTTTCATTTCACGATTACAAAATTGTTTTCCCCAAAAAATATATTGAATCTGTATATTTGTTAGGTTTTTCGCTCTTGATAGATCGTAGGTATACAACAAAAGGAATATTACGTTGCGGGAGCGATAAATTTGTTGGTATTGCACGACTCGTAGCGTGGGAAAATCAATACTTACTCGACCTTCATTCTCGTAAGATATCGATTTTACCACGCTACTTGTCGTTCAATACGAACCCATTTATCGCTCCCGCAACGTCATATTCCGTATGTACGGCCTCAGAAAGAATACGTCAAATACGAGCACTGCAACGTGAATACTTGAAAATGCGTATTTATTTTCTGTACAAATTATATACAATTTCAAAAACCACTATATAAATCATTTTTGGTCGACTGACAATGGTTTAATATTTAATGATAAATAGTAATTATTGGGTATATTTTGGGTAAATGGTTGGTTTTATATTATAAATGTGAAAAAAAATCTCACATTTCAATTTTTGCGATTGAACCCATTTCTCCTTATGATCCATTTGTTAGGAACAAGTACCTGACAATACTTTTTGCGGAGCTAGACGTGAATTAAGAGGTTTTGAATACCAGCTTTCGACTGAAATGAAAATGAGCTATTTCTGGCTTCATCAACATATTACCGCTTGATTTGTGAATCTAAGCAGTTGTTCAGTTTAATATTTAATCCCTGCATTTGTGTTGGATAACATTTGTAGTAAAGGGTAAATTTGGTATTTTTGTCCCCCTTTTTCACCCTGTTGCGACCGCTATTGCTCGTTATTTAAAGGTTGTGTGGTTAAATAATCTTATAAAACGGCAGTTGTGAGCTTCTTCGGTAATATAAACAAAAGACGTATAAGTACCCTAATTCAAAGTAAACATTTCAAAAACTATCCTAATTCAATAAAGATGTATTCATATTTCAAGGAATGTATTAATACACATAATATTATCAGTAATTTCTTACTCTACTCAGTTTCTCTTTTTTCCTCAATATTTTCATTTCTTGTCAAACACTACATTATCGTTTATACTTCCACTAACGTAGATTTATATATATTGCCATGCTGTTTTCTTAACTTCTGCTTCTGCTTATGTGTTGTATGTAGAAAAGGGTTCAACATAAGTTATGATTATAAGTGTCTTTTTTTGCAGCCAGAGTATATGATGACACCTGCAAATCATCGTTGCACACCCACGGTTGTTGAATCCGCTATCCTCAAACATCACGCGCGGGATTCCACACTGCTGATTGGCCGTTTTGACTGGTAGGCAAGTTGTTCCTGATTGGATGCAGTACAAATGTGTACTGCCCAAAACTGCCAATCAGATCCCTCGTAATACAAATATTGTTGGTTTATCTTTTAATATGTCGACCTCATCTGAATATTGACTTTATCTTGGCATGATGTGAAATGTTTAAAATTGACAACATGCGTGCGTTCCAGAAAGATACAGTTCGTGATTAGTAAGAGAAAGAGATACATTTAATCAGTGAATACAGGCGGTATGAAAAGTTTATGTTACGAGACATGTAATGCTCTCTGCACACCCACGGAAATATAACATGTAAGACGCGCGGTTAGCTAAGTCGGTAGAGGATTGGCTCTGAAAGCGAGAATTTCTGAGTTGGAGACCCGGTCTGACTGCATGATTTTCTCTCCCTGTGACATGATGCTCCTTTATTTCTGATATAAAGATATGTACATATGACATATTCCTTTTCCTTGATGCACGTTGCTTCCTGTTCCTTGTTCCATTTTGATTCAAAACATCAGTAATTGTTTTGATTTTAAAGTCGATAAACAGAACTCACATTTACGAAATGTAGGCGCTGCCATTAGTCTATGCGTCCGACGATGCCTGCAAGTATGCTCTGAGCAATACACCTGCAGTATGCAATGCTATATGTACTCTTAATGTGATGCTTTTTCCTTCAAGCAGAACTATTTGTATGTTATCTTTAGATTTAACACTTTTTCTAAATATAGGGATCCAGTTTTAAAATCATGCATTATAGTACGGTCTGTTATCTAAAAATGATAACTGAAACACAATAAATGATGCAAATTATTAACCGTGTACCGCAAACAGTCGTTTGTTAATTCATCTACAGCGGATAACTTATAAAACTATTCAGGCAAATGCAGACCTTGCTCATGATAAGCAATTTCTCATTTCTCATCAACGTTTTTAACTCTTTCAATAATTAAACTTTATCATTTGTAGAAGTTCTCTATATGTGTGGCTATATTTACGTCGTCTGCTGCATATTTTGTTGCATGTGGATAATGACACAATGTGTAAGATCTACACAAAGGAGGAACTGATTATTTAGTTAACTCAACTTTGTATTTATCTATTCATTTCTACACGGCGTACAAAGAAAACGGATTTGTAAAGCGAAACACAAACTCCAATTATTTTGAATGGTTGACAATGTGTAACTACCTCATACTATACTTTTTAAAGCGTGAATTTTCAAACTGGAACTATTCCTAAAATGGGGGAAACAGTGGAAAATCGAAAGTGTGGTTTTGGGACCGGGACGGACATCGTGGAAAAAAGAGAACACCATATGCAGATATATTTGTTAGGTTTTCTCCTGCTGAAAAATCCTCAGCTCTTTAAATAAACAACTAAAAGTCTTTATCCTCTCTATACATTCATATAAATTGAACATAGCACTTAAACATGACAGTTAATGGTGCCATTGGAGTATATGAGGTTACGTCGTGCTAAAAGGGATCTTGTTCCATTCGTGAACGACGAGTACTCAGGTGGTGAATGTGAGTACTACGATTGTAGAAGATTCTTAGTCATTCACCTTCATGTACTGTAGAGTCATAGATTTAACTTTTGACTAAAAACATGGAATTACAGTCCCACTTTTTTCGATTAATTATCCGTTAATTGATAACCAAACGCGAGGCATTGAAATCGGATTTTGTTCAAACGTGAATACTCCGTGTTGACTGCTAATACGTACGGTTGTAGGGTATTATAGTCATGCGTCTAAATTTAGAAGGGTCGTATACGTAACTTCTGTAACCGCTAGTTTCATGGCACCACTGAACTATTTAATTACCCGTTAATCGAACTCAAACATTGTTAGTTCTTCTTGACAATATATCTTACTTTTCGGAATTTAGGGGTAGACAATTACAAGTTAACATCGGTTTCTCTGATAAATACGTGTATACGAATTAACCGTTATACAAGCATTTCATAATGGATTCGCTTTGACTTAATTAATATAAAGGGTGAACGTCTTGACATCCTATAACCTAACAGTAATACATTTGAAATAAGAAGTCATTAAGAGAAAGAATGTTCGGTTGAAGAAGAAGAGAAAAAGAAGAAGAAAGAAGAAGAAGAAGAAGAAGAAGAAAAAGAAGAAGAAGAGAAGAAGAAGAAGAAGAAGAAGAAGAAGAAGAAGAAGAAAAGGAAGAAGAAGAAGAAGAAGAAGAAGAAGGAAGAAGAAGAAGAAGAAGAGAAGAAGAAGAAGAAGAAGAAGAAGAAGAAGAAGAAGAAGAAGAGAAGAAGAAGAAGAAGAAGAAGGAGAACAACAAGAACAAGAAGAAGAAAAAAAAAGGAGACGAATAAGAAGAGGAAGAAGAAGATGAAGAAGAAGAAGAAGAAGAAGAAGAAGAAGAAGAAGAAGAAGAAGAAGAAGAAGAAGAAGAAGAAGAAGAAGAAGAAAGAAGAAGAAGAAGAAGATGGAGACGAATAAGAAGAAGAAGAAGAAGAAGGAAAAATAGAAGAAGAAGGTGAAAGAAGAGGAAGAAGAAGAAGTAGAAGAAGAAGAAGTAGTAGAAGAAGGAGAATAAGTAAAAGAAGAATAAGAAGAAGAAGAAGAAGAAGAAGAAGAAGAAGAAGAAGAAGAAGAAGACAACGACAACAAAAACGATGATGAAAAAGAAGAAGAAGAAAAAAGAAGACGACACTTACGAAACGATACACGAGTATTCAATGTGGTCAAATGGTAAGCATCGGGGAGTTAAGAAGAGAAGAAGAAGAGAGAAGAAGAAGAAGAAGAAGAAGAAGAAGAAGAAGAAGAAGAAGAAGAAGAAGAAGAAGAAGAAGAAGAAGAAGAAGAGAAGAAGAAGAAGAAGAAGAAGAGAAGAAGAAGAAGAAGAAGAAGAAGAAGAAGAAGAAGAAGAAGAAGAAGAAGAAGAAGAAGAAGAAGAAGAAGAAAGAAGAAGAAGAAGAAGAAGAAGAAGAAAAAGAAGAAGAAGACAACGAAAACAAAAATCGCTGACGAAAAAGAAGAAGAAGAAAAAGAAGACGACACTTACGAAACGATACACGAGTATTCAATGTGGTCAAATGGTAAGCATCGGGGAGTTAAGGGTTAAATAGCCGACTTATGGTATGTTTTAAAAACAACAACAAACAACTAGAATCAAAGAAAAGAAAGATGTATTCTGAAAAGAAGTAACTCTTCTCGACTGAACTAAAATATGCTTATAATTGATTAACTTACCACTTAACCATGCATCAATCTCATTAAAATCATCTCCTATTAACGGCTACGCATATTTAGTCAGATCGTGTACTTTAGTCAGATTGACCATGAATATGAGTGTAGTATTAACAAACTTGCTTATAGATGGACGGTGCTCTGCTAAAACTAACTTAGATGGTTTGCCAATTAGTCAAAGTAAGTCGCAACCATTTGAATCCCTTTTGCCCCATCCTCAGTGTTCCGGATTGGCGGCCCCGGTACGTTCCGGATAATATTTCGGGAGAAACCTTGTCAAATCTAGACTAAAACCGCCGCAGTACTGTAGAAGTTCGGGATGATCCGTAATAAACCCAGATGTTCCGGCTCGATTCGGCAGACCGTCCCGGATGTTTTTACAATGTTTAATATAACAGGTGACACCGATCTCTACCGAGGCTCTACAGATAAAGTGGTAATCTGCGACTGAGCCGGTTTTATATACAGTCCGGTTACCAACGGGGGCCCCCGGGATGCCACTTGGACTACACCGGCGCATGACCGGGGCTGTACCGGTGGTCA
>JASEVX010001084.1:0-25857 GCA_031761405.1 Serripes groenlandicus
CGTATGAATTTTAACACATTGTGGCAAAATGAGAAATTTTCATAGCAAGCAATATATCCGTGTGTCACAATGTTTTCAATTAGGTAATACAATAATTACTTCCGTTTACAAAGCTTTTAACTATGTTGCCGAACTATTTCAAACTCGTCTGCAGCATAATTTATTGTAAAGATTTAACACTGTTCTATTTACCTGATGTTGTGCTTCGAATGTCCATTTGAATTACTGTCCAAAACACATGAAATGTCTAGTAAAATGGAAATATCAGATGGGTTCAGAGTTAACCCTTTTTCCACATATAGACGCTTTCTGATGCCTCTACAGCAGACGACTTTTGGACAAACTTTGTGACAAAAGAAGAAATTGCTCAAAAACGAGGTAATTTCTCCTTTTGACACAATGTTTTCAACTCTGTTCAATAAGTATGTCTTCATTTAGGTAGATATTCTATTTATTGTTCAGATGTTTTCAAAGTCGTCTGCTGCACATTTTCTGTATGTGGGAAAGGGTTAAAAAGATTTTTTGGGAAAATGATCCACACGTTGTCCATTCATCACTTATATGCGTCAACTATTTCGTTTAGTTGTTGTTGTTTTTAAATGGTAGTTATTTCACGATTTAACTATCTTTATTTTGCAGCCTCATTTTATATTGTATTATATGATTTACTATTTATGTACACGTACACACGAACATGTGTGTGGTATCATCAATACAGTAGTTATATGTCTCTGGGTATCATATGCAAAAGACTGTTACACATGTTCTATGTGAAGATAGGTAATATAACAAATTCCGTTTGCTAACCCTTTCCACATACAAATGCATGTTGACGCCTCTGTAGCAGACGGATTTTAAAAATTGTGAAAAAAGGAAAAATGCTCATAATGAGCAATTTCTCCTTGGTTTCCACAATGTTTTCAACCTCTTTTCAGTTAGGTATAATTTCATTTACAAAGATTTTTCATACTTTTTCTAAGATGTTCACAAAGTCGTCTGTTGCAGATTTGTTGTATGTGGGAAATGGTAAAAGGGAAGATAATCTGTTTTTATATTCAGCAAAGTCTGGGTTTCAAGATAACAAAGGACTCTTTCCAATATAATGGGAGATAACATAACCTTGTGACCGATTAAACTCCTCATACGGTTGTCTCCCTTGTACACACATTTGTGTACAGTGATCCCAAAACGGTAGCAATAAAGGAGAGACCTCAACGCATTCAATAATACAAACGAAAACAGAATAGTTTTTGAATAACACATTGGACACGGAAAAGTAGTTCGAAGTAGGCAATTGTTTTCCTTCCTCTATGGTAAAACGTACTCTCCCTTCTCTCTCTCACTCTCTCTCTCTCTCTCTCTCTCTCTCTCACTCTCTCTCTCTCTCTCTCTCTCTCTCTCTCTCTCTCTCTCTCTCTCTATCTCTCTCTCTCTCTCTCTCCTCTCCTCTCTTCCTCTCTCTCTCTCTCTCTCTCTCTCCTCTCTCTCTTCTCTCCTCTCTCCTCTTCTCTTCTCTCTCTCTCTCTCTCTCTCAATCTCTCTCTTCTCACCTCTCTTCTCTTCTCTCTCTCTCTCTCTCTCTCTCTCTCTCTCTCTCTCATCTCTCTCTCTCTCTCTCATCTCTCTCTCTCTCTCTCTCTCTCTCTCTCTCTCTCTCTCTCTCTCTCTCTCTCTCTCTATCTCTCTAAATATCTCTTGAAAATGGAAGTATTGCCTTGCCCTCCTTAGCGCTCATGGCTTGTGAGGTTAACAGTACGACTGATTCGCTGGTGTCAGGATAAATTGACCAGTAATACTCACACTCGATATGCTGTGATGTAACTGAGCATTGTTGATACACATACAAGTGTAACGAATATGCAAATTTACATCTCCGTTTCGAAGTAATGGTGTTTAAGGTTACATATTAAAGACACGTGACCCCTTCAGGTCGAGTATACTTTTCGCTGAAGGGATCTCTGCGTCTTTGGGCTCGGTTTGTTACACAAACAAACAGGAGATATTGTATGACACATTTAATGCATTGCCAGCAGACGAATTTGGAATGCATTGTGGCAAAAGGAGAACTTTCTCATAATGAGCAATTTCTCTCCTTTTGTCTAAATGCTTTAAATTATATCAAAACACTTGTACTTAATTTATAGAGATTGTCTATACGCTTGCCTGGTTTTCAAAGTTGTCTAAAGCAAATGTGTTGTATGTTGGAAGGTAGCGTCACGGATAACATGTCCAAGCCTGGAAGTCAGTTTACGTCGCGTGACCGGTTTGATGAGAGAAATGTAAAAGTTAAAAGGCTTCGTACCTGGTTACCAATAACTGTCCTAATCCATGTTAATAACAAATGTCAGGGTATGGAAGTCAAATATATGTGACGTGACCGTGTTTTATGAGAGAAATTTAAAACTTGAAAGACTTCATACCTGGTTACCAATAATTGTCCTAATCATGTTAATAACAAGGGTCAGGGTATGGATGTCAAGTTATGTGACGCGACAGTATTTAAATATAGCAATTTAGCCCTTTCCCACATACAGCAACAACATACAGTAGTACACTTGTAAACATGTATACAAAAATGACATCTCCCCGTAAATAAATCAAATATACTTGGAAACCATTGTCACAAAAGGAGAAATTGCTCTTTTATGAGCAATTCCTCATTTTGTCAAAATGTTTTCAAAATGCGTCTGCAGCATAAGTGTCAAAATGCGTCTGCAGCGGGGAAAGGGCTAAACGGTGAAAAACTTCATACCTAGTTACCAAAAACTGTCCTAATCCAAGTAATAAACGCGGCATGTTTTACTATCAAGAGGGATTAGTTCATGGATCAAACCAAGGACATGAATCGTTCCATATGACCCGAGGCAAGTTTAGGGGTCATTGGAAATATGACTTGACAATATCAACTTGGTTTGTTTGTTTAATTATGGGGTTACTTATTATAGTAACTTTGATTACATGAGTAATGGAGACGCCCGATTTTGAATATGGAAGAGTCTACTCTTAAACAATTCGGCGCTGAAAGAGTTAAAGTAATAGATTTGTGTCTGCCACGTTCTACATCATTTAGGAGTGTCGATGTACAAAGTACACCCAGGATTACTAATGAAAGTCAAGTTATAGTAGGAAAGTTTTGTCACACTGCGTCTGCAACTAATACGTCATTCTGAGATACAAAGTACGTCTGATATGAAAATCAGACTAACATCAATACACTTCTAGCCACAGTAAACCATATGAGCCGTCCCGCGAGAAAAACCAACATTATGGACTCTGCGTAAAGTAGATCGACCCGGATCAGCCTAAGCATGCAGCGCAGGCTTTCCCGGATAGACATTTTTCGCCTCCTGTGGATTTTCTGTTTCAGGAATCATTACTCTATACCTCTATCCCACTGAGACGGAATGTGTCGGCCCGGATCAGTCTGCGCGGCCTGCGCAGGAAGGTCTGGGTAAACATTACGCATAGGCCAGAATGTTATGGTTTTTCTCATATGGGACGAGGTCAATTGTGTTTATTTATGCAGACGATAACCTTTGTATGATATTTTAGGAGTCGTTTGGAAGAACCTGATGAAATAACGTCATGTCTAGAATATTGACGTGTACACATGTATACTTGTTTACACTTGTGAAATCTTTCAGGGGAAAGGAGATTTTTCTCATCAATAGCAATTTACTCCCTATAATACTTTAGTGTTCCTTTAATACCGGTGCGTCTCCCCCAGAAAGGGCCTCTCAAGATGAGTTAATGATTGATAATTGAGTCACGCCTCACGAAATCGGCCCATTCGGAGGATTTAATCCAACTAATGATTAATATCTACAGAGTTGTAGAGAAGGCGAGTATTTCTTTTTTCTAAAACCCTTATTTTGATACTCAAACCCCCAGACTCGTCTCACGACATACGGTTTGGTTGAGTCATGAGAGAAATAGTGGTTGGAAATTACAAGAATACTATTTAGTCACCTTGACCAAATTGTACAGCTGTATACTACAATACAATACAATACAATATATTTTACTGCATAAAACAGCAAACAATATGTTGTCGCAAAGAAAGTAAATATAAACTTTGAAGTACAAACGGAGAAATGGATTTTTTCAGAGGAATTTACAATCATTTAACAATGTAAGAGTTGTTCAGAAGAATTTACGATCATTTAACAATGTTTATGGAAAAAATGATATTTTCTAGAATAGTCATGTTAGAGTAAGTTTTGATATATTGTTGTTATCCTAGAACTGTAATTTTAGTCTTTGTTTGTGATAACTACCAAACCGTGGCGTTCAGGATGCATTAATTTATAAATGGCGAACAGAGACGGTGTCAATCTGACTACACAAAGGCACAGTCTAACTGATCTGAATATTCTCTGGCCGTAATGGCCCGGGGGTCGGGTTTCGAGTGACGTGGCTGAATCGTAAAATGCTCACAAACGTACTTCGGGTATTACTCAGACGATTCCGATATCCGCAATGATTCACTCGAGGCGAATCCGCAGACACAGTCATAGAACCTTGGCCTTGAACCCTTCTGAATACATTATTCTGTTAACACTTTCCCTTCAACATGAAGATACTTCATACATCGATCATTATGAGCAATATCGCCTTTTCTCAAAATTATTCTTTTCTTTTATACAATCATTTGTCCATAATAATGTGTTCTCCTCTTTATATATTTTGAATATCCTTCAATTCAGAAGGACAGATACTGTTAACATGTTTATTTCATAGAGTAGCATCAGTTTCGATAAACATAGTCCGTTTCAGGGGACGTGGCACTTTCCTTTACGCAATTCATGTCTTTGTGTTTAACTGTATGTTGATTTAAACATATGTGTATGTTTTACGCAATACAGTTTATTATTATAGTAAACACCCAGTGAACACCCAGTAAACACATGGAGTAAACACCCAGTAACGTAGTGGTCAGATCGTCCGTGTCGAGAGCTGGACCCCCGGGCTTGATCCCGAGTCGTGGGTCGTACTAAATACTTTAATATTGTTGCAATGGTATCATATTGTTTTACAGGTTCATATCATGTTATATAATACGTAGCCACAGTAACTGTTTCGATATTGGTAGTCCGTTTTAGTGGAAGTGGAAGGATTGTATAACGGCTGATGTAACGGTGACATTTAAATGTGACCAGTAGTACTGGTAATCGACCCAGGAAATGGCCGTGATATAACTGAAATGATGTTCAAAGCAGCGTAAAACATCATTTACACCAACTGAATGATAATAAAACCCCAAGTGATTCTATAACGATATGATCTTGTATGGAGGAAAACAATAATTTATATCTGAATTTATTGTAACTTCCCAGATCGAGGAGATCGAATGACACAGAGTGAGAAATCAGGATAGACGTGACTAACATTACATGGTCAGTTTAGCCGGACCGCATCATTTAAAGAGGACCCCTGTAACAGCTTGGTGTCGTCTCACTTTAGCCAACGTTTTAAGATGAGATGTTGTGTGTGAGAACACATTGGTAAAAAGAGAGTGAACTATAGCTTAACCCTTTCCCACATACGGGACCCAATATGACGCTACAGCAGCAGACGACTATATTTTCATGCAATGATTACACTTCCATTTTATATATAGTTTCCACATGTTTGCCACTCGGGCGGGTTGAAGACGATTCCACCAATGTAATTGCAGTTTTTAATAAGCACATACCCGAGTGGCCGGTTTACAAGAACCGTCCGAATACACCACCCTATCCTATTTTCAGAGTTTATTGGAAGTCTAGGAGTGACTTATTATTTTCGCACTTCTATCTCGTAAAGAAAACCGAACACAAACTATGGGTCAAATGTGTCGTTCCAGTCTTAATCAAACGACTTTGAAGACATCAATGAAAACACGGACAATCTATAGAAATGAAAGTATAATTACTGCAAAGACTTGAAAACATTTGTGGCAAAAGGAGAAATTGCTCGTTTTGAGCAATTTCTTCTTTTGTCACAATGTTTTCAAGAGTCGTCTGCTGTAGAGGCGCCAGAAAGCGTCTATAGGTGGGAAAGGGTGTCGGGCTAGCTGTTAGTATCTCACTGTATATGCATCAACAAGAAATAAATTCTTCAATCATGGAAATATAATTTCGATATCGAGTTGAACGCATTATGAACTACAGACACGATACACAATTTGAGCAATGTCACATGTACACACAATGTGAGCCGTTCCACGAGAAAAGCAACAGTCTGGCCTCTGCGTAATGTATCGACCCATATCAGCCTGCGCAGTCTACGCAGTCTAATCCGGGCCGACACATTCCGTATCAGGATGTTAGAGGTATAGAGCAATGCTTCCTGAAACAAAAAATCCACAGGAGGCGAAACTCGTCTGTCCGGGTTTGCATGCACGGTATGCTTAGGCAGATCTATGTCGATACTTTACGCAGAGTCCACAATACTGGATTTTTAGAGGGACGGCTCACGTTTTAGATGTCGTCTGTATAATGGCGAGGTAAAAGATGACCGACCGAACAAAACAAAAATAAAAATGACTTACTCTTCCTCAAACTGCTTGATGAGGGAAAAATCAAGAATGTTCTCTTCGGGCTCCCACGTGCAGTGTCTGAAAATACAAGATTAAGTATAATTATTGTTTATCATTGCTTAACGCCATTTTCAACATTACTTCAGTTACATCACGCCGACAGTTCATATGTTTTCACGCTCCCTTGCAAAACCAACGAGTATTAAGATAGACAATGTGCCTTGCCCTAGGGCTCTCCACCATAACCGCCTTGAACGGGGATTGAACTAGGGATGCCCGTTCTTTAAATCATCAACGCTAACCCCTCGGCCACGGCGGACCCTCAAGATAAAATAAACTTATTCCAGAATATAATATACTCCTTCCCTGATACGATGCAGCAGACGACGTTTGAAAATGATATGGAAAATAGAGAAATTGCTCAAAGCGAGAAAATTCACACTTTCTTTCAATGTATCCAAGTATGTATGGAAATTCATTTGTCATCTGATATGCTGGTTTTCTGCATTGAAAATGTTTGATGGAGAAATGAGTTACATCAAATCATTATTAATGAAAAGGAGAAAATGTCTCCTTATCCTATCATTCCCAGCCGAGTGTGTATAATAGTAAGTAACTCTTCAAATTGTCCTCATTATATCATCTCGGTGCCTTCGACGCGAGTGTGAGACCATGGGACGTAAATACTCTAGATATTTTACTACATTCTGTCTAAACAATTTCATCGTCAGATTTAAATATCTCTTTGTAGTATTTTGACGAATCTGCAGCAGACGCCTTTCGCCCAATTTCTCCGTTTTCCATAATGATTTCAATTCCACTTATACTTTCATTAATTGAGAGTTTGCACATTTGGTTACATTGATTCTAAAGTGTGTTCAAAGTTCGTTTGCTGCAGTGGCGTGACAAGTAGACAACAATGTTACAGAAGACCTTAGAATCAGTGACGTCTAGATTTCATGTAAATGACACGAATGACACGATCTCGAACCACATTCTCAGAATGGTGGAACTTTATCCAGGTCTGAAACCTACGCGTATAATTATGACCTTTAATTAATTTACGTCATGAGACGTTTATATTCCAGAAGGTCGGCAACGTTCTGATAACCCTTTCACAATCTACAACAATTCAACAACAGACGAATAACAAAACATCGAGGTAAAACAATGGAACATCTCTACAAATGAATGTTTTAATTGTTGACAGAGTTGCAATTCCTCCAATGTTTTTCAAAAGATGTCCGCTGTACGTGCGTCGAAATTCGTCTGCCCGTGAGAAGGTGTTAACCCTTTCCCTCATACGACAATTCTGCAGCAGACGACTTTGAACGTATTTTGTCAAAACATAGAAAATCTCCACAATTGAATGGATAACCTATGACAAAAAGTGGAAAACATTGTGGCAAAAGGAGAACTTGCACGTTTTGTGCAATTTCTTCTTTTGTCACTATGTTTTCAAAAAGCCGTCTGCTGCAGAGGCGTCAGAAAGCGTCTGCATGTCAGAAGGTGTTAAGCCTTAAACAAAACCAAATACGAAATAATTGATAGATCATTCTAGCTATGATATATGTAATGCGTAGCGATATTTCACCAACCCTCAACTAATGTATACGTATTGTACGGACAGATGAAAAGCCAGGCGAAACATTGTTTTACTCAAGATGAACTGTAAGCTCTGTGTAGATCCAGATGAACTTGGGCAGTCGCGCACTGTGCGTAAATTAGTCACATAAGGATATATATATCTGACAAACAATATATAGAAGATATATAGGAGATAACGATTGTCTGAATACGCATTCTGATCTGTATCTAAACTTGGAATAAAACACGCTAAGGTCGGTTTCATCGGACCACCGCCCACGTATTAACTCTTTTAGCACCGATGGTAACATTGAGAAGTATTTGCAAATAAAACGGATTCAGGGGAACCAGCTCGTAATGAGCTGTCTCACCTAAACATTAAACTGTGTATAGTGTAAAAATTGTTAACAAATTTTTCTGTACAAAATAAAAAAAAAGTACATACAATAGTAGAATTAACAATAAAAACAGTCTTGTATTAAATAGACTGTGCAATAGCTGTGATTTATAGAAATCACATAATTCAAAAATGGGAAAACAAATAATAAAAGGACCAATACAAGCATAAATGCTTATAAGTCATAAAACAACTTATCAGGTTTCTAATTCTACATGAACTACATGAATAAAAACAGCTTTGTTTGCCTTTCAGTAATCAAAGCATTCAACAACTTTTATTACATGAAATATGATGTAACCGGATTTTGAACATGGAATTCGCATCTGACAAAGTTAAACATCAATATCAGCACGAAATAGACATTTGACATTTAGATATGATCGATGCTAGGTAACATATGGAAGGTACGTTTCCCTCGAGAAAAGGCACGTTACCGTATGCCAATCAGTAAAGACCGAGATCGGTCGGTGTGATGTTTGATCAGGACTGACACTATACTAGTGAATCGGTAACGTCAACACTATGAAACCATAAATCAACCTCGTCAAACAGTGCGGTCATGTGTTAGAAACAATTTCGGCTCACTTGGATCCATAATGTGTTTGAATGTCGCCAAACGGCGTCTTTTGTCATGTTATCATTCTGATTCATGAACCCTTTCCCTCATATAGACGCTTTCTGACACATCTGCAGAAGACGACTTTTGAAATCATTGTGGCAAAAGGAGAAATTGCTCATGATGAGCAATTTCTCCATTTGCCACAATGATTTCAACTCTATTTAAAAATCATACTATCATTTATAAAGATTTTCTATAATTTTGATTTGATAATTTCGAAGTCGTCTGCTGCAGATGTGTTGTATGTGGGAATGAATGAATGAATGAATGTATATTGTTTTATGGCGCATCGACAGCTAAGGTCATTTAGCGCGCAATTAAATTTAATTATGCATGATCCCTGGGTAAACAAACCAGTACTAGGCTAGAAAATGTGCCTTGCCCAAGGGCACTCCACCATGACTGTAGTGCCGCGACTGGGGATCGAACCCGGGACACCCGGTTTCGAAATCCCCGACGCTAACCACTCGACCACAGCGGATTCCTGTTGTATGTGGGAAAGGGTGAATTGAGTTTCGCCTGTAGATGTGTTGTCGCGATACATCTCCCGTTTGACTTCATTCAAAGTTAAATTTGGCGTACAACTTTAGGGACTACACTTCTTGTTTTTGTAGTCAAAATATGCAACATACAGTGAACAGTGAAGGGTCAGGGGAGAATGCACATATGTACAGGCGCACCCGAGGCTTCACTGTTCGCAGTTGCAATACGACTCTAATCTCGCTAGACGCGGCCCAACCATCTATTTAGGGGGTATCTGGTAGTTATTTAAATGGACTTGGTTTTCGTGATAATAACGGAACAATAACAGGATATACAAGTGCGTTAAACGGTTACGTAAACTTGATTGACCTCGAGTTAATCACCCGACACTTTTCACACCAGATTTCCAGACTTGATATATAATCAAATGATCTATCCGTTTTTCCGATATTTGATTTAAGCTTTCTAAGATTTGATAGATGTGAGAAAACAGTGAACGTCAAGATCAGACTTCGATCAATTGGAAGGCTGATCCTAGTCGACACTTTTACTAGACCATAATGAGCCATTTCTCCTTAAGTCGTAATCTTTTTAAATGTCGTCTGCTGCTAATACATCAAAATGCGTAGCGTACTTTAGTAAATTAGTTCGTCTGGCATGAACCAACAATGGCGACTATATTGGTTACATTCTCTTATATATCGCTATCTCATATATATAGTACGAGTACAGCTTATCTCATATATATAGTACGAGTACAGCTTATCTCATATATGTAGTACGAGTACAGCTTATCTCATATATATAGTACGAGTACAGCTTATCTCATATATATATAGTACGAGTACAGCTTATCTCATATATATATATAGTTCAAGTACAGCTTATCTCATATATATAGTACGAGTACAGCTTATCTCATATATATAGTACGAGTACAGCTTATCTCATATATATAGAACGAGTACAGCTTATCTCATATATATATAGTACGAGTACAGCGTATCTCATATATATAGTACGAGTACAGCTTATCTCATATATATAGTACGAGTACAGCTAATCTCATATATATATATAGTACGAGTACAGCTTATCTCATATATATAGTACGAGTACAGCTTATCTCATATATATAATACGAGTACAGCTTATCTCATGTATATAGTACGAGTACAGCGTATCTCATATATATAGTACGAGTACAGCTTATCTCATATATATAGTACGAGTACAGCTTATCTCATATATATAGTACGAGTACAGTTTATCTACAGTGGACCGTTACAACTTGAAGTTTGGAATCAATTCATAAATGAGCCGTTCCACGATAAAAATCAACATTTTAGCCTCTGCGTATTGTATCGACCCAGATCAGCCTACGCAATCCGCGCAGGCTAATCCGGACCGACACATTAAGTCTCAGAGGGATAGAGGTATAGAGTAATGATTCCTGAAACAGAAAATCCACAGGAGGCGAACATTGTCTGTCCGGGTAAGCCTGCGCGGCATGCTTAGGCTGATCCGGGTCGATACTTTACGCAGAGTCCATAATGTTGGTTTTCTCGCGAGACGGCTCAAATGATTCAAACTATCTTCACAGTATGTTGGTCCACAAATAATATTGTCTCTATAGATTCCTGATTGCCTAACCATTTCCAAAAGGCGCCGCCATTCTTGGCGTGTGCCTGACCCAATAACGTTATGGTACTGGTGACAGGTTACTCTAGACAACAGTATTGATCCACCAATACTGACCACAAATTATACAACATATTACGTGTATATAATTAGAAAACACTACACCAACACGACGCCTTAACTACACCAACACGACGCCCTAACTACACCATCACGAGGCCCTAACTACACTAACACGACGCCCTAACTACACCATCACGACGCCCTAACTACACCATCACGACGCCCTAACTACACTAATACGACGCCCTAACTACACCAACACGACGCCTTAACTACACCAACACGACGCCTTAACTACACCAACACGACGCCCTAACTACACCAACACGACGCCCTAACTACACCAACACGACGCCCTAACTACACCAACACGACGCCCTAACTACACCAACAAGACGCCCTGACTACACCAACACGACGCCCTAACTACACTAACACGACGCCCTAACTACACCAACACGACGCCCTAACTACACCAACACGACGCCCTAACTACACCATCACGACGCCCTAACTACACTAACACGACGCCATAACTACACCAACACGACGCCCTAACTACACCATCACGACGCCCTGACTACACCAACACGACGCCCTAACTACACTAACACGACGCCCTAACTACACCAACACGACGCCCTAACTACACCAACACGACGCCCTAACTACACCAACACGACGCCCTAACTACACCATCACGACGCCCTAACTACACTAACACGACGCCATAACTACACCAACACGACGCCCTAACTACACCATCACGACGCCTTAACTACACCAACACGACGCCTTAACTACACCATCACGACGCCCTTACTACACTAACACGACGCCCTAACTACACCATCACGAGGCCCTAACTACACCATCACGACGCCCTAACTACACCAACACGACGCCTTAACTACACCAACACGACGCCTTAACTACACCAACACGACGCCCTAACTACACCAACACGACGCCCTAACTACACCAACACGACGCCCTAACTACACTAACACGACGCCCTAACTACACCAACACGACGCCCTAACTACACCATCACGACGCCCTAACTACACCAACACGACGCCCTAACTACACCATCACGACGCCTTAACTACACCAACACGACGCCTTAACTACACCAACACGACGCCCTCACTACACCATTACGACGCCCTAACTACACCAGCACGAAGATGTAGTATCACTAGATTACGGACATGGAGCTCTTACCGCACTGTGAAATCGGGGGGGGGGGGGGAAATATCATGGGTTCGATCCCCGTCCGGGTCATACTAAATGGTAGTCATGGCTTTCCTTCCTTGGCGCTCAGGTTTGTGCGGTCAGTAAAGCGATCGACTCGCTGGTGTCAGAAGTACAGAAGTTAACAACCTACCCAGGAATCACCGTTGTATAACTGACATAATGTTGAAAGAGGCATAAAACACAACAATGAAAAGAATTGCTATTCAAACGAATTTAAGAGAATGTGTATGTTCTCCTTGAAAACATGTGACCTCAAGTAAAGTGTTGCCAGTAATAGAAAGTGTACTGAAGTTTGCAAATATGAAGGACACACGGTTACTATCTCGTAGCACAGTTACTATCTTAATGTACAGCGTCTTATAATATCACATATACATATCGAAGAAGAATTTACTGAACAACCGAACACATGTTTATTGGGAGCTGCAAGAAAGCGCTTATGTTTTGCAATATGATTGGGGGAAAAAAACTGCACTGTCTTTCTAAAATGTAAAAAAAGCAAAGTTTAGAATGTTTTGCTACAAACAAAGGTCGGAATTACTGGAAGTACATCTTTCTTAGTAGAGTAAGAGATACTTGTATTAAAACAACCAATGAGCTCCTGGAACTTCAAATGTATGTCAGCATATAATTTGGTGCTTTGTAGATAACAGAAATGCATTGTTCTTTGTATTAACATGATTTATTCAGTAAATTAGGTCTGTGATCAGTGACCAAAATGTTTTACAAGTCAATATAAAACTATGACATTTGTGAAAGTGTTTCTTCATTTTGAAGATGCTGTTATAAAATTGTGTATATGTGATGGTAATTATGGTTAAAGTTAAGACAGTATTTCTTAAATATTTTCATCGTTTATTCAAGGATTTCAGAAACGTGTTCTTTATCTCATTGCTGAGCCAAAGGCTGATATGAAGCAAGGTGTTGAAGCAAATTTAATTCGTATTGAAGATGAATCCACTATGCCATGTCAAGCCTCTACAATGGGGGAATCTTCCTGACACTTTCAGGAATCAGCCTGACACTTTCGGAGGAGAAGATTTTTTTAATTCTCTCTTTAGCCGTATAAGGCAAAATAGCCCCGCCTTCCGGCGGCCATGTTTTTTTACCAATCAACATGGCTTGAAGGAATCTTATAGAGGGTCACCCAAGGAACATTTCTACAAAATTATTTGAAAATCTGCTCAACACTTTCAGAGAAGAAGATTTTTTAAGTTTTCACTATGGTCATATAAGGCAAAATAGCCCCGCCCTCTGGCGACCATGTTTTTCGACCAATCAACATTTCTTGAAGGAATCTAATAAAGGGTCACCCAAGGAACATTTCTACAAAATTATTTGAAAATCGGCCTGACACTTTCAGAGAAGAAGATTTTTTAAGTTTTCACTATTTTTTCTTTTGGTTGCCATGGAAACCAGAATTATGGATGGATAAAAAAAAAATGAAGGAATTTAAGAGAGGACATTGAGAGGATGCTTCCTATGAAGTTTCAACCAAATTGGCCAAGTGGTTAGTGAGAAGAAGTCGTTTAAATGAAGTTAACGCACGCACGCACGGACGCACGACGGACAATTCGCCATGACATAAGCTCGACTGGCTTTCAGCCAGTGGAGCTAAAAAGGTGAAAATACTTGCATTAAACAACATCCCATTTTGTCATTAAGACTTCAGATTTGAACAGGAATTATTTAACCACATTTTTATCAGTTTCAGTACGCCTTCAAGTCTAAGGGATGCGAGTAGAACACAGCGCGTTACTCATTTATATTGGTCAATCCCAGTTGAACCTGGTGAAGAACTGTCCGATGCAAGTTCGCGAACCGGTCCATCACAGCACGGTTCCGAAACCGGCCCTGAACATCCAGAGACATCACCCGTGAATTCGTCGATCGATTCTCCCTCGTCCGTGTCTGATCGGTCAATCCGTCCCCCCTCTCAAAACGTACCATCTACACAGGAGCAAAGACCAGTGTCTCCCCATCAGAAGACTGTTTGAAGGGCCAAGGGGTGTGTCTTCCATTACCAACGAATGCAGACACCATATGATTATGAAAGGGGAGCTCTACAAAGCCCGAGCGGGCATTAGCATACGCCCGGGAGGTGGAGAGATATTTACAGTTCAACGATTTATCAGTCACCGGCCACTGCCGCTAGTTTAGATCAGATTGACATGTTCGTAACTAGCAGGAGTGTCTCGTATTAAGGTATTTGCGAATCAGAGAAGCACTTTAAGTTGAAGCATCATATATTTCCCCTCTCACCATAGAAATAGAGGATGTTACCATCAGGATGTTAGAGAGTTGGACCATCGACGAGGAGGCACCATATACGCCGTGTAATTCCCCGGAGATGGTACAACACACTACTCCAGTGATAGAGAGTTGGACCGTCAACGAGAAGGCACTATATAGTACGCCATGTAATTCGTTAGAGACAGAGGAGGAGAACTGGGACGATGACGATGAGGCGTCATTTACCCTAGCCTCGGGGTATTCAGCTTCGGCAGTGAAGCGAATCGTCAGGCGGGCACGTACAATGTGCCATGCCTGTCGAAAAGTTGGGGGCTGTGAACATAGTTCTACAGCAACCTCAAAAACAAAATGCCCTTTTCAGGGCAACCAGAGAACTAGAAAGTTCAACTTTTCAAATTGTCATTATACATAGACAGAAAACAAAACAGTCCTGTCATTTAAAGTCTCGAACTCATAGGGGGAAAGACAGATACAACAATCAATAACAGAGGAATGTTCAGAGGAAAAGTAATGATGTTTAAACAGAAGGCTATTTATCTGGGGTACTGTTTTAGATGTAAAACAATCAAATATTGTTATATGTTTTCTCTCGAGGTTATATTTTCACAGGAGTTGTGTAATTCAAAAGACTATCTCTGTATTTCTTGTTTTGAAATCATAATTCGTAGAATACTGCACATGGATCCAAAAATGATGACATCATAGACAAAGAATGACGTAATCGTAAAACAAAAGTGACGTCATGTATCACACTTCGCTTAGCGTTTACTGAGAAAGGTCACATTTTACATCTGACTTTCAAAGAGTTAAGACGTGTATTCTGTGAGAGAAAATGGAATTCAATTAAAAAATCATCTTCTCCGAAAGTGACGGGTCGATTTTCAATTAATTTTGTACAAATGTTCCTTGGGTGACCCTTTATTAGATTCTTTCAAGAAATGTTGATTGGTTGAAACACATGGCCGCCATGGGGTGGGGCTATTTCGCCTTAAATGGCTATAGTGAAAACTTAAAAATTCTTCTTCTCCAAAAGTGTCAGACAGATATTCAAATAATTTTGTAGAAATGTTCCATGTTGTCGTGTTGATTGGTTGAAATATATGCGCCAGAGGGTGGGACTTTTTTGCCTTATATGGTTATAGTGAAAAATCTTCTCCTCCTAAAGTGTCGAGCCAATTTTCAAATTATGCTGCAGAAATGTTCCATGGGTAACATTATACAAGATTCCTTTAAGCCATGGTGGTTGGTAAAAAAACATGGCCTTCAGGGAGCAAAGCTGTTTGGAGTTTTAATTTTTTCCTTTTGACCTTTGACATCATGACCAATTTCAGAACGCAACTTAAACATTTCCAAGACAACATTCTGGCAAACTAACATTATTCTACTGTCAAAAGATGCAGGGTTGATCAATTCTCAAATTTACCCATGCCTAAACCCATATACTGCTTGTTACTTTGCAGGTTTTTCCATACGATCGCCACTTCAGCGCCATTGGCGCTTTGATTTAAGTCGACATGTGTTATGTTTTATTCCAGAGTCACAAACAAAGGTTAAACCTTACCTGATAAAGGTGTGTGAACTTCGACCGTGACAGTAGCTGTAGCTTTGACCCGTGTTACGTGATGTGATGGTGGCGTGGAAACCACCGACCCTGGTGGAGTATTCTAAAATGACAACAATAATGGCACATCAATACAACAAACATTCAAATAGTACAAAAAAATATGATACTTAATCCCATTATCAAAGGAAAAATTAATAATAACAATAATAATAATAAATACTATATTTTTAATTATATTATTAGATCTCTAAAAATCTCATTGGATTTTGATCTCATTGTGTCACAAGATATGCGCTTTTTTCTCTTCTTTAATTTCTTTCTTGGAAGTCTGTCACTTTGTGCCTGCCTCAAACTGTTGTACGGATTACCTGGATGAGATAATTCTTCATTCTGCCTGGTATAAATGTCTGTTACACCATAGGTATTGTCAGGGAGCGGAGAACTCGACTTTCATCTTCTCTGTTGAACCTTTGCTGCAGTTGGCCATGCTAGGACTGGAGCATTGCTCCAGGCTGTTTTGATCTTTTTAAAATAGGATCAGTAAAGAACATATTTGGAATATACGTAAATCGCTATATAACGGACATGCTAAAATGAAATGAAACTTACATTTAACAGTTTGGTTGCACTATAAGCAATATCTATTTTCTCTTTCAATACCCACATTTCGTCCTTTCTCGATCATGAGAATGTGAGTAAATCATGCCCCTAAAGTCAATATCGGCCCCATCCCGTGGGTCAAAAGATTTCCATAGACTCATATAGGACTCATATAGTCAAAACTTTAAAAATCTTCTTGACCCAAACTAAAAGGCCTAGAGCTTTGATATTGTGTATTGAGCATCACCTAGTGGACCTCTATCAATATTGTTCAGGTTATGCCTCTGGGCTCAATATCGGCCTCGGGGTCAAAAGATTCACAAAGTCATTGCTGTTTTGCACACTATTTTAGGAAATGTGCGAGGGAACGCAGGTGAACGACCTAGAGCCAGCATGGTCCTCTTATTAAATACGCCTATTTTAGGTTTCTGTGTATTGACCTCCATAATAATAATAAATGCTATATTTTTAATTACATTTTTGAATTATTATGCCTAACACTTGTACAGACCCAAACTAGTCATTCAGAGCCCAAACAATATGGGACATAATTATGTCTCAAAAATATCTCCAATTTGTTTTTCTTATTTCCTCATGATTAGGTGAGCCAAAGAGATTCCCGCGCACTTTGCTTTTGCCTTCCAATAATCCACAAAATTGTACAGACATCACTAGTATTGATTCAAAACAATGACACAAGGTTATGTTTACGCAACAGACGTAACTTTTGCCCAAATCTTTCAGATCAATTGAGATAAAGTCATATGTCTAAATTATAAAAAACAATTTCAATATGTCTACAGTTGTAGTCGATCACAAGTCAAAATTAACTAATTAAATTAACAATATAAGACAAGATTAACGAATATAAAAGTATATTTGCACTTTTTCCACAATGCATGTCGAAATAAGTCAAATAATCGAATATCTTTTCATCGAATATTCCAATACATGACTAATTAAAATCTTACCCAAATCATGGTCAACAACAGTTTGTGTAAACAAAGGTATGTTAGTCGGTTTATTGTTTTATTTGTACTTTTTAGTTTTCCATTAATGCATTGCATTGAAACTTTATACAGCCCTTCCCAACCATCACACCTATGTAAACAACCAAGTACGATAACTCTATCCAGCATTTTATGCAAGTTATGGCCGCTTGTTGACTCAATATCTCGGAAATAAAAAAATGGTAGAATAGTCTAGCGCACTGTCTACGACAGCTATTGTTATGATAGTGCTTGTCTAATTTAAACAAAATTGTACAGGAATCTTACTTCTGTGATCCTGTACTTAATTTTTTCAAGCGGTATTGACACGTTACAAAATCATAGCAACCAGGCGTCATAACAAAAGGGGTAAATTGAACTTTTAGCTACAAATGACTACCTCCATTCCACTGGACCAATTTCAATGAAACTTCACAGGAATGTTCCATAGTTAGTCCTCTTTCAAAATGGTCTCAAAGACATACATTCTGTGTTAATATTTGGTTGCTGTGGCATCAGAATATGTTCCTTGAGTCACCCTCTACAAAATTATGTTCAAACCATATTGATTTCGTTGAAAAACAGAGCAGCAGGAAAGAGGTAAAATCAATGACAAAACTTTATAATTCCATTCTTATTAAAGTTATTGTTAAATTTCAAGATACAAATGGCGTTTACTGATAAGCTATATCTTTAACAGTGTCCACTTCTTGCAGTTACATTTGCACTCCTGATAAAATTTTCACAGAAATTTGCAGTTAAATATTTGCTTCAAATTTACTATCACTTTGGTGATCGATTTAGGGCCATCTTGGCCCTCTTGTTCAGTCATATTGCAGCGACCAATTCACTAGAATATCTCATCTGAATTCCTACATTACGTTTGTTTGAACTATGCTCTGCTGTTGTTGTTTCACTCTACTTCTTCTTTTTTGGAGGGATGGGTTGTCTTTGCAGCGAAACTGTCGGAAAATAGGACATTTTCCAGAATATCCCTAGATTGGTGATGGAATACAGAATTCCTAATTTCCACAATTACGTGGATCTAAACATGAATCCTGGTCACGGAAATCCCTTTCCATATGTGTGTTTTGGTGGTATCGAAGTCTGCCTCTAAATGGCCCGGCAGATATGTTGCATTAACTGTATTAACAGTATAACATTATTTTTTTTTCTACTCATGTTAAATATTGATGCAAATCATAAAGCAACACTGTTAAAAAAGGTGGTATTACTTCCTTGTATTTAATCATTGTATTCACATCATGACGAAGAAGTAAATAAATATATTGAAATTTAACGATACAGACTTGAAAATCAATTGCTTATCTTTCGTTTTTTAGCTGTATCGAGTCTGTTTTACTTACACATTTCACTTTGGCCTTTTTCTCGTCCCTCTCGATTTCGCCCTTCCAAGCTTTGAATATTCTGTTCAAAATCGTCAACTCCAGCTCCTCTTTAACAATGGGAGTTATCGACCCTGTTTTGGATCCCTCCTCGACAGCGTTCCTAAGCGACGGGTCGAACGTGTCAATCTCCCTCATGTCTGCGGACGACAACATTTCCATTGTGATTCGTGTTTCTGGTCACTTTGCTAACGCTATTTTGAAAAAAGAAAGATACCTAGTTATAGAATTAACAGATCTCCACCATAAATAGACAGTATGTGTGTGGATTGTGTATCCCTACTTTTGATCAATTTGATATCGCTTGGAACATACTAAAGACTTAAAACATTTTAGTAGTAGATTTTCCTCCTAGGCGTTCAGGTTTTTCGGTTAGCATCAAGACTGTCTTGCTGGTGTCATGCAAGATGGACCAGTTGAACCGTTAATCTTCTAAGGAAACACCGTGATAAAACTAAAGAAAAAATATTGAAAGCGGCGTAAACAGTATTCATGTACAAATACATATACTATTTTATAAGAGAATTGTAGTGAATATTGATTTAATTATTTGCGTAATATTGGCCTCCGGCCCAAAATACATACATATAATATAACATACAACTTACATTTTATTAATGTGCAAAATCACAACTGCCTTCTTTTTCTTTTCTTTCATATTTTTATACCCCCCACAAACAAGTTTTTTTTTTGGGGGGGGGGGTATATTGGAATCACCCTGTCCGTCCGTCCGTCTCTGTCCATATGCTTGTAAGCGCAACTCCCCCCTTAACGGCTGGACTGTAAACTTTATGAGAATTTAATATGTTTCAACTAATCTAGAATATTTTTCTATCTTTTCCCTTGCAGACTCATACTCCTCTCGCACAGAAACTTTAACGCAAAATACATATATGTTTTTTGGCAAAGCGGTTGAATTTTACCATTCATTCATTTATTCATTCATTTACTTTACCATTCATTACACCTTTTTATAATACAAACACATATTCATTAAAAAAAACACCTAAAACAACAACAACATCTTTAACCTTCTGTGCATCACCCACCATCAATTGGAAAGGCAATCGCCTTGACGATAACCATATATCGCCAGCAATTCTAAGGGCAGCCACGCCTGTAACAGGAATATCCAGCAATTATAAAGGCAGCCACGCATTCTTTCTTTTTCTTTAAATCCTAAACACATCTTTATCTAAAAAGAAATCAAACAACAACTGCAACTTCAACTTTCTGTGCACCACCATCAATCGGAAAGGCAATCACCTTGACGATAACCATATATCGCCAGCAATGTTAAAGGCAGCCACGCCTGTAACAGGAATATCCAATATTCCAGCAATTATAAAGGCAGCCACGCCTGTAACAGGAATATTCAATATTCCAGCAATTATAAAGGCAGCCACGCCTGTAACAGGAATATTCAATATTCCAGCAATTATAAAGGCAGCCACGCCTGAACTGATATATATCATAAGAACGTGTGTTAAGCACGGTCATTGTTTTTTATCCGTTTTTTAATCCTAGTTTCCTGACCTTCTCTTTTATACTTTACACCTAGTAAACAACGACACATGTTTATCATAAAACCAGCAACAACAAACCACATAATTACAACCCTTATTATTATATGTATAAAACATGAATAGCGTTGAAATATCGTATCAATTGATTTAAGAATTTCCTTATGAATGAACATAGGAATACAGTTCTTCTAGCGATATTCCAATAGTAATGCTCGTACTAATGCAAACAAGGGGATAACCAGTGCTCGACATTTGCATTTTCATAACGCATTACTGTCCCTAACCTAGCATTTTGATCCTCCCTTTTCCACTATAGTCAATGTATATCCACTCCTAACGTTCCATTACACCAGAATCTAGAGTAGAAATGAGGCAATTTAGCATTGAACTCCTAGTACATTTTAGTATCTAGAATATATTAATTCGTGCCAATCCTTTTCCAGAATTCAATACATTTCCTTAACCTATTTTGCACAATATATTCCTTCTGACCTTACTCGTATTCGAAATATTCATGTGTAAACCAATTCATATCATAAAGACAACTAGAAATAAAATACTTCTCTTCTATATCCCGAGCCCCGGGTACCGCCGTTTTATCCATATGTTTAGACACTCGTCCGCCTTACCCACACCATTACGTTCTGTTTCCGGAGTGTCGGTCTTGTTGAAGCCCGGGTCTGTTATAGGGACAGTTTCGTCTAAAATGCATGTTCTCTCCGCATCCGAAACAAGGTCCAGAGCTTATAATGGGGCCGTATGCCTGAAAGGAACGAAGCCTCTGCTGATGTGCTGGTTGAGTCTGTTAACTGGTACCAGCCATTTTCCTTCATACCAGCATTTTAAGACCTGTTCAGTCTTTAAACGTTTTACTTCCGACCTAACAGAAAAACAGTCACCATTTAACTCCGCCTTTAAGAAGTTAATTTCTTGCCTTTGTCCTCGAATTTCGGAGACTAAAGCCTGTATATCGTTGCTTATATCCTGGCTAACACTGTCCTCATGTGAGCACATGTTTAACAACCACGTGGAACTCAATGCAATGTCAGAAAAAAGAAGAAAGAATGATATACTAGCACAACGTGCGCATACGAATTCTCGTGCACTCATACAGTGCCACCTATCGGAGCTAGACTTAACAAGGGAAATAAACTTTCGTCTAATTCGATACTCTCAAACGACGAATATAACATTTTGGTTATGTATCTGCACGTATTGAATGCAAAGTAGGCCCTATTTCATGGCGGGTAGTTGATCTCAATGTCCCTGTTAATGTGATACTGTGACCAATTATATACCCATAACTAAGAATTCCGAAATTTCTAAAATATGTTTTGATGGGTGATAAAATCATGCCTGAGAGAGGTTTTTACTATAGTCGGTGAACTTTGTGCTAAGCGTGTTAAGCTTACATTCAAGATTTCAATACAATTCTATTGTGGACAGCAGTATAGGGCAACTTCATAGAATCAATGATTGAAGAGGAAACTTTAGATAAGATAATTTTGATTAACACTGAAACTTTCAGGGTTTTTTTATTTTTTATTCATTGACTCATACGAAATAAATCCAATAATAGATGTTATCATTTCACATATGAAGCAAATAAACTGAACATGAGCAAATTCTCCACACACAAAAAGTAGCATAATTTAGCATTTTCTCACATACGTCAGACTACAGCAGACTTATTTGAAAACAACTCAGCAAAAACCTGTCAAACATCCATCAATTGTCATGTTATCATTGTATACGAGTACACTAGAAATATTATCACAGCAAGTTACAAAAGAAATTACAGGATTTTCTAATTTTGCAACAATGTTATTTAAAGTTATAAGTCCTCTGCATGTAGGACAGGGATAAACACTAATACTTGCTTCAAGTACAAAGAGCTTTGTGAGACAGAGTTAAACACTAATACTTGCTTACAAGTACAAAGAGCTTTGTGAGACAGGGTTAAACACTAATACTTGCTTACAAGTACATAGAGCTTTGGGGAACTAACATTTAATAACATGACATATGATAGTATAATGTAATTCCGGAAAAGAAAATATTTTTGAAAATAAATAAATTAATCATTATGAGCATATTCTCCTTTTCCCACAATGTTCGAACACATTTGGAATGCCTCTTTTTATATAATCTCTGTCCATAGAAGTTCTTCAGTATTTTAGCCCAGATGCTTTCAAAGGGTTGCTGCAGATTTGTTGAATGTGGGAAATATATGAATATTTTAGAAAGTAGACAATTGCATTTTGAAACAGAGTAACATGCACTAAAAGAAAAGAATAAATTGTTCAATAAAAGTAATTTCTATTTTTGCTCAATATGTTTTACACATCAATGCTCTTCGGATATTTCAAAAGTCATCCACATCAAATAAAGAATTGAAAACAGAAAAGTGGTCTTAACTGTCAATAAGATAATACAATATTCACATGCAAGCAGCAGACCACTTTGAAAACATTTAGACACAATTTTGGAACATTTCTATATTCAAAAGCGTTAGCATTGAATATAGTTGAAAACATGTTGACAAAAGGAGAAATTGCTCATTACGCTGTTTTCAAAATGTGTCTGCTGCAGAGGCGTCAGAAAGCATCTACATGTAGAAAAGTGTTAACCCGTTACCACTTACCGACTACTACTGATGTATCCGAAGCAGGCGACATGTAAACACATACTGAGGGAAAGATAGAAAGTTTCCATGATGATTAAGTTTTACTTTTACCACTAAGATTTGCATTTAATCTCAGAATTGTACTTTCTTACATTAAGATTTATTCTACTTTCCTCCAGACTATGACACTTTCAAATTAATCCAAATCAAATTCCTTGTATGGGAGAATAAATACAATATCTATAAAAATTAAAGTTAAGATTTGACCTTTAATGTTACACTTTTTACTTATTTTTAGATCAACTTCAAGCCAAAGACTCATTGTTATCTATTGTGATCGCTCACTGTGATACTACCACCATGAATCTGGACATAGCCACATACCGCTCGAGAATCGGACTATTTGGACCAGGTAGAGGGTATAGAGGACATTCGAACGTGAATAAATATAACCCCACGACATCAGGATCCGATATTCATCTACGCATGTTTGCAGTGTGTGTCGTGTGTTTGTTCGTAGTATGCTCAGGTACATTAATAAATAACACTTGTATTAATACTATTACAACTGCAGCCGATGTTAATGTTTTCCAACACGATATTTGTCCTGGATACCCCTTAATACCACACGCATGTTTAAAGTATCAAACGTCTTGGATTGAACCTACACATGCCAACTTTCAACAGCATCAGCTGATACTCTCCATGGACGTCGAAACAAATCCTGGGCCACGTATGGACCAAGACGATAAAAACGACATCATGAATGCCATAAGCAGTAACTGTGAGTCATTAAGGCGAGAGATTCAAAATGTTCGCGCGGATACTGTGCAAATCAAAAGTGAGGTTGAGTCAGTTAAATTATTGTGTGCCACAGTCAAATTACGTGTTGATAGCCTGGATGAAAAACAAAATAAGCTTGAAAAAGCAGTACGCACTATTGAGGAAAATGTACATAATTTGAACGATGAGAGAGAAACACTACAATTAGACATGGATGCATTACAAGAAATTTGTGACAGACAGCGTGATAAGTTAGACTTTGTTGAAAATACTGTAGAAAAACTAGAACGCGAAAAAATTAAATCTTCTATGCGCATTTTCGGCCTGTCTGAATCTGATACAGAAAATGATAATACCTTAAAATCCAAACTACTACATGGTGTATTGAAGGTGTCATGTCCGGACCATAATTGGCAAAGTGATTCTATCATTGATGCATATAGAATTGGCACTCGCAACACCGACCAACATCGCATCGTAATTGCAAAGTTCAAATCTGCCGATGATAAACATTTGATATACACGGGTCGTGCTGCTTTACGCGAGAAAGGTATACGGATTTCGGAAGAACAGACAACACGAGAACGCGATATACTTAACAACTTACGTCAAAGTGGGCGCACTGGATATTTCCATAAAGGAAAACTGCATATCAGATCAGATATCAGATCGGACACAAAGGCAAGTTCACATCCCCATTCTGGACGATTTTATAAAAGTGCCACACGCAAACAACATTCGCAACAGAAGCATGCTATGGAGACTGGGTGCAGTCAATCTTCCATTGATCCAGATCCTGTTTGTGTTGCATAGGGATTCGGCCATGACTCATTAGAATTAAAAATCGGTTATTGGAATATTGAAGGTGTTAAAGATAAAATATGTTTTTCAGATTTCATTGACTTTATAGGATCATATGATATATTTGCTTTAGGTGAGACATGGACTGAAAGTGATGATGAAGTAAAACATTTATTAAACTCACATGAATGTCACTTTTTACAAGCGTTTAAAAGAGCACGCTTTGGCAGAGCAATGGGGGGCATGTGTGTATATGTTAAACATGAGATAACCAAATATATAAAAAGAGTTGATGACACCTGCCGTTTCGGTATCAACTTACTTATAGACAAAGCCCTCACACAACTTTCTGAAGATGCTTTAGCAATATTTGTATATTTACCACCACTTGATTCTCCCTTTTATTTTGATCAAACATACAAAGGAATGTTTTTACTAGAAGAACATCTTATAGCCTTAATGTGCAATTATAGTAACTGCAGTACTATTATTTTAGGTGACCTAAACAGCAGATGTGGGAATTTGTCAGAATCCATATATGTAAATGAAAATATAAAAGAATTGTCTGATTTAAATGTAATATTTCAACACCCGGTTGATGAGATCCGTAGTTCATGTGACATGAAAATAAATGCACAAGGTAAACAATTAATTGAATTATGTAAGATATACTCGCTATATATATTAAATGGACGAATTGGACAAGACAAACACATTGGAAATTTCACTTACACGT
>JASEVX010001085.1:0-5000 GCA_031761405.1 Serripes groenlandicus
AGGGTAGGTGGTTGGTCTGAAAACGAATTCCGAGTGCTCGTGAAATGCAGTTGCGCGGGTGGACCGCAGAGCACTCGGTGGTTTCAGGCAGGACGTGCGGGCTGGGAGTTTTGGAATTCCGCCTGAGACGCAGAAAACGGGTTTGTCCAACCAAAAAGCGGAACGCAATGGGGAGTGCTCGGCCCGTATAGTAGGGTAGGTGGTTGGTCTGAAAACGAATTCCGAGTGCTCGTGAAATGCAGTTGCGCGGGTGGACCGCAGAGCACTCGGTGGTTTCAGGCAGGACGTGCGGGCTGGGAGTTTTGGAATTCCGCTTGAGACGCAGAAAACGGGTTTGTCCAACCAAAAAGCGGAACGCAATGGGGAGTGCTCGGCCCGTATAGTAGGGTAGGTGGTTGGTCTGAAAACGAATTCCGAGTGCTCGTGAAATGCAGTTGCGCGGGTGGACCGCAGAGCACTCGGTGGTTTCAGGCAGGACGTGCGGGCTGGGAGTTTTGGAATTCCGCTTGAGACGCAGAAAACAGGTTTGTCCAACCAAAAAGCGGAACGCAATGGGGAGTGCTCGGCCCGTATAGTAGGGTAGGTGGTTGGTCTGAAAACGAATTCCGAGTGCTCGTGAAATGCAGTTGCGCGGGTGGACCGCAGAGCACTCGGTGGTTTCAGGCAGGACGTGCGGGCTGGGAGTTTTGGAATTCCGCCTGAGACGCAGAAAACGGGTTTGTCCAACCAAAAAGCGGAACGCAATGGGGAGTGCTCGGCCCGTATAGTAGGGTAGGTGGTTGGTCTGAAAACGAATTCCGAGTGCTCGTGAAATGGCAGTTGCGCGGGTGGACCGCAGAGCACTCGGTGGTTTCAGGCAGGACGTGCGGGCTGGGAGTTTTGGAATTCCGCTTGAGACGCAGAAAACGGGTTTGTCCAACCAAAAAGCGGAACGCAATGGGGAGTGCTCGGCCCGTATAGTAGGGTAGGTGGTTGGTCTGAAAACGAATTCCGAGTGCTCGTGAAATGCAGTTGCGCGGGTGGACCGCAGAGCACTCGGTGGTTTCAGGCAGGACGTGCGGGCTGGGAGTTTTGGAATTCCGCTTGAGACGCAGAAAACAGGTTTGTCCAACCAAAAAGCGGAACGCAATGGGGAGTGCTCGGCCCGTATAGTAGGGTAGGTGGTTGGTCTGAAAACGAATTCCGAGTGCTCGTGAAATGCAGTTGCGCGGGTGGCCCGCAGAGCACTCGGTGGTTTCAGGCTGGACGTGCGGGCTGGGAGTTTTGGAATCCCGCTTGAGACGCAGAAAACGGGTTTGTCCAACCAAAAAGCGGAACGCAATGGGGAGTGCTCGGCCCGTATAGTATGGAGGGTGTTGGTCGTGTCCGAGTGCTCGTGAAATGCAGTTGCGCGGGTGGACCGCAGAGCACTCGGTGGTTTCAGGCAGGACGTGCGGGCTGGGAGTTTTGGAATTCCGCTTGAGACGCAGAAAACAGGTTTGTCCAACCAAAAAGCGGAACGCAATGGGGAGTGCTCGGCCCGTATAGTAGGGTAGGTGGTTGGTCTGAAAACGAATTCCGAGTGCTCGTGAAATGCAGTTGCGCGGGTGGCCCGCAGAGCACTCGGTGGTTTCAGGCTGGACGTGCGGGCTGGGAGTTTTGGAATCCCGCTTGAGACGCAGAAAACGGGTTTGTCCAACCAAAAAGCGGAACGCAATGGGGAGTGCTCGGCCCGTATAGTATGGAGGGTGTTGGTCGTGTCCGAGTGCTCGTGAAATGCAGTTGTGCGGGTGGCCCGCAGAGGAAGCCCAGGATTACGCTGGACAGCGGGGTTGGGAGTGCTGGAGTCGTGCTTGCTTCGCACAACACCACCGTCAGACCGTATGCTCGCATGCGCCACCGGGAGTTTTCAGGTACCTGAAACCGAACCGGTGCAGTCTGTGTGTCATGTCAGGCCGTACACGCTAGTGTACGCCACCGGGAGTTTTCGGGCAACCGAAACAGGATCGGTGCAGCCTTTGCGCTCTTGTCAGACCGTACGCTCTGCGTACGCCACCGGGTAGATTCCAGGTACCTGGAATCCAAACCGCTGCAGTCTGGAAAATCACTGGGGGTAGGCGCGGGCTTGGGAGTCGAATTGGCTGGATTCGTCCCTGCTTCGCTAGAAGTACAGAAAACCCCTGTGCAGCAGTCGAAACGACAAACCGCCTACCGAGCAAGGCGGTTGATCCGTGGCCGGGTTTGGGGGAACTTGCAACCCCCCCGAAAGAGAGACAGACCCGCGCAAAAAACACACGGTTGGGAGGAGTGACCCCGTAAAATGCTGCGCAACGAGAGAGACGCCTTGGCCCTTCGGCGTCGACCGAGTTTTGGTTTGAAGAAGGCTCCGGGTGAAGCTGAGTCACCCGGTGTGCTCGGGTATCCCATCGCGGACACTCGGGAGCCGTATTAATCTTGGTAAAGGCAACCCGATAGCCCCACATGTAGCGAACCTGCCTCTGCGCGGGTCCTGCTACGGCGGCTGATACGAACGGCGCACCCGACGTTCCTTCGTTTCCCGAGCTAGACGGGACGGTGAGCTACGGCCCACTGTTCGGGGAGGCGAACGTGACCGTCGCGGTGTCGCTCTCGGTCTCGAGCGACTTTGGTCGGCGAGAGAAAAGAAAGGTACGAACGTCTGACTCGGACCTGTGCTTTCCGGGCCTATGAACAGATGGGCTCGGAGACGCGAGAGAAAATCGACACAAAAAGACCCGCTTGTACGCGCTGCGCATAAGGGCAACCCCCTGCAGAGAGTGGCAAGCTGGGTTTCACGCTCTCGTTCTTCCCTTCCGCTCGTCGCGCCAGCTGTGTGGCGGCGGCGTCGTCGGAGGAGCAGCGGCGAAGAAGGAGCGCGCGGTGGCTGAGAGAGTGGGCTGAGCACCACCGCGAGAGTGGCTGAGAAACGAATGAAAAGTCCGGCTCACGCACACACACGAGAGAGGAGAGAGTTGGTGTGCTGCTGATGCCGGCTCGCTCGCTGCTGCCCCGTGCAGCAGTCGCAGCGAAAGAAACAAGAGAAAGCTCTCGGGCTTTTACATGGCTTGTTACCTGGTTGATCCTGCCAGTAATTATATGCTTGTCTTAAAGATTAAGCCATGCAAGTGTAAGTACGGCCCTTCCATTGTGGGGGCGAGACTGCGGACGGCTCATTAAATCAGTTATGATTCCCAGGAGCCAGCGAAATCTACTTGGATAACTGTGGCAATTCTAGAGCTAATACATGCTACTGAAGCTTCGCCGCTGCCTCCCTCGTGGAGGCGGCAGGAGCGCACTTGTTAGCCTCAAACCAATCCGGCCGTCTCGGGTGTTCGTCCGCCTTCGGGCGTGGCGGCTCGGTGGCGCCGGTACCTTTGGTGAATTCTGGACAACTTTGCCGATCGCACGGCCTTCGTGCCGGCGACATATCTTTCAAGTGTCTGACCTATCACACTAGATGGTTTGCGCTCTGCGCACCATGGTGACAACGGGTGACGGGGAATCAGGGTTCGATTCCGGAGAGGGAGCATGAGAAACGGCTGCCACATCCAAGGAAGGCAGCAGGCACGCAACTTACCCAATGCCGAAACGGCGAGGTAGTGACGAAAAATAACAATACGGGACCCTCTTTACGAGTTCCCGCAATTGAAATGAGTACATTCTAAATCCTTTAACGAGGATCAATTGGAGGGCAAGTCTGGTGCCAGCAGCCGCGGTAATTCCAGCTCCAATAGCGTATGTCAAAGTTGTTGCGGTTGAAAAGCTCGTAGTTGGATCTCGATGCTGGGCTGGCGGTGCGCCCGTTGTGGCGTGTCTACTGCCAGTGCCGGCGATAAAAAGAGGCCGGCAGATATATTCCCTTGGTGCTCTTGACTGAGTGGCTTGGGTGGCCGGAACGTTTACTGTGAAAAAATTAGAGTGCTCAAGGCAGGCCTACGTGCCCGAATACTGGTGCATGGAATAATAGAGAAGGACCTCGGCGCCACGTTTGTTGGTTTACGGTGCTCGAGGTAATGATTAAGAGGGACTGCCGGGGGCCTACGTACTGCGGCGCGAGAGGTGAAATTCTGTGACCGTCGCAGGACGAACGAAAGCGAAAGCATTTGCCAAGAATGTTTTCCTTAATCAAGAACGAAAGTCAGAGGTTCGAAGACGATCAGATACCGTCGTAGTTCTGACCGTAAACTATGCCAACTGACCCTCCGCCGTTGGTTGCTTTATTGACTGGGCGAGGAGCCCCCGGGAAACCAAAGTCTTTGGGTTCCGGGGGGAGTACGGTTGCAAAGCTGAAACTTAAAGGAATTGACGGAAGGGCACCACAAGGGGTGGAGCCTGTGGCTTAATTTGACTCAACACGGGAAACCTCACCCGGTCCGGACACTGGAAGGATTGACAGACTAACGCTCTTTCTTGATTCAGTGGGTGGTGGTGCATGGCCGTTCTTAGTTGGTGGAACGATTTGTCTGGTTAATTCCGATAACGAACGAGACTCTCGCCTGCTAAATAGTTCGGGGACGCCTAATGCGCGTCCCCGCTAGAACTTCTTAGAGGTACAAGTGGCGTTTAGCCACACGAAACGGAGCAATAACAGGTCTGTGATGCCCTTAGATGTCCGGGGCCGCACATGTGCTACAATGGATGCACCAGCGTGTATCATACTCGCCCGAAAGGGTAGGGGAATCCGCTGAACCGCATTCTCGGTTGGGATTGGGGATTGCAATTATTTCCCATGAACGCGGAATCCCTCGTAGGCGCCAGTCATCAGCTGGCGTCGATTCAGTCCCTGCCCTTTGTACACACCGCCCGTCGCTACTACCGATCGCTCTTGTTAATGAGCCTGTCGGATGGGACCCGGTGAGCGGGCTTAACCGCCTGCGAGCTCTGGTGTTTGCCCAGAAGACCGGCGAATTATCCGGGGTAGAGGAAGTAAAAGTCGTAACAAGGTATCCGTAGGTGAACCTGCGGATGGATCATTACCGCTATAAACTTTATTGCTTATGGCA
>JASEVX010001085.1:10000-25818 GCA_031761405.1 Serripes groenlandicus
AAAGTCACCTGTCCTTTCCCCCCTTGCGGTTCCGGACTGCCCGTGTGTCTGCCTGTTTGTGCAGCGGCGTTCGGGCGTTCGGGCCGGGGGGACTGGCGGGTCAGTGTTGTGCGTCTACTACGGAGAGACTGCTTGCTTGCCTGCTTGCTGGCTCCATCGCGGCTGGATGGAGAGAGCGGCAGTGCACTGCAATGCGGAGCGAGGAAAGGCAAAAGGTCCGGGGTGTTCCACTCCATTGTGATTCTTTTGGCCGGGGCTCTGCTTGCTTTCCCCCCCAGCGCCAAGTCCGAGGGGGAAAAAAAAAAACGGGAACAGAAAACCGCCCAGAGAGTGCTCGGCCGCGCGGCCGAGCACTCTCTGGGCGGTTTTCTGTTCCCGTTTTTTTTTTTCCCCCTCGGACTTCCCACTAAATGCGGACTACATATACACACACGCTGTTCCACTCCGTTGTGAGAATCATCCCAAACGCCCAGGGAGGGGTAGGCCGTTCTTACGGCCTACGCCTCCCTGGGCGTTTTTTTGTGTTCCCCGTTGTTTTTTCCCCGTCCAAAGTTCATGGTGAATGCGGACGACATACAACACGCTGGCTGTTCCACTCCGTTGTGAGAATCATCCCCAAACGAACGCCCAGGGAGGGGTAGACCGTTCTTACGGCCTACGCCTCCCTGGGCGTTTTTTTTTTTCCCCCCGTTGTTTTTTCCCCGTCCAAAGTTCATGGTGAATGCGGACGACATACGCACGCTGTTCCACTCCGTTGTGAGAATCATCCCCCCACAAACGCCCAGGGAGGGGTAGGCCGTTCTTAAGGCCTACGCCTCCCTGGGCGTTTTTTGTTTTCCCCGTTGTTTTTTTCCCCGTCCGAAGTTCATGGTGAATGCGGACGACATACACACGCTGTTCCACTCCGTTGTGAGAATCATCCGAAACGCCCAGGGAGGGGTAGGCCGTTCTTACGGCCTACGCCTCCCTGGGCGTTTTTTGTTTTCCCCGTCCGAAGTTCATGGTGAATGCGGACTACATACGCACGCTGTTCCACTCCGTTGTGAGGTGAGAATCATCCCGAACGCCCAGGGAGGGGTAGGCCGTTCTTACGGCCTACGCCTCCCTGGGCGTTTTTTTTTTTCTCCCGTTGTTTTTTCCCCGTCCAAAGTTCATGGTGAATGCGGACGACCTACACACGCTGTTCCACTCCGTTGTGAGAATCATCCCAAACGCCCAGGGACGGGTAGGCCGTTCTTACCCTTAAGGTAGGGACGCAGGACTGCCATATAGCGACTCTAGGTCCCAGCGCGCCCATTTCCCCCAGCCACAAGCAGAGGGCTGCCTACAGACTCGAGGGGAGCACCTCCCCGTCAGCAGCGCGGTGTAGACGGCGGGCGTAACGGCCACTCTCTTCGGGCAGGCACGCGGGGGACTGCCGTATAGCCCCAGCGCACATTTCCCCCAGCCATAGGCAAGAGTGCTGCCTACAGACTCGGGGCGAGCACTTCCCCGCCAGCAGCGCGGAGAGACGGCGGGAGTAACCGGCCACTCTCTTCGGGCAGGCACGCAGGGGGACTGCCTTATAGCCGCATACGCAGAGTGCTGCCTACAGACTCGAGGGGAGCACTTCCCCGTCAGCGCGGATAGACGGCGGGAGTAACGGCCACTCTCTTCGGGCAGGCACGCATGGCGGACTGCCTTATAGCCGATGCGGGCCCAGCGCACATTTCCCCCCAGCCGTACGCAGAGTGCTGCCTACAGACTCGAGGGGAGCACTTCCCCGTCAGCGCGGATAGACGGCGGGAGTAACGGCCACACTGTTCGGGCAGGCACGCGGGGGACTGCCGTATAGCCCCAGCGCACATCTCCCCCAGCCATACGCAGAGTGCTGCCTACAGACTCGAGGGGAGCACTTCCCCGTCAGCGCGGATAGACGGCGGGAGTAACCGGCCACTCTCTTCGGGCAGGCACGCAGGGGGGACTGCCTTATAGCCGCTGCGGGTCCAGCGCACATTTCCCCCCAGCCATACGCAGAGTGCTGCCTACAGACTCGAGGGGAGCACTTCCCCGTCAGCGCGGATAGACGGCGGGAGTAACGGCCACTCTCTTCGGGCAGGCACGCAGGGGGGACTGCCTTATAGCCGATGCGGGCCCAGCGCACATTTCCCCCCAGCCATACGCAGAGTGCTGCCTACAGACTCGAGGGGAGCACTTCCCCGTCAGCGCGGATAGACGGCGGGAGTAACGGCCACACTGTTCGGGCAGGCACGCGGGGGACTGCCGTATAGCCCCAGCGCACATCTCCCCCAGCCATACGCAGAGTGCTGCCTACAGACTCGAGGGGAGCACTTCCCCGTCAGCGCGGATAGACGGCGGGAGTAACCGGCCACTCTCTTCGGGCAGGCACGCAGGGGGGACTGCCTTATAGCCGCTGCGGGTCCAGCGCACATTTCCCCCCAGCCATACGCAGAGTGCTGCCTACAGACTCGAGGGGAGCACTTCCCCGTCAGCGCGGATAGACGGCGGGAGTAACCGGTCACTCTCTTCGGGCAGGCACGCAGGGGGGACTGCCTTATAGCCGCTGCGGGTCCAGCGCACATTTCCCCCAGCCATACGCAGAGTGCTGCCTACAGAGCCCGAGGCGAGCACTTCCCCGTCAGCAGCGCGGATAGACGGCGGGAGTAACAGCCTTGTTGAGCTTTACTAACGGGCGCAAATGGCCCGGACTAAGTCCAAATGGAACACAGAGTGAAATGATGAAAAAATGCAACAGATGCTGTTCCACTCCGTTGTGAGAATCATCCCCAACGCCCAGGGAGGGGTAGGCCGTTCTTACGGCCTACGCCTCCCTGGGCGTTGTTTTTCTTTCCCCGTTGGTTTTCCCCCGTCCAAGTTCATGGTGAATGCGGACTACATACACACGCTGTTCCACTCCGTTGTGAACATCATCCCAAACGCCCAGGGAGGGGTAGGTGTACAGCGACTCTAGGTCCCGGCGCGCCCATTTCCCCAGCCATAAGCAGAGGGCTGCCTGGACACGCAAGCGCGGGTAAACGGCGGGAGTAACATCCACTCCCTTAAGGTCGGGACGCAGGACTGCCATCTAGCGACTTCGGTCCCAGCTCACATTTCGCCCCAGCCATACGCAGACTGCTTGCTTAAAGACTCGAGGGGAGCACTTCCCCGTCAGCGCGGATAGACGGCGGGAGTAACCGGCCACTCTCTTCGGGCAGGCCCGCAGGGGGACTGCCTTATAGCCGCTTCGGGCCCAGCGCACATTTCTCCCCAGCCATACGCAGAGTGCTTGCTTAAAGACTCGAGGGGAGCACTTCCCCGTCAGCGCGGATAGACGGCGGGAGTAACCGGCCACTCTCTTCGGGCAGGCACGCAGGGGGACTGCCTTATAGCCGCTTCGGGCCCAGCGCACATTTCTCCCCAGCCATACGCAGGAGTGCTTGCTTAAAGACTCGAGGGGAGCACTTCCCCGTCAGCGCGGAGAGACGGCGGGAGTAACCGGCCACTCTCTTCGGGCAGGCACGCAGGGGGACTGCCTTATAGCCGCTTCGGGCCCAGCGCACATTTCTCCCCAGCCATACGCAGAGTGCTTGCTTAAAGACTCGAGGGGAGCACTTCCCCGTCAGCGCGGATAGACGGCGGGAGTAACAGCCGATCTCTTCGGGCAGGCACGCAGGGGTCTGCCGTATAGCCCCAGCGCACATTTCTCCCCAGCCATACGCAGAGTGCTGCCTACAGACTCGAGGCGAGCACCTCCCCGTCAGCAGCGCGGGTAGACGGCGGGAGTAACAGCCACTCTCTTCGGGCAGGCACGCGGGGGACAGCCGTATAGCCCCAGCGCACATTTCCCCCAGCCATACGCAAGAGAGCTGCCTACAGACTCGGGGCGAGCACTTCCCCGTCAGCGCGGACAGACGGCGGATGTAACAGCCACTCTCTTCGGGCAGGCACGCGGGGGACTGCCTTATAGCCCCAAGCGCACTTTTCCCCCCAGCCATACGCAGACTGCTGCCTACAGACTCGAGGCGAGCAGTTCGCCGTCAGCGCTGGTAACCGCCGGGACTGGTGTACAGCGACTCTAGGTCCCGGCGCGCCCATTTCCCCCAGCCATAATCAGAGGGCTGCCTGGACACGCAAGCGCGGGTAAACGGCGGGAGTAACATCCACTCCCTTAAGGTAGGGACGCAGGACTGCCATCTAGCGACTTCGGTCCCGGCTCACATTTCGCCCCAGCCATACGCAGACTGCTTGCTTAAAGACTCGAGGGGAGCACTTCCCCGTCAGCGCGGATAGACGGCGGGAGTAACCGGCCACTCTCTTCGGGCAGGCACGCAGGGGGACTGCCTTATAGCCGCTTCGGGCCCAGCGCACATTTCTCCCCAGCCATACGCAGAGTGCTCGCTTAAAGACTCGAGGGGAGCACTTCCCCGTCAGCGCGGATAGACGGCGGGAGTAACCGGCCACTCTCTTCGGGCAGGCACGCAGGGGGACTGCCTTATAGCCGCTTCGGGCCCAGCGCACATTTCTCCCCAGCCATACGCAGAGTGCTGGCTTAAAGACTCGAGGGGAGCACTTCCCCGTCAGCGCGGATAGACGGCGGGAGTAACCGGCCACTCTCTTCGGGCAGGCACGCAGGGGGGACTGCCTTATAGCCGCTTCGGGCCCAGCGCACATTTCTCCCCAGCCATACGCAGAGTGCTCGCTTAAAGACTCGAGGGGAGCACTTCCCCGTCAGCGCGGATAGACGGCGGGAGTAACCGGCCACTCTCTTCGGGCAGGCACGCAGGGGGACTGCCTTATAGCCGCTTCGGGCCCAGCGCACATTTCTCCCCAGCCATACGCAGAGTGCTCGCTTAAAGACTCGAGGGGAGCACTTCCCCGTCAGCGCGGAGAGACGGCGGGAGTAACCGGCCACTCTCTTCGGGCAGGCACGCAGGGGGACTGCCTTATAGCCGCTTCGGGCCCAGCGCACATTTCTCCCCAGCCATACGCAGAGTGCTCGCTTAAAGACTCGAGGGGAGCACTTCCCCGTCAGCGCGGAGAGACGGCGGGAGTAACCGGCCACTCTCTTCGGGCAGGCACGCAGGGGGACTGCCTTATAGCCGCTTCGGGCCCAGCGCACATTTCTCCCCAGCCATACGCAGACTGCTCGCTTAAAGACTCGAGGGGAGCACTTCCCCGTCAGCGCGGAGAGACGGCGGGAGTAACCGGCCACTCTCTTCGGGCAGGCACGCAGGGGGACTGCCTTATAGCCGCTTCGGGCCCAGCGCACATTTCTCCCCAGCCATACGCAGAGTGCTCGCTTAAAGACTCGAGGGGAGCACTTCCCCGTCAGCGCGGAGAGACGGCGGGAGTAACCGGCCACTCTCTTCGGGCAGGCACGCAGGGGGACTGCCTTATAGCCGCTTCGGGCCCAGCGCACATTTCTCCCCAGCCATACGCAGACTGCTCGCTTAAAGACTCGAGGGGAGCACTTCCCCGTCAGCGCGGATAGACGGCGGGAGTAACCGGCCACTCTCTTCGGGCAGGCACGCAGGGGGACTGCCTTATAGCCGCTTCGGGCCCAGCGCACATTTCTCCCCAGCCATACGCAGAGTGCTCGCTTAAAGACTCGAGGGGAGCACTTCCCCGTCAGCGCGGAGAGACGGCGGGAGTAACCGGCCACTCTCTTCGGGCAGGCACGCAGGGGGACTGCCTTATAGCCGCTTCGGGCCCAGCGCACATTTCTCCCCAGCCATACGCAGAGTGCTCGCTTAAAGACTCGAGGGGAGCACTTCCCCGTCAGCGCGGATAGACGGCGGGAGTAACAGCCGATCTCTTCGGGCAGGCACGCAGGGGTCTGCCGTATAGCCCCAGCGCACATTTCCCCCAGCCATACGCAGAGTGCTGCCTACAGACTCGAGGCGAGCACCTCCCCGTCAGCAGCGCGGGTAGACGGCGGGAGTAACAGCCACTCTCTTCGGGCAGGCACGCGGGGGACAGCCGTATAGCCCCAGCGCACATTTCCCCCAGCCATACGCAAGAGTGCTGCCTACAGACTCGGGGCGAGCACTTCCCCGTCAGCGCGGACGGACGGCGGATGTAACAGCCACTCTCTTCGGGCAGGCACGCAGGGGACTGCCTTATAGCCCCAAGCGCACATTTCCCCCCAGCCATACGCAGACTGCCTTATAGCCGCTTCGGGCCCAGCGCACATTTCTCCCCAGCCATACGCAGACTGCTCGCTTAAAGACTCGAGGGGAGCACTTCCCGGTCAGCGCGGATAGACGGCGGGAGTAACCGGCCACTCTCTTCGGGCAGGCACGCAGGGGGACTGCCTTATAGCCGCTTCGGGCCCAGCGCACATTTCTCCCCAGCCATACGCAGACTGCTCGCTTAAAGACTCGAGGGGAGCACTTCCCCGTCAGCGCGGAGAGACGGCGGGAGTAACCGGCCACTCTCTTCGGGCAGGCACGCAGGGGGACTGCCTTATAGCCGCTTCGGGCCCAGCGCACATTTCTCCCCAGCCATACGCAGAGTGCTCGCTTAAAGACTCGAGGGGAGCACTTCCCCGTCAGCGCGGATAGACGGCGGGAGTAACCGGCCACTCTCTTCGGGCAGGCACGCAGGGGGACTGCCTTATAGCCGCTTCGGGCCCAGCGCACATTTCTCCCCAGCCATACGCAGAGTGCTCGCTTAAAGACTCGAGGGGAGCACTTCCCCGTCAGCGCGGAGAGACGGCGGGAGTAACCGGCCACTCTCTTCGGGCAGGCACGCAGGGGGACTGCCTTATAGCCGCTTCGGGCCCAGCGCACATTTCTCCCCAGCCATACGCAGAGTGCTCGCTTAAAGACTCGAGGGGAGCACTTCCCCGTCAGCGCGGAGAGACGGCGGGAGTAACCGGCCACTCTCTTCGGGCAGGCACGCAGGGGGACTGCCTTATAGCCGCTTCGGGCCCAGCGCACATTTCTCCCCAGCCATACGCAGACTGCTCGCTTAAAGACTCGAGGGGAGCACTTCCCCGTCAGCGCGGAGAGACGGCGGGAGTAACCGGCCACTCTCTTCGGGCAGGCACGCAGGGGGACTGCCTTATAGCCGCTTCGGGCCCAGCGCACATTTCTCCCCAGCCATACGCAGACTGCTCGCTTAAAGACTCGAGGGGAGCACTTCCCCGTCAGCGCGGAGAGACGGCGGGAGTAACCGGCCACTCTCTTCGGGCAGGCACGCAGGGGGACTGCCTTATAGCCGCTTCGGGCCCAGCGCACATTTCTCCCCAGCCATACGCAGACTGCTCGCTTAAAGACTCGAGGGGAGCACTTCCCCGTCAGCGCGGAGAGACGGCGGGAGTAACCGGCCACTCTCTTCGGGCAGGCACGCAGGGGGACTGCCTTATAGCCGCTTCGGGCCCAGCGCACATTTCTCCCCAGCCATACGCAGACTGCTCGCTTAAAGACTCGAGGGGAGCACTTCCCCGTCAGCGCGGAGAGACGGCGGGAGTAACCGGCCACTCTCTTCGGGCAGGCACGCAGGGGGACTGCCTTATAGCCGCTTCGGGCCCAGCGCACATTTCTCCCCAGCCATACGCAGAGTGCTCGCTTAAAGACTCGAGGGGAGCACTTCCCCGTCAGCGCGGATAGACGGCGGGAGTAACAGCCGATCTCTTCGGGCAGGCACGCAGGGGTCTGCCGTATAGCCCCAGCGCACATTTCCCCCAGCCATACGCAGAGTGCTGCCTACAGACTCGAGGCGAGCACCTCCCCGTCAGCAGCGCGGGTAGACGGCGGGAGTAACAGCCACTCTCTTCGGGCAGGCACGCGGGGGACAGCCGTATAGCCCCAGCGCACATTTCCCCCAGCCATACGCAAGAGTGCTGCCTACAGACTCGGGGCGAGCACTTCCCCGTCAGCGCGGACGGACGGCGGATGTAACAGCCACTCTCTTCGGGCAGGCACGCAGGGGACTGCCTTATAGCCCCAAGCGCACATTTCCCCCCAGCCATACGCAGACTGCCTTATAGCCGCTTCGGGCCCAGCGCACATTTCTCCCCAGCCATACGCAGACTGCTCGCTTAAAGACTCGAGGGGAGCACTTCCCGGTCAGCGCGGATAGACGGCGGGAGTAACCGGCCACTCTCTTCGGGCAGGCACGCAGGGGGACTGCCTTATAGCCGCTTCGGGCCCAGCGCACATTTCTCCCCAGCCATACGCAGACTGCTCGCTTAAAGACTCGAGGGGAGCACTTCCCCGTCAGCGCGGAGAGACGGCGGGAGTAACCGGCCACTCTCTTCGGGCAGGCACGCAGGGGGACTGCCTTATAGCCGCTTCGGGCCCAGCGCACATTTCTCCCCAGCCATACGCAGAGTGCTCGCTTAAAGACTCGAGGGGAGCACTTCCCCGTCAGCGCGGATAGACGGCGGGAGTAACCGGCCACTCTCTTCGGGCAGGCACGCAGGGGGACTGCCTTATAGCCGCTTCGGGCCCAGCGCACATTTCTCCCCAGCCATACGCAGAGTGCTCGCTTAAAGACTCGAGGGGAGCACTTCCCCGTCAGCGCGGAGAGACGGCGGGAGTAACCGGCCACTCTCTTCGGGCAGGCACGCAGGGGGACTGCCTTATAGCCGCTTCGGGCCCAGCGCACATTTCTCCCCAGCCATACGCAGAGTGCTCGCTTAAAGACTCGAGGGGAGCACTTCCCCGTCAGCGCGGAGAGACGGCGGGAGTAACCGGCCACTCTCTTCGGGCAGGCACGCAGGGGGACTGCCTTATAGCCGCTTCGGGCCCAGCGCACATTTCTCCCCAGCCATACGCAGACTGCTCGCTTAAAGACTCGAGGGGAGCACTTCCCCGTCAGCGCGGAGAGACGGCGGGAGTAACCGGCCACTCTCTTCGGGCAGGCACGCAGGGGGACTGCCTTATAGCCGCTTCGGGCCCAGCGCACATTTCTCCCCAGCCATACGCAGACTGCTCGCTTAAAGACTCGAGGGGAGCACTTCCCCGTCAGCGCGGAGAGACGGCGGGAGTAACCGGCCACTCTCTTCGGGCAGGCACGCAGGGGGACTGCCTTATAGCCGCTTCGGGCCCAGCGCACATTTCTCCCCAGCCATACGCAGACTGCTCGCTTAAAGACTCGAGGGGAGCACTTCCCCGTCAGCGCGGAGAGACGGCGGGAGTAACCGGCCACTCTCTTCGGGCAGGCACGCAGGGGGACTGCCTTATAGCCGCTTCGGGCCCAGCGCACATTTCTCCCCAGCCATACGCAGACTGCTCGCTTAAAGACTCGAGGGGAGCACTTCCCCGTCAGCGCGGAGAGACGGCGGGAGTAACCGGCCACTCTCTTCGGGCAGGCACGCAGGGGGACTGCCTTATAGCCGCTTCGGGCCCAGCGCACATTTCTCCCCAGCCATACGCAGAGTGCTCGCTTAAAGACTCGAGGGGAGCACTTCCCCGTCAGCGCGGAGAGACGGCGGGAGTAACCGGCCACTCTCTTCGGGCAGGCACGCAGGGGGACTGCCTTATAGCCGCTTCGGGCCCAGCGCACATTTCTCCCCAGCCATACGCAGAGTGCTCGCTTAAAGACTCGAGGGGAGCACTTCCCCGTCAGCGCGGATAGACGGCGGGAGTAACCGGCCACTCTCTTCGGGCAGGCACGCAGGGGGACTGCCTTATAGCCGCTTCGGGCCCAGCGCACATTTCTCCCCAGCCATACGCAGAGTGCTCGCTTAAAGACTCGAGGGGAGCACTTCCCCGTCAGCGCGGAGAGACGGCGGGAGTAACAGGCCACTCTCTTCGGGCAGGCACGCAGGGGGACTGCCTTATAGCCGCTTCGGGCCCAGCGCACATTTCTCCCCAGCCATACGCAGAGTGCTCGCTTAAAGACTCGAGGGGAGCACTTCCCCGTCAGCAGCGCGGGTAGACGGCGGGAGTAACAGCCGACTCTCGCACGCGGGGGACAGCCGTATAGCCCCAGCGCACATTTCCCCCAGCCATACGCAAGAGTGCTGCCTACAGACTCGGGGCGAGCACTTCCCCGTCAGCGCGGACGGACGGCGGATGTAACAGCCACTCTCTTCGGGCAGGCACGCAGGGGACTGCCTTATAGCCCCAAGCGCACATTTCCCCCAGCCATACGCAGACTGCCTTATAGCCGCTTCGGGCCCAGCGCACATTTCTCCCCAGCCATACGCAGACTGCTCGCTTAAAGACTCGAGGGGAGCACTTCCCGGTCAGCGCGGATAGACGGCGGGAGTAACCGGCCACTCTCTTCGGGCAGGCACGCAGGGGGACTGCCTTATAGCCGCTTCGGCCCAGCGCACATTTCTCCCCAGCCATACGCAGACTGCTCGCTTAAAGACTCGAGGGGAGCACTTCCCCGTCAGCGCGGAGAGACGGCGGGAGTAACCGGCCACTCTCTTCGGGCAGGCACGCAGGGGACTGCCTTATAGCCGCTTCGGGCCCAGCGCACATTTCTCCCCAGCCATACGCAGAGTGCTCGCTTAAAGACTCGAGGGGAGCACTTCCCCGTCAGCGCGGATAGACGGCGGGAGTAACCGGCCACTCTCTTCGGGCAGGCACGCAGGGGGACTGCCTTATAGCCGCTTCGGGCCCAGCGCACATTTCTCCCCAGCCATACGCAGAGTGCTCGCTTAAAGACTCGAGGGGAGCACTTCCCCGTCAGCGCGGAGAGACGGCGGGAGTAACCGGCCACTCTCTTCGGGCAGGCACGCAGGGGGACTGCCTTATAGCCGCTTCGGGCCCAGCGCACATTTCTCCCCAGCCATACGCAGAGTGCTCGCTTAAAGACTCGAGGGGAGCACTTCCCCGTCAGCGCGGAGAGACGGCGGGAGTAACCGGCCACTCTCTTCGGGCAGGCACGCAGGGGGACTGCCTTATAGCCGCTTCGGGCCCAGCGCACATTTCTCCCCAGCCATACGCAGACTGCTCGCTTAAAGACTCGAGGGGAGCACTTCCCCGTCAGCGCGGAGAGACGGCGGGAGTAACCGGCCACTCTCTTCGGGCAGGCACGCAGGGGGACTGCCTTATAGCCGCTTCGGGCCCAGCGCACATTTCTCCCCAGCCATACGCAGACTGCTCGCTTAAAGACTCGAGGGGAGCACTTCCCGCTCAGCGCGGAGAGACGGCGGGAGTAACCGGCCACTCTCTTCGGGCAGGCACGCAGGGGGACTGCCTTATAGCCGCTTCGGGCCCAGCGCACATTTCTCCCCAGCCATACGCAGACTGCTCGCTTAAAGACTCGAGGGGAGCACTTCCCCGTCAGCGCGGAGAGACGGCGGGAGTAACCGGCCACTCTCTTCGGGCAGGCACGCAGGGGGACTGCCTTATAGCCGCTTCGGGCCCAGCGCACATTTCTCCCCAGCCATACGCAGACTGCTCGCTTAAAGACTCGAGGGGAGCACTTCCCCGTCAGCGCGGAGAGACGGCGGGAGTAACCGGCCACTCTCTTCGGGCAGGCACGCAGGGGGACTGCCTTATAGCCGCTTCGGGCCCAGCGCACATTTCTCCCCAGCCATACGCAGAGTGCTCGCTTAAAGACTCGAGGGGAGCACTTCCCCGTCAGCGCGGAGAGACGGGCGGGAGTAACCGGCCACTCTCTTCGGGCAGGCACGCAGGGGGACTGCCTTATAGCCGCTTCGGGCCCAGCGCACATTTCTCCCCAGCCATACGCAGACTGCTCGCTTAAAGACTCGAGGGGAGCACTTCCCCGTCAGCGCGGATAGACGGCGGGAGTAACCGGCCACTCTCTTCGGGCAGGCACGCAGGGGGACTGCCTTATAGCCGCTTCGGGCCCAGCGCACATTTCTCCCCAGCCATACGCGAGAGTGCTCGCTTAAAGACTCGAGGGGAGCACTTCCCCGTCAGCGCGGAGAGACGGCGGGAGTAACCGGCCACTCTCTTCGGGCAGGCACGCAGGGGGACTGCCTTATAGCCGCTTCGGGCCCAGCGCACATTTCTCCCCAGCCATACGCAGAGTGCTCGCTTAAAGACTCGAGGGGAGCACTTCCCCGTCAGCGCGGATAGACGGCGGGAGTAACAGCCGATCTCTTCGGGCAGGCACGCAGGGGTCTGCCGTATAGCCCCAGCGCACATTTCCCCCAGCCATACGCAGAGTGCTGCCTACAGACTCGAGGCGAGCACCTCCCCGTCAGCAGCGCGGGTAGACGGCGGGAGTAACAGCCACTCTCTTCGGGCAGGCACGCGGGGGACAGCCGTATAGCCCCAGCGCACATTTCCCCCAGCCATACGCAAGAGTGCTGCCTACAGACTCGGGGCGAGCACTTCCCCGTCAGCGCGGACGGACGGCGGATGTAACAGCCACTCTCTTCGGGCAGGCACGCAGGGGACTGCCTTATAGCCCCAAGCGCACATTTCCCCCCAGCCATACGCAGACTGCCTTATAGCCGCTTCGGGCCCAGCGCACATTTCTCCCCAGCCATACGCAGACTGCTCGCTTAAAGACTCGAGGGGAGCACTTCCCGGTCAGCGCGGATAGACGGCGGGAGTAACCGGCCACTCTCTTCGGGCAGGCACGCAGGGGGACTGCCTTATAGCCGCTTCGGGCCCAGCGCACATTTCTCCCCAGCCATACGCAGACTGCTCGCTTAAAGACTCGAGGGGAGCACTTCCCCGTCAGCGCGGAGAGACGGCGGGAGTAACCGGCCACTCTCTTCGGGCAGGCACGCAGGGGGACTGCCTTATAGCCGCTTCGGGCCCAGCGCACATTTCTCCCCAGCCATACGCAGAGTGCTCGCTTAAAGACTCGAGGGGAGCACTTCCCCGTCAGCGCGGATAGACGGCGGGAGTAACCGGCCACTCTCTTCGGGCAGGCACGCAGGGGGACTGCCTTATAGCCGCTTCGGGCCCAGCGCACATTTCTCCCCAGCCATACGCAGAGTGCTCGCTTAAAGACTCGAGGGGAGCACTTCCCCGTCAGCGCGGAGAGACGGCGGGAGTAACCGGCCACTCTCTTCGGGCAGGCACGCAGGGGGACTGCCTTATAGCCGCTTCGGGCCCAGCGCACATTTCTCCCCAGCCATACGCAGAGTGCTCGCTTAAAGACTCGAGGGGAGCACTTCCCCGTCAGCGCGGAGAGACGGCGGGAGTAACCGGCCACTCTCTTCGGGCAGGCACGCAGGGGGACTGCCTTATAGCCGCTTCGGGCCCAGCGCACATTTCTCCCCAGCCATACGCAGACTGCTCGCTTAAAGACTCGAGGGGAGCACTTCCCCGTCAGCGCGGAGAGACGGCGGGAGTAACCGGCCACTCTCTTCGGGCAGGCACGCAGGGGGACTGCCTTATAGCCGCTTCGGGCCCAGCGCACATTTCTCCCCAGCCATACGCAGACTGCTCGCTTAAAGACTCGAGGGGAGCACTTCCCCGTCAGCGCGGAGAGACGGCGGGAGTAACCGGCCACTCTCTTCGGGCAGGCACGCAGGGGGACTGCCTTATAGCCGCTTCGGGCCCAGCGCACATTTCTCCCCAGCCATACGCAGACTGCTCGCTTAAAGACTCGAGGGGAGCACTTCCCCGTCAGCGCGGAGAGACGGCGGGAGTAACCGGCCACTCTCTTCGGGCAGGCACGCAGGGGGACTGCCTTATAGCCGCTTCGGGCCCAGCGCACATTTCTCCCCAGCCATACGCAGACTGCTCGCTTAAAGACTCGAGGGGAGCACTTCCCCGTCAGCGCGGAGAGACGGCGGGAGTAACCGGCCACTCTCTTCGGGCAGGCACGCAGGGGGACTGCCTTATAGCCGCTTCGGGCCCAGCGCACATTTCTCCCCAGCCATACGCAGAGTGCTCGCTTAAAGACTCGAGGGGAGCACTTCCCCGTCAGCGCGGATAGACGGCGGGAGTAACAGGCCGATCTCTTCGGGCAGGCACGCAGGGGTACTGCCGTATAGCCGCTTCGGGCCCAGCGCACATTTCTCCCCAGCCATACGCAGAGTGCTGCCTACAGACTCGAGGCGAGCACCTCCCCGTCAGCAGCGCGCGGATAGACGGCGGGAGTAACCGGCCACTCTCTTCGGGCAGGCACGCAGGGGGACTGCCTTATAGCCGCTTCGGGCCCAGCGCACATTTCTCCCCCAGCCATACGCAGAGTGCTCGCTTAAAGACTCGAGGGGAGCACTTCCCCGTCAGCGCGGAGAGACGGCGGGAGTAACCGGCCACTCTCTTCGGGCAGGCACGCAGGGGGACTGCCTTATAGCCGCTTCGGGCCCAGCGCACATTTCTCCCCAGCCATACGCAGAGTGCTCGCTTAAAGACTCGAGGGGAGCACTTCCCCGTCAGCGCGGATAGACGGCGGGAGTAACAGCCGATCTCTTCGGGCAGGCACGCAGGGGTCTGCCGTATAGCCCCAGCGCACATTTTCCCCCAGCCATACGCAGAGTGCTGCCTACAGACTCGAGGCGAGCACCTCCCCGTCAGCAGCGCGGGTAGACGGCGGGAGTAACAGCCACTCTCTTCGGGCAGGCACGCGGGTCTCTTCGGGCAGGCACGCGGGGGGACAGCCGTATAGCCCCAGCGCACATTTCCCCCCAGCCATACGCAAGAGTGCTGCCTACAGACCTCGGGGCGAGCACTTCCCCGTCAGCGCGGACGGACGGCGGATGTAACAGCCACTCTCTTCCGGGCAGGCACGCAGGGGGACTCGCCTTATAGCCCCAAGCGCACATTTCCCCCCACGCCATAACGCAGACTCGCCTTATAGCCGCTTCGGGCCCAGCGCACATTTTCTCCCCAGCCATACGCAGACTGGCTCGCTTAAAGACTCGAGGGGGAGCACTTCCCGCGTCAGCGCGGATAGACGGCGGGAGTAACCGGCCACTCTCTTCGGGCAGGCACGCAGGGGGACTGCCTTATAGCCGCTTCGGGCCCAGCGCACATTTCTCCCCAGCCCATACGCAGACTGCTCGCTTAAAGACTCGAGGGGAGCACTTCCCCGTCAGCGCGAGAGAGACGGCGGGAGTAACCGGCCACGTCTCTTCGGGCAGGCACGCAGGGGGACTGCCTTATAGCCGCTTCCGGGCCCCAGCGCACTATTCTCCCACCAGCCATACGCAGAGTGCTCGCTTAAAGACTCGAGGGGGAGCAACTTCCCCGTCAGCGCGGATAGACGGCTGGGAGTAACCGGCCCACTCTCTTCGGGCAGGCACGCAGGGGGGACTGCCTTCTATAGGCCGCTTCGGGCCCCAGCGCACAGTTTCTCCCCCAGCCATACGCAGAGTGGCTCGCTTAAAGACTCGAGGGGGAAGCACTTCCCCGTCAGCGCGGAGAGGACGGCGGGAGTAACCGGCCACATCTCTTCGGGCAGGCACGCAGGGGGGGACTGCCTTATAGCCGCTTCGGGCCCAGCGCACCATATTTCTCCCCAGCCATACGCAGAGCTGCTCGCTTAAAAGACTCGAGGGGACGCACTTTCCCCGTCAGCGCGGAGAGACCAGGCGGGGGAGTAACCGGCCGACGGTTCTCTCTCTTCGGGGCAGGGCACGCAGGGGGACTGCCTCTTATAGCCGCTTCGGGGCCCAGCGCACATTTTCATCCCCAGGCCATACGCAGGACTCTGCTCGCTTAAAGACTCGAGGGGAGCACTTCCCCCGTCAGGCGCGGAGAGACGGCGGGAGTAACCGGCCACTCTCTTCGGGCAGGCACTGCACAGGCGGACCTTGCCTTTATAGCCGCTTCGGGTCCCAGCGCACCATTTCTCCTCCAGCCCATACGCAGACTGCTCGCTATAAAGAACTCGAGGGGAGCAACTTGTCCCCCGTCCAGCGCGAGAGGAGACGGCAGGGGAGTAACCGGCACCACTCTCATACTCTCAGTGTCCGC
>JASEVX010001086.1:0-25780 GCA_031761405.1 Serripes groenlandicus
GAAATTGGTTTAACCTATATACAGTGTTGTTATATTTAACAGATCACCCGGTCTTTGGTTTTGGCCTGTTGAATGCGTTTAAAGCTGTCGCTCTTGCTTCACAATGGCCCCTGGTCAGACAACGGACACTCAAGTGTGTTGATAAGCTGTAAGTATCTTTCATTCTTTACGTATCCTGCTAAATTATTTCATTTCATATCACTGTCATTGACTTTTGAAAATTTAGTGCAAAGTTAAAAGAATCAATTTATAAATGGGCATTAATACAGGGCAAATTGGTATTTTAGCCTTCCCCGACTTCCGTAAATTAATCCGACCCTGATTAATCTAAGCATGCCCTGCAGGCTAACCCGGACAGACAGTTTTCGCCTCCTGTGGATTTTCTATTTCAGGAATCATTACTCTATAGCTCTATCCCCCTGAGACGAAATTTATCGGTCCGGATTAGCCTGAGCGGACTTCGCAGGCTGATCTGGTTCAATACATAAAGAAGAAACCATAATGTTGGTTTCTCGTTGGACGGCTAATTTTCTGTTTGGAAGTGTTTTAATCCCTTCCCACCTGCAGCCGCATTTTGGCACATCTGCTGTGGTATAATAGTAGTCAAACACAGGTGCTAGTTTCAAGAAAGACTTTTAATAACATATATACAACATAGCGTTAGGCCTGTCAGTCCCTAGACCTGGACTGACAAGCATTACTTGAGACTAAGAGTCAAGCCTAATCAAGGGTTATAACGTAACTGACTACATATCAGGAACGTACTGTATTTATACTCTACTAGAGGCGACTTTTGAAACATTGTATTAAAAACAGAAATTGCTAATTTTGCCACAATGTTTAGAACTCTTTTTTATCCCTTTTAATATTTTGACCTTGTTTGAAAATGAAAGTAGAGAATGTGAAACACCGACTTTGTCCGGGCCCGAATTGGTAACCGTTTTTTGCCTAGTGAATTTTTTCTTGCATAATGCATGGCCCGTCCATTTTCTTTGGATTGTTTTAAAGCTTAGAGTTAACTTTTTTCAATGATGTATGGTGTTCTACATGAGAACAGCTTAGAAAGAGTGACGATTGATGGCTGAAACTGGTCGATTTACATGGAAACAAAGAAGGAATCTATTTGGTGTATTGTGACTTAAAGACATATGACATTCATTTCAGGTTTCACCAAGTAAAAGAGGATTGTCGGGATTCGCATACTATACGTATTCTGTCAGACGACACAGATTTAAACATTGAACAAATAGAACACGTAATAGCAACAATAAGTTATAAAACAGAAAACGAAAGAAACATAAGATTGTCATTGTATTCTCCAAGCGGTACGAAATCAGTATTAATGGACAGCGGTCAGTCTTTAAGTGGATCGGTAGCCCGAGTTAATGTGAAATTGATGTCTGTTCATTTTTGGGGAGAACGACTGGTTTCTGGATTCTGGAAGTTAGAGATGTCACAGACCAACTCTCACTGTAAAGGTATGTTCTGGTAATTAAATGTGGACGAGGTTATGTGACCATAGGGTATTGTTAAATGTCCGTTGTGCTACCATAAGTTTATACTATATTTCATCTCATGACAATGCTTGCATCCGATCTCATATAACCATTATCTATTTTTATATATGTAACACGTGTAATATAACATGACCGAATCACTATTTTTGTATTCATCCGTGAATATTAACGAATTGGCAGAGAGCGTGTATCCGGTAAACACAAACGTATTGATAGATTGACGAGATAAAGGTCACTCATTTGTTTTAATTATTAGTTAACAGTTTATTAAGTATTAAATGTTGGAACTATTTTCTGACCACGAAACCCCGATTTTCTATTTGTGTTTCGTCATGTGATAAAAGGAATCTGACATTCGTTGTCATTTCATAAAGTTTTATTAAACTCGTCCAAGAAATTTGTTATTAAGCTTGCCAAAGGCTCGCTTAATAACAAAGTTCTTTAACTCGTTCAATAAAACTTAATATGAAATGACAACTCATGTCAGATCGTATCTGTATGTTATTTCTAACATTATGTTACAATGATTCAATGTTTGTAGTAGATGGTATTTTCTTAAACGACATTTTTAAAGTATAATGTATACTTCTTCCGACTGCGTTTGATCATATATTCTCAATCGGCTTATATAATAACTATATAACAAAGTTTGTAGTTTAGACTTGACTCCTTTAGGAGTTCGCCTGTCCGAAACCGAAGGTAGATGACGCACTCTTCTAAGTCGAAAAGAGGTCTTGTTTGTTATCTGCCGGCAGCGAAGACACTGGTAAGGATGCGCATGCGTAAAGTCTCACCAGAGTGTTTTCTTTCGAATCACAGATAATAAAGTTAAATGTGTAGGCGCAAGACATGAGCCGAATTACGACTAAACCAACATTGTGGACTCTGCGTAAATTATCGACCCGGATCAGCCTAAGCCCGCCGCGCAGGCTAACCCGGACAAAGACTTTAGGCCTCCTGTGGGTTTTCTATTTCAGGAACCATTACTCTATACGTCTACCCCCTGAGACGGAATGTGGTGACCCGGATAAGCCTGTGCGGACTGCACAGGCTGATCTTGATCGATACATTACGCATAGTCCATAACGTTGGTTTGCTCATGGAACGTCTCATTTGTTTTTGAGAGAGTGTAGCCCAACTAATTGTATGCACATACGCTACTATATGATACCTTTAGCCTAAATTTTATGCCTTTTTTATGTGTCAAAACCATATGTTGCAGGCACAGAAAGTGGAATTGAACAGTTTGCTCTACATATCTACGGACTTTCTAAAACCAATTCGACAATTGATAATAACCAAACGAACACTGCATCTATAAGTGACGTCATTTTACCACGCACAATGCCTACAGCGATTGGCCTGCCTGATAACAGATTGCTCATATCTATTACGATGAATGTAACCCTTATTGTAGCAGTGGTACTTGTTATGTGTCGTCGTCGGTGTAGATTCAAACTATAATGTGTAACGAATTAAAGCATGTTTAGTTCAATGAAAGTCAAAAAGTCGGAACGTACCAAATAACGTAGCCATGTTTTTCATTGGGCTATCGTGAAACAATAAGGCATAACATCTTTACATTCATTATTGAAGGACAATCAACCTAATAAATGTATTTACCTTGTTTGAAAACCATAAATTGAATATTTACTATTTTCATAACCATGCATGTTACTGATGTATGCTATGCACACTGAGCTAATATGCTTGTGTTGTAAATAAACTTACGCTATGTTATGTTTAGGGGTGCTAAACTCCAGATTAAAGATAGTATTGTTAAAGATTTAAAACTGTTTAAAAGTTGTCTTCAAATATTATCAGCATATCAAATAAAACAAGACGATTTTTGATGCTAAGCATGATTTTAAAGCATGACTTAAAGGGAGGCAGATGCAGTTCAATACATTTAAATAACCTGTGCAACCGGACAGGATGTAAATATTTTGAACAAGAAGGCCAAATGTACCTTTATCTTAAACAAGAAGTCCAAGATGTTCCTTTATTGCTCACCTGGATACCAAAGTCTATAGTAAAATGTTATCAAGAGTCCATTTTGACGTAGGGATTATACACTTTATATGCTACGATCTATGTGATATTCAGCATGTAATGTTTAGTCGTGAAATGACAAGTTAAGTCTTGATACCATTTGGTTTACCGTTTGGAAGGAGAGAGGGAAGTCTATTCTCCTTCCAGTGAGCAGAAGTATGATAACAAAAAACGAGAGTATATAAACAAAAAATACAAATAATTCTGACAAGTTTAAAGATATTTAATATCAAAATTAAGCATTTATGAAATTAAAAGAAAAAATTCTCCTGTATAGTCAACATTTAGCAAGAATACAATGGTCTGAATGAACAACTGTATGGGGAGGAACGTTTTAAGTTTAGTAATACAACAGAAATAAATCCCGAATCTTTTCTGAGCTCTTCAGAGCAGTAAACCAAACAATTAAAATAGCGTAGCCTAGTGAACTCCGTTAACCAACTCATAAAAAAGCTTAGCCTAGTTAGTTGGGGAACAGTTATTAAAAACAATTTAAATGTGTCTAAAGTTTTGTAACAACGGTAAAAGATGCACATATTTTGTATCTTGTTGTTTCTTAAATCAGTTAATACAATTTATTCAATCATAAAGGCTGTTTTTTCAAACATATTACTGAGTTTTTCTTTACAATAATATTTGTTGGTTGCTCCCTTTTCGATTACGTCACCCCATGGTACAAAATTAAAACCTATCCCATACTGACGCCGCGCTTCCACGCGTCGTCAATAAGAGTTATTATTTCACTTGCCAGTACAATAAACATCTAAATATTGATCGTTTATTCTTCACGTTTACACGGTAAACATACCCAGTAAGCCAAATCTTGAACATTTACATTGACATTCAATTGACTTTTTTTCAACATTTACTGCCAAAATAGTTGTGAACTATTTACTACTTACTTTGTTGTCGCTATTAGCAATATGTGTAGAAATTTCAACATTTCAGAATTGTGATCTCCATCTGGAGTTCAGCACCTTTAAATTAAAACAACACATTTATCAACGCAAATATCTTCGTAGTGGTATGGGTATGAGCGCATATATAGTCAAGCAATGTGATGTTTTACATCCAGTACACTACCCATCAACTGGGCCGCTGTTGACTTTTCTTTAAAGAAATATTCATAGGAAACAAAAAACGCTTCATTCTAACGTCGTAAATTTAAATCCACTTGCTTGCTAGGATGTACTATTCACATGGGCTGTTTCGGCTAAGTATCCTTTATAATCGCTTCAGAAAACCGGAAACCAATTCAGTAACCATACTTAAACTAGATCATCGTTATAAATAACATTTTCAATATATGACAACAGTTTGAAATTGCATTAGGCGACTGTAAGCCAAACACATTTAACATTACAGATAAGGTTTGTCGTTCATACGAACTGTTTAAAAAAATGACTTTAAATATTTTACGTATATTTATTAATATTTTCCGTACTTCATAATAGACGACAACAACAACAATCCATAAATAGTGGTCATGTTAAAACACGAACGTCATCACGGTCTTGTCAATCATTTTTAAAATCGATATGTATGGTCTAAGTATACTGTGGAATTTTCTTTTTCCAAACGGTTTTATCGTTAATAATATAGGTAGCACATGTATATACATATATTAACCATCCCGCGAAATGTTAAAGTCTTTGTTTACATCAACTGCGCAAGCGCCACTAACCTTTCGTCTGTCATCTCGGAAAACCTCACTGGCAGACCTCTGTTCGTTTTGATTAGCCTGTATCGATCCCAATACATACAATATCGTGATATCAGGGGAGGTAAACAATCTATATCCATATTTTGTTATATTAATGAACCACGTTCAAGGTCTTAATCGAATACACGAGTTTAGCCGATGTATTCCGATCGACAACACACTGTCCTATGTAAACATACAGGTTACCCCTTTCATGTGTTCTGTTAAATCAGGATCGGTTACGTGTGTAACGTGACATTATTAACCTGTCATGACGAAATATCTAGGTCAAATTACGCAAATACATCCGCTGTCAATAGTCCCTAAAATGCGTAGAAATGAGTGTATACCATTACCAGAGATGTAAGTCTTTTTAATGATATATGGTGTAAATTCATGGAACTGTCTTGGCTAAGAATTAATATTGAAAGACATGAACCAGGCTACACGTATTAGGCAGCAGGTCCATAGTAGAAACCCTTTCCCACATACAGCAAATCAGTAGCAGACGACTTTGAAAACGTCTACTTAAAAACATGGAAAATCTCTATAAATGTAGGTATAATTACTGAAAAAGATTGAAAACATTGCGGCAAAAGGAGAGATTGCTCGTTTTGAGAAATTTCTCATTTTGTCACGATGTTTGCAAAATTCTGTTAAATATATTCAGCAATAGGTCATAGACTTCGTTTGTTATTCGAATTTATTTACCCTACTCTTGCAGAATTAACTATTTCGCGAGCAAACATTCGAAGTGCAGGAGACTACAAGTTTTTATACCAACTAATGGTGCTGTCACAGTATTGCGTATCGTACTAGCGTATGTCAGCGTATGAAAAATATCACGCATACGCTGGTATACGCTGACATACGCTAGGGGTACGTTAGGCATAGGTTTTATACGTTTCAAGCACGGCCGCACACGCTGGAATATACTGGCATACGGCGAGGCAGATTTTTTTTAAAGCATGCTTAATAATTGTGTGCGTATTCGGACGTATGGTTTATACGCAAAGCAGACGGAAGGCTTACGCTGAAAACGCTCGAGTTACGCTAGAGGAACGTTACTCATAGGTGGATTATGCGCCGACATACGCTGACACGAAAGTGTACCGTACAGCTAGAGTATTGGTGGCGCATAAGTAACGTATGTCTTACGTATCTGCAATGTATATATACATCTTGGCATATGCCTGAGGATTTAGTAACGTGAGCAAAACGTACAACTAACGTATGATTGGCGTATGACAAGCGTATCCCCTGCGTGTTGCCAGCGTTTTGATAAGTTATATACATGTATAGAGGATTCCATTTCTAGATCTTCTACAGTTCTTCTTGGACTTATATGGGCACTTTGTCACGTGATAGCGGTACGCTGGACATGCGCAGTTCATACGCTACTCAATCGCTAGCCATACACAGACTACGTTGGTAATACGCTGGACACACGCTGGCGATACGCTACTCATACGCTACACATAGGTTCAATACTGTAAGAATACAAACAATTCTGTATTTGCATGGGCTTTTTGTGCTTATGAAAATTATTTTACGAATTTTCATACGCACCTAATACGTTTCGTTCATACGCAATAGTGTGGCAGGGCCATAACCGAGATAATAAATATCTGAATATGCCATTTTTGTCGATTTCCGATGATAAATGTGTGCATACAATTTCAGTTTATACATATATTCTCCGTATCAAATTCATTCATTTCAATAAACCAAATAAAAAACATGTGATTTTTTGTGATGCTGTCCATCTTTTTTCCCAATAACAAAACCATGAGATTTGTATTTTAATAACCAAATTTACCACATAGCGCTTACCTAGCCAAACATGTTGTCGCTTTATACGACGCTAATACAGGCTACGTAGTAGAAACATTATCAATTTCCGAATAAGGTGCGTTTGAATGACTGACCATTCCTATTTTCCGAATAAAAGATATGTGGACTCGACAATTTCCGTAAGATATCGGTATTTATAAACAGTATTTGGATCGAAGTCGTAAGATACCGGAATTAATCGTGAAATTGTTGACCATTTCAGTGTAAATCACCCAAGAAAAATACCGATATCTAACGACATAATTGCCGATTACGCTAGGGATGTTCCTCTTAATATAAAGCAAGACGACACAATAGAAAAAGTCACGAGTCTCGTTTGCGATGCACTTCTGGGTGAATAAAACAGTTAACGCCTTTGATAAGGAGAGTGCCATGTATTTACGATGTGAATTGGTTGGTGATCTTCATTTGCATCAGCTGTTAGATTAGCTTGGATCAGAATCCACGTGAACAGTGGTCTCTTTTCCACAACATGGACTCTGTATTTCACATTGTTTAGTCCATCTCTTTTCAAACGACGTCCGGCTGTTTTCAACAAATCTGGCCTGAAGAGTAAACAGGTATCCATATTGAATGTATACAGTGTCTTTAGAACAACTGTTGAACGTTTTCCTCACCATACATATTTAATAGAACATTACTACTGGCCTATTGATCCTGACAGCTTTCCCTCCTTGGCGCACAGGGTTGTGTGGTTAGCAATATGACTTACTCGCTGTTGTCAGGATAAATGAACCAGTAGTACTAATGACTTTCCTTCCTTGGCGCACAGGGCTGTGTGGTTAGCATTACGTTTACCACATAACCCTGTGTGGTTAGCATTACGCTTACCACACAACCCTGTGAGGTTAGCATTACGCTTACCACACAACCCTGTGCGGTTAGCATTACGCTTACCACACAACCCTGTGCGGTTAGCATTACGTTTACCACACAACCCTGTGCGGTTACCATTACGTTTACCACACAACCCTGTGCGGTTAGCATTACGCTTACGACACAACCCTGTGCGGTTAGCATTACGCTTACCACACAACCCTGTGCGCTAAAGAGGGAAAGTCATTACTACCTTTTACAAGTCTTTGGTATAACCCGGTCGTGAATCAAACCCGCTACCGTACGCAAGTCGAAGGCTTTACCACTTCACTATCGATGCGATTGGATGAATTGTAATATCATAGACGGGAGGTCGGGTTCGATCCAGGGCGGTCAAACCAAATACTTTGAAAAATGGCTGTAACGGACCCACCAGGCGCTCAGGGTAGCAAGGTAGTACTGGTAACTTATACAGGAAACGTCGTGATGTAACGGAAAGATTATTGAAAACTAATAACACGGCGAACAAACACTTATTAATGATAGCTGGGCGAAAAACCTGTTGCTTACTTACCTGTTTTCCAGCTCGGGTTGTCTTTTGTGATCCATTGTGTCATATCTCCCAAGCACTGCATTTTGTCTTGAAAATGGGACGTTACTTACATTGATTCTGTGGATATGGTAATATAATTGACATGTTACCGATCGATAGATATAATGTAAAGTTAACCTAAAGAGGATGACATTAACCTTTTCCCTCACATATGCACTTTCTGACGCCCCTGTAGCAGATGGTTTTTTTTGAAAATATTGTGACAAAAGGAAATTTTGATAAGAATGAAACGCATGATTAGAATGGCCCAGGCATAGTGTAACGTTGTGGCCGCCACGTATAGCTACGTTGGAAAACGTGGCAAGAACTTGAGCAAACGAAGAACAACGTGGCAAGAACTTGAGCAAACAAAGAACAACGTGGCAAAAACGTGATCAAACGTGACAAAACGTGAAATGGAAATTCAACAACGTTGCGATAACGTGATACAATGTAATATAACCTAGCTAAAACGTAACATAACCTGAACATAGCGCGTCCCACCGGTTGATACGTTCCGTTGCGTTTGTTGACACGTTGTGCTGTGCTATGCTACGTTGTTGCCTCGTTGCTTCCACGTTCCTATATGCTACATTATGCCACGTTTCGTCACGCTATGATACGTTGTAACACGTTTTCCTACGTTATGAGCTGCGTTTTGCTACTGTGTTCTACGTTGCACGAAGTTGTGCTACGTTTCTGCTATGTTGTGGTACGTTTAGATACATGTGATACGCTATATATGATACGCTTTGCCAAGTCAAAGATGTCAGACGCCATCTGCCAGAGACCGCACATATATACCCCTCCATCAAGGACATCAAATAGTGTGTGTTTTAGCTTAAGCCTAAATACTAAACCTCTACTATGGATCTCCAACTGGCGAATGGACCAAGATATGCTGCAAAATATGTTGCTGCTCCACAGGGAAGAGGGTAAAAGAAGAAGGCGAGAGCGGGCCCTGCGCATCATGTTCTGCAGGGTTTGGCTCCGGCGACGCTAGTATTTCGGCCAGTACCACCAACTCACGGAATAGCTGAGGAGGGAGGATGTGGCCGCCTTCAACACTTTCTTCAGAGTTGACTCCTCCTATTCCAGGAGCTGGTGGACAGGCTGACACCAATACTAAAGAAGAAGGCAGCTGGTTCCAGAAGTCGCTGCTACCTGGTCTGAAGGTTGCGGTCACTCTCCGTCACCTTGCCACTGGGGACAGCTACCACTCGCTAATGTACTCATTCAGACTAGCCAACAACTCCATTTCCTACATGGTCAAGGAAGTCTGCGATACCATTGTAGTAGAGTACTCTGAAGACGTCCTCAACATCCCACTGCCCAAAACACGGACGGACGTAAGAACACGAACAAATCTAAGTTCACCGTTTTTTGGGAACAGTAACTTTATAATGAATGAAAGACCAAAAAGAATCAAAGACAAACACATATAGTGCAATTAATGTGTAACAAGAAAAATCATTAAAAAAGATAAACGGCGATCAATATGAGAACACACTAAGAAATGGAACATGCGCATATTATCTGACTTGAATATAAGAAAGGTTTTGTTAATAATCGAAACAATCAGTAATTTTCCATGAATTATAAAATTTGCGCAATAATAGTTTGACAGCTCCTTGAATTAGTAATGCATTATAATTGTGAACCAGTTGGAACATTGTTCGATTAGAACATTGTTCTTTAAAAGATAGAGAATCGGTTCATAGCAATCATTTTGAGATATTGGATATTAATGGTTTACTTAAAGAAATATATTACTGATGAAATGCTGGCCTGCTTATCTGTGTGTTTGTCTGTCGTCCTTAGTTTGACCAACCTCGGACATTTACGCTTCTATGTGAATATCTGATAAGGCCAACATGTCAGTTTGTTGTATATTTCTGTTTCCAATTCCAACTGGTTACCATTCAAGGAGACATCTTTTGTTAATTTGGGGACACATTCTCGTTTTGGGCGGAATGTTGTATATCTAAGAATTCGACAGCTCCTTGAATTGGTAATGCATTATAATCGTGAACCAGTTGGAACATTGTTCGATTAGAACATTGTTCTTTAAAAGATATAGAATCGGTTATCGAGTGTAACATGCGCGTTTTCTATTTTTAGAACCACGTGTTAGCCAAACAAAATTATGTAAACTCTCAGAAATTATTAAATAGTAGACGGAAACAATGGAATCAACTTGTTTAAATCTTTATCCCAGTATCAACTACTAAATCTTAACAATAATCCATGTGTTTACCAAAGGCTAATCGGCAATCTCCATCCAGCTTCAGTTTCTATAAATAGATTATCAAGGCCAAAAATAGCCCGTCACATGACTGGAGATTACGCGAGGCTCCCAAGAGGTGTATAAGTTTTAATTGAGATAAATAACTGAAAACTGATAATGTTTAAACAATTATTAATATTTTGCTCTTAAATATTATATTTCATACGTTTTCACTGATTTTTTCAGGAAAACAATTAAGGGTTAGTATGTAAAACATTTCATTTTAAAACTTCACCTTATTAGTGCCTCTCGTAGGATCGCCAATTTAACTATGAACCAAACAAAACGTTTCATTTCATTTATTTCTTCGACATTATTCATTAAATACAACATTTTATTGGTCTATAATCAAGATCATTTGTTTAACATCTAGGTCAAAACCCAGATGAATCAGCTATCGCCGAATAAAAGGTCTGCAGTATGACAAGTTCGTTATGGTGATAATACACAGGCCATATAGTGTAATATTGCCTGTTTGGAAGCTGCATTTGCGCTCGTCTATCGCCAGAGGTAAATACAACTTTCAACCAGGCAATATTACACCATATGACATTTGTAAAACCACAATAACTTGTAGTACAAAAACGAAAAATAACAGTCAAACACTGTCTATGGCAGTTCACGGCGAAGCTGATCTTTGACGCTGCAGAAATCGGGTGTGTGTCCTCGACAGTATACGACTCAGGTACATACGGTGAAGTGGGGGCTGCTGCAGCTGCATCCTCATCTTCTTCCTGTTCTTTCTGGGGTCGAGCCCACCTGGACAATTTGGCGGCAATCTGTTTTCTTCATTTCATATTTAGAATAGAAATGTACCTCGCTCGGAAGTTTATAATTAGGCCGGCCAGCCAGCCAGTGCTTGAGTTTAAACTGAACTTGGTTGAAACGTGGCGGCAGCGAGGCATGACGAAGCACAGCGTGAAACAATGGAGCGCAAACGAGACGACAGCGGCCAAAACGGACACTATGACTGAGGCATTAGGTTAACTAGCTGCCTTAATATAACTGAAATACCGTTAAAAGCGTTAAACTCAAAACAATCAATCCAATGTTACTGTTGGTTCATAAACATAAACCAGCACATAAGATAAATTGAAATAGAGAAGTAAAAGTGATCTTTCACATTTCAGGATATGATACTTACCTCTAGAACATATGAATTATCTTGATAGTATGTATACCTCAAGTAAACATATATATTAAACCTGACCTACCTTTCGTACATATCGTCATCTTCTCCACCCCACCCACTGTATAAATTTGAAAAACCATTGACAGCTCGGAAATATTTTGTCGGGAAAGCAATGACTCCACCAATAAAGGATGGGTAAAACAATCTATAAAATATAAAAGAATTATCAACAACATATGCATGAAAAATGTGATACAATACTTCAACCTATATTTATCTTTCTAAAATTTACCGAATACGGAATTATACATGGGTATAGATAAAATAAGGTTTTTATCACATGACAATGCTTGTATCCGATCTAATAATATGCCCATTACGTATTTCTTATGTTTACGTGTGTAGTATAACATGACCGGAAACTAGGTAAATGACGTCATACCTATATCACTCACAATGTGGGTGATATGGATTATATCTCACTGATAGAACTCAGTATCTCATCGTTTAGCATTAAATAAAAATGAATATTTGCGCTCGTTCAAAGAGCTATGGGAGAACACACGATGTGGAATTGCATCTTTTTATAGGCGAAAATATGGCAGATTGACATCCGTTGATATTTTTTCATTAAATACACATTGTCGTTCGATTGGCAGTACATATATATATATATATATATATATATATATAGTAAATAGTACTAAATACTGATCGCGTTTGATTGCAAATATGGCTTTATTGGGGTTTTACGCCGTTTACAACATTATTTAAGTGATATCACGATGACAGTTCACATTTTCATGATCATTGTGTAAACAAACCAGTACTAGGCCAGGACATGTGTTGTATTTATTTTATATATTGGTCACGATTGGTTATATATTGGTATTATATGGTGCAGAAATTTGGGGTGTTCACACTTTTACAGATATTGATAACTTGCATTTACGTTTTCTGAGGTAACAACATCATATACTTTAAGTAGTTCTCCTGTGCTTTTGGGTGTTAGGTGTTGCTGAAACAAAATCACTCTCGAGGCAGCAACGTGAGACAGTTTGCCAAGCCTTACCGTGTTGCTCGAAGCGTAGTGGGCTTGTTTAAGATGTTTGGTGTACTACCTGCATCACACTGTCCCGCATTTGACACCAGACGGACACACGATAAAGGAAATGTTCAAATTCGGCTCTGATCGTAAAACATCGGGCAATTCGCGAGGGCATCTTAAGCCATCGTATGACCGCCGGTGGTGTTTCTCAGGCTCCGGCAGCAACTTCGTTAGCCTATTGCCGAAAGACCTTGCGAAGGTTCTTTTTCGTGCTGGATTCGTGTGTCTATTTTGTCCTTCGTAAGTCCATCGTGAGGGCATCTTGTCAAATCGTGTCATCTTCGTCTTTTGGTGCACCTCAGATAATAATGTTGATCAACTCTTACGGGACCAGACCCTCCTCTTACAGGTAAAAATTGTCTAATTTCACTTTGTCATTCTTTGCTATTTGCCTTTTTAGCATTCGACAATGTACTTTTCTTGTTTTGCTTTTTATTTTACAGCACAGGGGCAAACAGGAGGCGAATGAGGAAACAGAGGTCTATGTGGGTCAGGAAATGGCTGTCTGACAAAAGAAGAGAACGCTATAGCCACTATAGCACTCTATAGCACTCCACTAAATGAGCTGAAGACAAAAGACAGAAGACAGAAGATGAGAAGGCCTTCTAAAACGACACAATACTACACAAAATTTCCCATAGGCCTCTACGATGAGGTCCTGCGAAGGGTAGAAGGCAGACTAGAGAAGAAGGACACATGGTACAGAAAGTCTTCCCCTCCTGGTCTCCTACTACAACTGAAGAGTAGACCGCCATTGCTGAACAGTTTGAAAAGAGATGACAATTTCCACACTGCTGTGGTGCTCTGGATGGCAAGCATGTGGCGGTCACCTGTCCTTGGAATACAGGCTCTGTGTACAGAAACTACAGGGGCTTCTTCTCCATTGACCTCATGGCCCCGGTCGACGCATACTACAAGTTTCTTTGGATTGATGTCGGCTCTTATGGTTCCAGCAACGATGCCAGTATCTACAATGGGTCAGAACAGAAGGAAGGCATGGAGAGATTCGGGCTGTCTGTTACGAGGAGGGGGAGAAGACTCTTGGGACTGCGGAGGAGACCTTTCAGACTGCTAATGAGACCTAGAATCCTTTGTGGACCGCTCTGGAGTTTTGCTTGGACAATAACTGAAATGCCTTCATGGATTTCCTCCCCCTTCTCTCCCTGGTTGGAGACTCAGTGCTGTCTTCTTAGACCTCTAAATCCTCAGTTACCTCTGCTTTCCTCTTCTGAGTTCTGTATTTACCAGCCAGCTTCTCCCCCTGCCTCTGTCTGCGTTGGGTGGCATGTTAAAGTTGAATTCAAGTTGAATTAAATTTGAAATAAAGTGTAAATGTACTGTGTGTTCTGCCCCCAATAATCTCCGATCAGCAATTGAATTTCACACGGTCGGCCGAAGGTTTAATACCACCGGGAGGTCACGTGACGCCTCCGTGACCTAGTTTGAACGCATCGTACTCTCAATACGACGCCGTGTAGCCATCGTGTATGGTTCGGGTTCTATCGTGTGACCTTCTGTAGGCATCGTACTTGCTTCGACTGTTGATTGGTTGTTTACCAAGTTCGGGGCCATTTTCAAAATTCCATATTCGTATGGCCATCTGGTGTCAATTTCGGGACAGTGTGACGCCTGCCAGGGAGCTGCTGGGACTACATAAGGCGTTGTAAAGCCTGGCGCTGTGAAGCCTAGCGCTATTTTACAGAAGAGAAGCATCGCCTCTGTCTAGGTAGCTTTCGTGCATCGCCTGAGTACTAGGGTGAACTGGATAGTCGCCAGAGAGCAGCTGTGGCTTATTGAGGTATAGCCTCAAAGAAGCCAGTTCAAACAGTGAGCGAAACTGCGCCCTTTAAAAATATAGCAAGTTCACGCAATATATGTATTAGTTTTTGTGATTGATACCTGTCTCATTGTATTATGCGTGATCCTTCCTTGAATCTAAATCCTTTATATAATCATTTGTACTAATCGTAAGGCAAGGTAGCCCTGAGGTAAATGTATAGCTGTTAAATTGATTTATTGATTTGTATGTAATAAGCGCGCGTTAAGTAAAATCGTTACAGGTGTTAAGAAACAAACGCCATTTTGTTTTGTGAATTTGGAAGACTTCCTCTATCTGTTATCTCTAAACAACGTTCTTAGAAGTTTTGAAGTACTTGTATATATGCCACTTATTTGGATCAATTTTGATACTATTTTTAATAATTGTTAGGCATAGAAAATCAATTCAATAAATGATCATCTGAGCTTTTCAAATATTTGATTAAAATTTGACAAAACCGGTCACGTTGATTGTATATATTATATATATATGTCACGGTTGATTGTATATATTGTCAATCTTGGTTAGGGTTATATGTTGTATACATGTATATCGGTAACGGTTGATTATATTCACGTTTATTGTATACTTTGATATTTTTCCTTCTATTTTCCATTTGGAAAAAGGATTCAGTATCAGTCGATATTGCACGCATCGATAAACTGCATTCAGATCTTTTTCACACGTGCTACTAAGGACGGAACAAGTTCCATACACTTACGTTACAAAGCGCTCTCATCCAACATTTGATGATTTAGAGACCAGCTAACTTCTACGTCTACTTTGTTACTGTATAGAGCTTAGTGCGTCGCAGGCAAGTAACGCCATCAACATGGTAAAAAACACCAATAAGGCAAATTTACAAATAAAAATGAAATAAATAACATCTGTGTTGGTTAAGGCTGATTATGACGACGGGACTTGAATCATTCTACAGACGTGATCTGCGCAAGGTCTGGAGGAAGGGGGTTCTAGTCTCTGATAGTCGTAGGAAAAAAATATGCTTATACTGTTCGTAGTACAGTGTTTGGTACATCTTTTATAGATGATACGTAGTGGAAAATCGATAGACATACAAACAACCCAATCTGGTCTATTTATAGCGTTAGCTGTGTTTGTACATATCTACATAGTTTCTGACGTAATAATGTGACGTGTAGATCAATAATATTGCTCGATTGTAAGTATGTACGCTATACAAAAGTAATTGATTGTCGTTGACGATCTATTATAAGTGTATCTCAATTACATATGAACACAAAATAAAGAGGGATTCATAGCTGATGGGCTGAATAAGCAAATGATTGTTTTAAAGGCAGGTCTTCAGATTTCTTTTGTCGTCCTCTGATGTGAAATTTATCAACGCAGTATAGAAGACGTGTGTCCGCTTTACTGAACATACTACAATGTCAAAAGGTGCATCTAAATCGTAATAAAGAACACAAATATCCAGGCGTGAATACCAGAATAAGAATCTACTGTTAGAACATTCATTATACAGTCATCTTAAGATATCATTTTATCAACGATTTTTTTTTCAAGTCGATCCAAAATGGCGTCGCCGAATATTTATATTTCCATGACCCTGGCAACCACCGTAAAGAAAAATAATTGCGCAAATGTGAATTTAACAAAACATCTCTCAGTTTTCTCAAGGCTCGATGTGCTTAAAACACAAAAAGAATGCAAATTTTCACAAGACAATATTAAAAGATACAATAAAAGGTTTGGTCACGTTTGATTACATACTGTTAACGGTTGTTAATCTAATACACACACAAGTTATATTGTAGATCAAACTATTACCAAACTTATACTGCAGATTTGAAAAAAAAGCCACTGGATTTTCATTTCAGATATGAAAACATACCTTAGATATATTGAAAACATACCTTAGATATATTGAAAACATACCTTAGATATATTGAAAACATACCTTAGATATATTGAAAACATACCTTAGATATATTGAAAACCTTACTTATATCCATACTGTTGCAGTGCAACACCGTAGTGTCGTACGGTGTTATCACAGTAGTATAAATTATCGTCGTTTGTTGGCAGCATATCAACGTCATGGAATATCACACAGGACGTTTTCTCGCGCTGTGTTACTTCAAGGAACGCTGCGTTCATTATGACCGTCTTTCTGAATAAACCGACTGACTCCTGAAAAAACCCGGATTATATCTATATAAAAGAGCACAGATTTCGTTGCTTATTGGTAGCTGTACATGGTATTGTGACGATGACCGCGGATGGCTGATACATAATATATAACTTAATTTTTCAACATTACACTGAATAATGTTGTCATTTGTTTGTATTTTACAATAACTTTCATTTCAGATCGACAGATAATTTATCAAAGCGGACGACTTTCTCTTGGAAGATCTGAGGATAGAGGGTGTCAGACACGTCATGTTCGCCACACCAGAACAGATTCAACATATTCAGAGGGCCCGGCGTTGGTCCATTGACGGTACATTCAAGGTTGTGAGCCGCCATTGATACACCGGCCCTTTTTAAGTGAATTCATCGTACTATCATCACTTCATTAGTACACTGACTTCTTTTAAAGGCGTATCCAGGAGTTGTTTACGCGCAGCTTTATGCGCATTTCCTTTTCGCTCAATTGTAACTTACTTTGTAGTTTTCTGTGATTTTTTCTCGTGGGGTTGATTTAATCGAATATAATTCGGACGATCGAACGCTGTCAAAATAATTGTCAAAAGTTCATGAGTAAAACACTGTTTCTACGATGCACGCTTGTAAGAGAGGTATATCTGAGACATTTTTAACAAAGAAACGATCGAAAAGTCTTTATAATATCAAAAAATCGAACTTATCTTTTCCGGGTTCGGTTGGAAGTGTCGTGGCTAGTTCTCCCGAAGATATTTTTAACGAGCACGAGTTATTAAAGAGAAGGTCAAAGAATATGTGAACTGGGATATTTATCTGACCGATAAAAGTGCGATGACCCAGCCTGTTGAGAAAACCTAAATATAATATTATCAATGAAACTCGGTATGGCTTCGGATCCCGTCTATATATGTACATGTGGAATTGTCAATACAGTTGAGACGAATAAGCGGCATCGTGTAAACAACAAGGGCACACAAGTATTTGACATCAATACAAAGGCAGGCTTAGGTACAGTTTTATTGTTTTTATTTTATTAATAACAAATTTAAATGATGAATCATATGGGCAGTCTAAAAACCAAACTTGATGAGTAATGATCTGTCAGCATGTAAACTATTTTGTTCGGTTGTCAAGGGTATATATAGTGTCCCTGGTTGTTCCTAAAAGTTTTATATTTACTGTCAACAAATGTGAGATGAGATAAAAGCCTGTTTCAAATTTGCTTATTTGTAATGATACAATTCAATACAATAAGAATGAAACTTGATTATTCGTTCTGTTATCCACCTAGGGGTAACGATGATAATGTAAGTATTTGTAATGGATGTTGTAGATAAGCATGTATGCTCTAACATAAATACTTCTCTCAGAAATATTTCTTTCCTCTTTCTCCCTGAAATTAATATTTGTTGTTTTATTTTTAAACTGAAAGAAAATGGTTTTATTGACACATAACTTTGCATAAATTTATCGTTAAAACATTATATTATTATGTTTATGGGAAATCAACAACAAGCAGACAATATGCCTTACTTACCAAGCTTAAGCTTCTTCTGTTTATTATCATTTGGTGTTGGGAAATCTATTTTCTGTCTTGTTGGATATGTACAAACTTAACCCTTTCCTTAATACAGACAATTTCGGACGCCTCCACAGCTGACAACATTAGAAAACATTGTGTCAAAAGAACTAATTGCTATTAATGAGCATTTTCTCCTTTTGCCACATTGTTTTCACACATGTTCAACAATAAAATGTTCTTTTATAGAGATGTTTCTTTGTTTGTACATGTAACTTAATGATCTGAAGTTAATTATGTTTTGTTCGTAGAATGATACATTTGTACTACATCATGTATGTATATATACTTGTAGCATCTTATGTTAACTGTTTTGTTACCAGAAATATTAAATTCAAATAAATTGCATCATATATACTTTTTAACTGTACTTTACCACTTCCCCCATGAATACAACAAAACCGCAGAAGGCTACTTTGCAATATGTTTAACCAAAAATATGAAAACTATCTATTAATAGAGTTGTAAACATTGTGCTAGAAGGAGAAATTGTTCATTATGAGCAATTTCTTCTTTTGCAACAATGTTTTCAGGAGTCGTCACAGTCTTTTGCGTCAAAAAGCATCGTTATGAGGGAAATGGTTAACCATGTTCAAGCTTTTGATTTTTAACCTGCTGCATAGCGGGACAGGAATGAGACAGATTGAGAACTTCATGTCAGTCATGGAAATCGCAGGTCTTCATTATTCATCAATGAAGTAAAGAGAAAATCAATGATGTAGCAAAAGAGACATGTACAGAGGCATTAATGGAAGAAGTTCAACTGATAAACAATGATAACAGGTATAAAACACTAACTAAATGTATTTATTGTGATTTTGAAATATAAACACAATAGTGACAATACAATTATAATACTGGTATTACAATGTGTTCACTCAAGGAAATCCATATTGGAAATTAAGCATAAACAATTTAACTTGAATGTAACTTACCATTTCCACAACATAGATTACATAATCCAAATTTTGTCTTTGTAAAAACGGATGAATGTGTTTCAGGAACAGCTTTAAATGGACTCGCCTGTCTCGGTAGGTCACTATGATGGTTATTTTGTGAGACGCCCTGGTCTGTGAAGGTTTATATCGACCTCCTGGCTGAACATAATACAACTGACTTTGTATTTCTGACCATTTTGGAACAACAACCTTAGTCCCGTTGTGATTACCTTCCATCTCATCCGGGGCTGCAACTGTGGTAGTAAAGAGAAGTTATTATTCTGAAACCCGGCGTACTAAACTTAATAAGTACGTCTGACATGAACTAAAATTGTGACTTGCAGTGCTGTCTGGTTCCTGGCGTACTAAACTAGATAAGTATGTCTGGCATGAACTAAAATTACGACGTGCAGTGCTGTCTGGTACCTGGCGTACTAAACTAGATAAGTATGTCTGAACAGAATTAAAATTACAACTTGCAGTGCTGTCTGATACCTGGCGTACTAAACTAGATAAGTATGTCTGAACAGAATTAAAATTACAACTTGCAGTGCTGTCTGATACCTGGCGTACTAAACTAGATAAGTATGTCTGAACAGAATTAAAATTACAACTTGCAGTGCTGTCTGGTTCCTGGCGTAATAAACTAGATAAGTATGTCTGGCATGAACTAAAATTGTGACTTGCAGTGCTGTCTGGTACCTGGCATACTAAACTTAATATGTACGTCTGACATGAACTAAAATTACGACTTGCAGTGCTGTCTGGTACCTGGCGTACTAAACTAGATAAGTATGTCTGAACAGAATTAAAATTACAACTTGTAGTGCTGTCTGATACCTGGCGTACTAGACTTAATATGTACGTCTGACATGAACTAAAATTACGAGTTGCAGTGCTGTCTGGTACCTGGCGTACTAAACTGGTCTGGTACCTGGCGTACTAAACTAGATAAGTACGTCTGACGTAAACTAAAATTACGACGTGCAGTGCTGTCTGGTACCTGGCGTACTAAACTTAATATGTACGACTTGCAGTGCTGTCTGGTACCTGGCATACTACTCTAGATAAGTATGTCTGAAATGAATTTAAATTGTGACGTGCAGGGCTGTCTGGTACCTGGCGTACTAAACTAGATAAGTATGTCTGACATGAACTAAAATTGTAACTTGCAGCGCTGTCTGGTTCCTGGCATACTAAACTAGATAAGTATGTCCGACACGAACTAAAATTGTAACTTGCAGTGCTGTCTGGTACCTGGCATACTAAACTAGATAAGTATGTCTGACATGAACTAAAATTGTAACTTGCAGTGCTGTCTGGTTCCTGGCATACTAAACTAGATAAGTATGTCTGAAATGAACTAAATTTGTAACTTGCAGTGCTGTCTGGTTCCTGGCATACTAAACTAGATAAGTATGTCTGACATGAACTAAAATTGTAACTTGCAGTGCTGTCTGGTTCCTGGCATACTAAACTAGATAAGTATGTCTAACACGAACTAAAATTGTAACTTGCAGTGCTGTCTGGTTCCTGGCATACTAAACTAGATAAGTATGTCTGACATGAACTAAAATTGTAACTTGCAGTGCTGTCTGGTTCCTGGCATACTAAACTAGATAAGTATGTCTGAAATGAATTTAAATTGTGATGTGCAGGGCTGTCTGGTACCTGGCGTACTAAACTAGATAAGTATGTCTGACATGAACTAAAATTGTAACTTGCAGTGCTGTCTGGTTCCTGGCATACTAAACTAGATAAGTATGTCTGAAATGAATTTAAATTGTGACGTGCAGGGCTGTCTGGTACCTGGCGTACTAAACTAGATAAGTATGTCTGACATGAACTAAAATTGTAACTTGCAGTGCTGTCTGGTTCCTGGCATACTAAACTAAATAAGTATGTCTGACATGAACTAAAATTGTAACTTGCAGTGCTGTCTGGTACCTGGCATACTAAACTAGATAAGTATGTCTGACACGAACTAAAATTGTAACTTGCAGTGCTGTCTGGTACCTGGCATACTAAACTAGATAAGTATGTCTGAAATGAACTAAAATTGTAACTTGCAGTGCTGTCTGGTTCCTGGCATACTAAACTAGATAAGTATGTCTGAAATGAACTAAAATTGTAACTTGCAGTGCTGTCTGGTTCCTGGCATACTAAACTAGCTAAGTATGTCTGACACGAACTAAAATTGTAACTTGCAGTGCTGTCTGGTACCTGGCATACTAAACTAGATAAGTATGTCTGACATGAACTAAAATTGTAACTTGCAGTGCTGTCTGGTACCTGGCATACTAAACTAGATAAGTATGTCTGACATGAACTAAAATTGTAACTTGCAGTGCTGTCTGGTACCTGGCATACTAACCTAGATAAGTATGTCTGACATGAACTAAAATTGTAACCTGCAGTGCTGTCTGGTACCTGGCATACTAAACTAGATAAGTATGTCTGACATGAACTAAAATTGTGACTTGCAGTGCTGTCTGGTACCTGGCGTACTAAACTAGATAAGTATGTCTGGCATGAACTAAAATTGTAACTTGCAGTGCTGTCTGGTACCTGGCATACTACTCTAGATAAGTATGATAAGAGTTAACGTTTTCCGAATATAGATGTCTTTGGACTTATCAACAGCAGACACTTTTTGAAACATCCTCACAAAAAGAGAAGTTGCTCATAATATCCCATTTTATCAAACTGTTCACAGGTCTTTTACCTTATTAGGCAGTTATTCATAGAGAGTTTTCAAATCTTTGCATAGCTTTATTTTTAAAAGTCGTCTTCTGTATATTTGCTGTTAGTGGGAAAGGTCTAAATACCCGATAAAGGCGAGTAAGCGAGATTCTGATCGGACTGTACAGATGCGCAGGTTGAGGCATTGAAATCAGACAAGAATACTTTAATTCTGGAACATTTAAACTTGCAATATAGCAGGGACATTACAACATAACTAACTTAGAAGACAGATATGTGAACAATACCACTGAAGACGCCTATCATTTCCTATTAAATTGCCTCGCTTATTCTTAACTTAGAATAACATAAATACACACGGAATACCACATTCCAACAATTTAGAAATGTATTCTGTTCTTAATGAGACAGAACGAGTAACAGTTAAAACTATAACAACGTTTATATATCAGCCGTTCCGTGAGAAAATCAACAGTATGGACTCTGCGTAATGTATCGACCCAGATCAGCTTGCGCAGTCCGCGCAGGCAGGCTAATCTGTGTCGACACATACCGTCTCAGTGGGATAGAGGTATAGAGTATTGTTTCCTGAAACAGAAAATCCCCTGGAGGCGAAAAGTGTCTGTCCGGGTTAGCCTGCTCGGCATACTTACGCTGATCAGGGTCGATACTTTACGCAGAGTCCAAAATGTTGGTTTTCTTATGGATCGGCTTATATTATGTTATAGAGAAACGAAAGGCGATGATGAGCGAACAATACTATTTTCACTCTTATTCATATCATTCCCTTATGTCTTCTTCGGTTGTACTGAATGACTGTGTATGTATAGGCCGGGCTTCTAATGGCGTCGCTTAGAGACAGTTAACGCATTCCCTTATACGGACGCTTTCTGACGCCTCTGCATCAGAAATCTTTTGAAAACATTGTGGCAAATGGAGAAATTGCTCATGATGAGCAATTTCTCCATTTGCCATAATGTTTTCAACTCCATTCAATAATTGTACTTTCGAGTTTCCATAACTTTGTGGTACCGTGTTCAAAGTTATCTGCTGCAGATTTGTTCCATGTGGGTACGGGTTAATGGTGTTTGAACAACATATAGATTAAAGATTAATGAGTTGCTCTAAGGGTATATATGCTATATAACAATGCAAGTACTTATTGGTGGATTACAATTTATTTATTCTGTTACCACGAGGATGTTATGGAGAAGAACGATACCATTAGTACAATAACTGGATAAGTGCATCCAGGAGACAAACATATGTATACGAGGGGATTCAAAAGTTTCCAGATAAGTGCCACATCTCTTTTAGTAACGAGCTGTCTCACAAGAAATCAGCAATGTTTGCCTGTCAATTATCAAAATATTTCAAAACTCTTATTACAAGAACACTTTAGTCGCCCGATTTTGAACATGGATTTGTCTACATAAGGAAATTGAACGCTGAAACAGATCAATACCTTGACAATGTAACGGAAACTATAATAATATGTAACAGTACAATACAATACAATATAATATGTAACAGTACAATACAATACAATATATTTTGTTGCATAACACAACAAACAATGTATTTATAGCAATAAATGAAATTTTAAAAAGTACAAACGGAGAAATGGATTCTTTCAGAAGAATTTACAATCATTTAACAATGTACGAGTTTATGGAAAAACTGATCTATTCTAGAATTGTCGTGTTAGTGTAAATTTAGTGTAAATTTAGTGTAAATTTCGATACATTTTGATCGTAGAAGATTTATCAAGGCTATTATTGCAACGAATACACATTTAGCTAAACTATTTATACTGTTCACATAATTCGAAGACATTAATGCAGTAAATTTAAGTATACTAACAGTACCTGCTATATTTCTCGTCGGCTTCTTCCGCACCGTCCATTGATTAACCAGCGATCCAATGTTCCAAGATTTTGGTATAATTGCAGGATCTACCGTATTTATATATTTTGATAGGTGAATAATGGCTACTATACACAAGAGTAGAAACATCGTTCTATGATATCTTCGTAAACAAACATGTCCAGGAATGAGATTCATCGTACTCGTATCCGTACTCGTATTCGTGCTCGTATTCGTACTCGTACTCGTATTCGTAATCGTATTCGTACTCGTATTCGTATACTGAATGTCCGTTAACCAGATAATATATTTCAGCTTTTGTTATAGTCCCACCACGGGCGAACTGCTTTCGGTAATGAGCGTTCAGAAGATGACAATTTAACTCCACTCTTTTTCTGGAGAATCTTCTCGGTGTGTTATTTTTCTGAAGAATCTTCTCGGTGTGTTATTTTTCTGAAGAATCTTCTCGGTGTGTTATTTTCAACAATTTCTGAAAAGCCTCTTAATGTCTTCGGTTGATGATGCTTCACACTTCGTCTGTATGTGGGCAAGGGTTCATTAATATTCCCTTACAAACAGCGCAAACAACCGTCGTGTAAGCAACATAAAACGACATCTGTTTACTTTTAGTTAATTTAAATGTTCACTTGGCATAGCCTTGTCACAGTCACGCGCTGAATTATTTCATCAAATTAAACGTGTGTAGGAAATACGTTTCGCTGGTGTTGTCAAGGTCAAAACTTAAATAATAGTACATGTATAGTCGACGTATTGCATTGTAAGTGGTAACGCCATATATGACGTCATCTCATTATTCCCCCAATTAAAGTTATTCTGATTTGGTAATATGAATGTCCACATAATACTTAAACGTATTTGAGTATATGTATTTATATAAATCCCCGTACATTTTTTCTTTTTTTTTACTGCATACAGTGACCTTAGCGTGTGCATCCACACAGTCTCACCATAGCCTTCATTATCCGTCCACATGTAATATAGTCATAGACGTAATATTTAGCAGAATACCAATTATCTAGCCCCTAAAGGCTAACGTCAGTTTACCTCTATGTAATACCGTGAGGGGGGACCAAAACATCCCAAAGCGCTAGACGTAACCCGTTTCTATAAATCGTACTAAAGGCATACATATGTTTCTTTGTTTGAATGGTTTCAACCGTATTTTAGTTACATCACGGCGTTTCCTGGTTAATTACCAGTATGTCAGTTACATCACGGCGTTTCCTGGGTAAATTACCAGTATTTCCGTTACATCACGGCGTTTCCTGGGTAAATTACCAGTATTTCAGTTACATCACGGCGTTTCCATTGGTAAAATACCAGTATTTCAGTTACATTCCGGCGTTTCCTGGGTAAATTACCAGTATGTCAGTTACATCACGGCGTTTCCTGGGTAAATTACCAGTATGTCAGTTACATCACGGCGTTTCCTGGGTAAATTACCAGTATTTCAGTGACATTACGGCGTTTCCTGGGTAAGTTATCAGTAGTTCAGTGACATCACGGCGTTTCATTTGTAAATTACCAGTATTTCAGTAAATTACCAACCACCGACTCAGTCGTAATGCTAACCCTTAAATCCTGAACGCCAAGGGGGGGGGGGGGGGGGGGGGGGGGGGGGCATTACTGTCATTTTGAAAGTATTTGGT
>JASEVX010001087.1:0-25673 GCA_031761405.1 Serripes groenlandicus
CATCATTTTACAATCATCACATAAGGGCAAAACTGTCCTGTACATTCGTTTCAACTCCACATCAGTGATAGCTTCAGGTAAGCCACAATAAGCACACAAGTACATTCAAAATCAGCTTGATAATACGGGATTTCGATTGGAGTACAGCATTGTAATCCAGGTCTAACAATAATAGATCACCATAAATGTTCTCAGAGGTTGATGGTGGAAACAAACATGCTCCACAGGAGAACTCATATTCACGGAGTGTTGTTGCTAACATAACTTTCCTTCTCTGACTGAACTTTATGTTGGAGTAAATCAAATACAATATAGAGGATTAAATGAAGTTATACATTTTCCTTACAGATCCCCCAGCATAAGGTGGCGAGATTTGGAGAGTCGTCGTCCTTGCTCATACCGAAGGATTTATTCGCAGCACTCCAGACCTACATACAGAAAGTGCGTGGAGTGAGCACGGCCACCTGTATTAACCTGTCTGTACAAAATGACTCTTATGATCAGTGTAGATACAGATAAGCCTTTATGTGCATCAGTAGTCTTATGCAAATCTTCACTGTTCATATATTACCTGCTAATTGTGGTAATACTTGTAGAAGTTTCTATAAACTTGTATACATTTTAAGAAGTCTTTCAGGTTGAACAAACCATGACAACATTTATGCAAAAAATAGAATGTAGCCTCTACTAATGATGCTTCTCCTTTAACAGACAACTTCAACAAACATTGTTGAGAAAAGTGCAAATGCTTCAAACAGGCTTTACAACGTCTTCTTCAAATCTACCAGATGGGACACTTTCATCAATATGAGTTCATTAGGAGAGTAGTCCGTACTAAAGACTCTCATATCATAGCAATTTTTTTCCATGAAATAATCTCAAGCAAGCGATACTTTCTTGGCTATGCCTAAAGGATAAATAATCACAAGTTTTTAGTAATACATAACAGGAGGTCATAGAGGATATGGTAAGGGAGAAAATGAAAGGAATCATGTTGAAATTGATGGATCAAGAGCCGGAGTTGTTGTTCGACATTTTGTTGGAGGATGACTGTGATCCTCCAATTTCACCGGATCCCAGTATATCCAGTATGCTGGATTGGTGCCGCTGTGTAAACTGCATTCAAATGCCGACATAATTGTAAAGAAAACGTTGTTGTTTGTTGCCAAGAAACTGTGCTAGTTAACAACATGTTAGTACGTATTGTTGTGTTACTGTATTTCCTCGAAAAAATGTGAAAATAAACAGAGAACTGGCAACCTTTCAAGATTTTAGTCTATGCAACCCAATTTCATCGTACAAATACTTACTTTTGCATTGATATTTGACTACTTACAAACTAACCTTTTGCAACCATTTTAACTTTGACTTACCTGCTAATATGAGTTTCTGGAGTATAGATTATAAAATGGTTTGTAATATTTGTTTTATAGTAAAAATACATTACATGCAGATGTCGGCTGTCATTCAATTTGATTGTCTCCCTTTTCTTTAATAGGCCATTTCTTCTCTTGCAACAATCGTTTCAACTGTTTTAATAACTATTCTTTCCATTTTATAAAATATTGTAAAACGGGAAGGAATACCATTGTCAAAGTATAACCAAGCTAGAGAAAAGGTGGAAGGAATTGATCCATATGCAAGACAAAACACAATTTTTAAAAAAAAATAAAGCACATTTTAATTTTCTTCATAAACTGTCTTCTTCAATTTTGTAAAAATGAAATAAATGTAAGAAAGAAGCTTTTGTTGATTTTGAGATCACCAGTCGCAGGCTCAAGCTTCCTCTTTTAAATAGTTTCAAAGATTAAATTCTATGCAGAACTAACTTCGGTTTCTGCAGTGAACGCCAAATTAGTCACCTCTAAATCAACATGGTGGATTCCAATATAATTCGTTAGATCATTTCTTTGAATACTTTGTTGGAAAAGTGTTGTCTACATTGATTGGTTAAATAACATTGCAGTCTGGACAGGATGAGAAAAGGGACACAATTATAAATATAGCTTATATCCATGACATTAGCAGTTACACATTTGCTACTAAACTATCATGCAGGTCCATCATTGCCCTCTTCCGGGTTTATAAAGATCATTGTGTTACAAGCTGTTTAAATGTTACCTATGTCTAAATCCACAGGGTAAACTAATTGAAAGATGTTCGGAACAGCACATTTGCATCCATGGAATGAATGAATGGTGTTTTAAGGCCCGTCGACAACTAAGGTCATTTTGGGCGCTTATTAATTTACTTAATGAAATAATCAAACATGATGTATGCGATACCTAAACTATATATAAAATAACATGTAAAACAATGTAAAATAAGATAGAGGCAAACAAGCTCAACATTACTATGTAATACTTAACATGAAGATAAATAATAAATTTTAAATGTAAAAGTAATGCATGTGCAAAAGCACGATTTAAGAAATAATCATATCTTATTAAAAAATATTAATTTCCCTAAGGAAATCAAATAAAAGTTCCGGTTTGACAGACTCAAAGAGCTGACCAACTGTAAATTAACAAAATCAGTTCTTAAGTTCTCTATCAAGCATAAGTGACAACTGTGTTGAGTTGAATCTATTTAACAACTATGCAGACAGATTTGTAGCTGTAGGGCCAGCACCATCTACCAAGCTTCCACCCACACTACGAAATCTATATTCCAACTCTTATGAAATGGTCAAGAATTGATGGATATGTGCGACTCGTTGGTCAACAAAATCCAAGTTAATGAAAAAGAAATCGGTTATATTGAAGAAGCAACTCGCAATCAGTCAACAAGTTCAGTGTGGCATTACCAACGTTTAGGACGTATTACAGCATCTGTTGTTGGAGACGTTTTACGAACAAATCCAAGCAATCCAGCAACTTTTCTTATCAAGAAGATATGTGTTCCCAAGAACACCCCACTGAATGTTCCGGCCACACAGTGGGGCAACGAGCACGAAGAAGATGCCTTTCGTTTATATACTAATATATATTCCAATGGAGGCTCAAAGCCAGATATCATTCCTAGTGGTCAAGTTTATGTAACTATCAAGCGTGGTCATAAGGACAGTGCTGTGAATAAGTCGGGTTTGTTGATTGACAGAGAGTATCCCTATATCGGAGCTTCACTAGATGGCGTTGTAACATGCGACTGCTGTGGAACAGGTGTGCTTGAGATTTAGTGTCGCTTCAAATTAAGAGAAGTAGCTCTCAATGATGCCCTAAAAGACAAGACTTTCCATTTGGATAGTAATTTCAATCTAAAGAGAGAACACAAATACCTTGCACAAGTTCAAACCCAAATGTACGTTGCAAATGCTAGTTTTGCTGACTTTGTAACATGGACACCACTTGATTGTTCGATAGTGCGGGTAAAGCGTGACGAGCAATATATCAAGGATTTTACATCTAAAATTCCAGAATTTTGGAAGGCACATATTTTGCCAGAACTTTTAACTCGCCGGTTAGAACTTGAACGAGATCTTACAGTTTGTGGTGGCTTGTGATCAGTGATCAGTGGTTCCACCCCGGATGCTTAGGACTCAAGAAGCTACCATCAGCTAAGATTTGGTATTGTCGCGAGTGCAAAAAAAGTTTAAAAAAGGACAGTGACAGAAAAATATGCGATGCCTTTGTCAGCCTTATAACATCGGAAGATATAGATGCTGTCTATATACATATATTTACCATCAGCATAATGTGGCCAAGAAATGAAAGTGGCAAGTTCAGGAATCCTGTTTTTGTTGTTTTATAAAAACCAAGGGAGAAATTGGATATCTATCATATTACCTCTATTATAAATGTCTTCTTCGAGGACAGATATCCCGGTGAAGAGGATGGTGTAAAAGTTGCGCTGTCATTATGTCTAGGAGGAAACTGTCCTCAATCTGGTAATAAGAGATTCGATAAAATCTATTTAAAGTAGGCCAAAAGATAGAAGTGAGCGAGCCATACTTGAAGACACAAAAGGGCGGCTACATCAGAAATTATTCCCGCAGATGGTTTCCACCGGAAACTGCTATAACACAACTGGCCCACCTATTTCAGCTCCAAATCGATCATATAGGAAATGCAGGAAACCACAGCGCAATTATGCCAGACTTTCTGAAAAGTGACTCTCTTGTCAAACACTGAAGAAAAGAGTATGAAAATTACTGTGAGTACCTGTACATGTATTGAGAGTTGAACACAAGTTTAAATATTGAGGAAATATATTATAATATTCAAATTATCGACGGTGGAATAAATTATTTTTGTCAAAATATAAAATGTATATAGCATTAAACATAAAAAGAGATAAAGATAACAGTGAAATTGGGTTACCTAAGTCAATTTATGTCACTTAAAGTGATTACATAATGCACTAATACATTTTTCTTTAAAGGCTTTACATACTGCCCCTAGATCTAATACATTTTTAAACTATTAAAATTCTAAATTAACACTTTTATTTTCAATTTAACTTAAACATTGTATCAACTTAAACATGTATAAATTTAAATATTATAATATTGAACATGTGTACATTTATATTTTATAACATCAAAATATTATTATGTAAAACATCTTTTAAAATATCTTGTATATTTTTTAAACTGCATTTGCCGATTTTAAAAAATGAATAAAATATATGAAAATTACGGAGGATGTCTTTTTTCTCACTTCTCATATCAGAAGTTAGGTGTGTGCAGGAAATCAGAAACAAATGTCTAACAGGAAATATATATTTTATTGTCCAATCTAATTAACTCTTGTGGCTAGTAATGATTATCGCATTACTGACCAGAGCAGGGGTATCATACACTATTTGATCAGTTTGGTGGGCTTATTCTGAAGACTGTAATGAGCAATTTCTCCATTTGGCACAATATTTTCAACCAGATGTTTTCAAAGTCGTCTGCTGTAGATTTGTCATATGTTGGAAAGGGTCAACAATATATCTCTTTTTAACCCTTTTACACTTGTAGACGCATCTGCAGCTGAAGACTCTTGAAAATATTGTGGCAAAATTAACCACAATGTTTTCAACTATTTGCAGTGATTAAAGCCTCAGATAATAAAACAGAACAGATTAAGACCATATCTAGGAGATTGGTATCACAGGCTTATCCTATTCTGTGTAAATAAAATAATGTCTTTACAGTTAAAAGAATGTATAGCGAGAGAAAAGATAGGATGGAATTAGGTAGGACAATCAGACTTATAGGCAAAGTGTTCTCTTGCCATGGATTAGTAAAACATACAGTGGTTCATTATCTTGGAAGTAGCAACATCATCTTTTGTTAGCCATGGCAACTCTAAGGACCGGAAAAAGCCGTATATCCGAACAAAGACATCAGTTGTTGCCCAAGAAAAACAGCATCTGCAGTACGAGTCACCTAAGAAGGCAATATATTTCATAGAAAAAGAAAAATAGTCCTTCGAATATGCTGTCATCTAGTGATGGACCAAAAACACAGAAGCCAACTTTACAATATGAAATGAATCCACATATTTTGAAGGACCAGTGGAGGACAAAATTGTCTTTCACGACATAGATATGCAAGAAAATGGCAACTACCGTATCATAGGCTGATTAGTGGCATTGTCTTTAGTCCAAGAAGGGCCGGGTATCTAAACAGGAAATTGTTTGATCTGTTTGCAGGAGGTTCAAGTGCAGATTTGAATGACACTGGGAACTCTTTCCCGAGGGACTGAAAACCATCATAAGACAGGTATATCCCTCTTACAACAGTTGTATCTGCATATTTTGCAGAAGTTTTTCAGATGTACTTTCTGTCAGTCCATCGACTCATTTGACATAATCTTAAAAATGAAAGTGAGGTGTATTCCTTTAACAAATATTCACAAATGAATAATATGTAATCCAGTTAAGTTAAGAATGTCTAAGGATTCACTTCAACTTTATGTTTTTAGCTCACCTGAGCACAGAATGCTCAAGGTGAGGTATCGTCGTCATCCGTATGTCCGTTAACAATTTCTGTAAGCAACATGTCATTGTTGTCCTTCTTGCAATTCCACTGATATTGGTTCAAAGTCATTTAAAGATTTTAACCAGTTATCAGAATTTATGATTATATTTGTTTTATTTTTTATTTTCATACAATTCTAATTGAAATACACATTACATGTAACACTGTGTTGATAAAATGATAGTATAACTGAAGCTACATGTATTGTTAAGATTTTTTCCCCTCTTCCTATTATGAAAAACACTATGAAATTGGCTTATAAAATATTTTTTATTTATATAGCTTCTCTATATTTTAGTGACAAGTGCATCTTCTGTTGCCAGCAAATTGAAGGGGACGGACTTAAAGTGCAATTGCGAGGAAAGGGGAGTAACAGTGTCATACTGCAAGCCCAACCCGCAAGAATGACATTGTCACATAGACTGGGCAAAGGGTTCACGTATATTGTAGAAAGAGAGGCATGTATTGTGTGGTTGTCAGACCTCGAGACATTTAAAATGATTGGACATTGCAGGCATCCCAATTGGACATGCACCTAGAACATTAGCAGGTTTTTTCAGAAGTGTCCTAGGTGAGGAGTGTAGCATGTATGCCATTACAACTGATGAACCGTGTCCAAACTTTCCTCCCTGGCCAGCACCTGACGTGAACGGAGGGAGGGGGTGCTGTTATTCCATCACTTGTTTATCAAGTACATTTGAAATGTCTGTCTCCCTGTTGCATTCAACATTGGAAAACATGCAAGAAGGTTACGCTATGAAGGTGTCATTTGTTAAGTAAAATAATGTGTTGTTTGACACAGTGGCTCGATGTCAGGAGCTCGTTAGGACTTTTTATATTAAGAAGCTGTGGCCAGATTACGCCAACAACAAGAGAATATATTGTGTCGCCTTTGTTATGTAACTTTGCATGAAATAACTCCGAAGTAGCAGCAGGGCTCGTATTTTGTAAAACTTCGTTCAAAGACAGTTGCTTTAATACCTCTTGAGCAAAGGGATTATCTTGAACTCCATTGATATACATAAAATCTTGAAATGCCTTTACGCTGATATAACGTCTCGAATACTCATCTCTGGAAGTATACAATAATTGAAACTGTTATAAATGGTAAAAAAATAACAATATTGTAGTGTTATCTCCCTGTCATAATGGAGTGCATTAGAAAGTAAATAACTAGTATAAATTTGACTACTTATGAAAACTGGTCATCGTGATATAAATACAATAATGTTGAAAACGGCGTAAAAAAAAGAAAACAAGATGTGTTTGTGAAACACTGATGCCCCCCAATGGCAACATCTAGGTCAAAGGTCAAGGTCGCAAGGTATACACATGTGAAATATGGTAGCATTACCTGTTATTGTTCAAAAGTAGTGGGGAAGGTTAAAACAAAAATTGAGAATGGCAACATCTAGGTCAAAGGTAAAGGTCGCAAAGTCAAAAATGTTGGTACTGACAGAAAGGTCATGTCACAAGGAATACACATGTGAAATATGGTAGCCGTATCTGTTATGGTTCAAAAGTAATGGCCAAGGTTAAAGTTTTTTTCGAGAATGTAAACATCTAGGTCAAAGGTCAAGGTCGCAAGGTCAAAAATGTTGGTACTGACATGTGAAATATGGTAGCCATACCTGTTATGGTTCAAAAGTAATGGCCAAGGTTAAAGTTTTTTTCGAGAATGGCAACATCTAGGTCAAGGTCAAGGTCGCAAGGTACTGACAGAAAGGTCATGTCACAAGGAATACACATGTGAAATATGGTAGCCATACCTGTTATGGTTCAAAAGAAATGGCCAAGGTTAAAGTTTTTTTCGTGAATGGCAACATCTATGTCAAGGTCAAGGTCGCAAGGTGAAAAATGTTGGTACTGACAGAAAGGTCATGTCACAAGGAATACACATGTGAAATATGGTAGCCGTATCTGTTATGGTTCAAAAGTAATGGCCAAGGTTAAAGTTTTTTTCGAGAATGGCAACATCTAGGTCAAAGGTCGCAAGGTCAAAAATGTTGGTACTGACAGAAAGGTCATGTCACAAGGAATACACATGTGAAATATGGTAGCCGTACCTGTTATGGTTCAAAAGAAATGGCCAAGGTTAAAGTTTTTTTTTAGTATGGCAACATCTAGGTCAAAGGTCAAGGTCGCAAGGTCAAAAATGTTGGTACTGACAGAAAGGTCATGTCACAAGGAATACACATGTGAAATATGGTAGCCGTATCTGTTATGGTTCAAAAGTAATAGCCAAGGTTAAAGTTTTTTTCGAGAATGGCAACCTCTAGGTCAAAGGTCAAGGTCACAAGGTCAAAAATGTTGGTACTGACAGAAAGGTCATGTCACAAGGAATACACATGTGAAATATGGTAGCCGTACCTGTTATGGTTCAAAAGTAATGGCTAAGGTTAAAGTTTTTTTTGTGCAGACAGACAGACCAACAGACCAACAGACAGGCCAAAAACTATATGCCCCCCGAATCGGAGATTCCGTGGGGGCATAAAAATCCCAATCTTAATTTAAATACAGTTTATTATTCGGACACAAGTATGAATTGGACACATTGAGGAATGAATGAATGGTGTTTTAAGGCCCGTCGACAACTAAGGTCATCTTGGGCATCTAATGATGAAATAATTAAAATTGAAATATAACTAACCAGTTTATTAGACAAAACAATCAAACATGATGTATGCGATTCTTAACATTAATACAAAACGACATGTAAGCCAATGTAAAACAGAATTTAGGCAAACAAGCCAAATACTACTATGTAACACTTAACATAAAAATAAATAATATCTGAGAAAATGTGGAGCAGGATCTGTAAAAGTAATGCATGTGCAAAAGCACGATTTAAGAAATAATCATATATTATTAAAAATATTAATTTTTCTAAGGAAATCAAATAAAAGTTCAGGTTTGACAGACTCAAAGAGCTGACGCATACTTTGAGCCTTGAAAAATCTATCACGTATTGGAGCGAAATCAGCACATGTGCTGTACTGAAAGTTGTGTAAAACATGGAATACATTGAGGTGCTTCCTCACCTTTCAGTAAGTATGCACGAGTTAACAATGTGTGCCCAATGCGTAAACGAGCAAGAACAATTTCTTCTCGGCGACAGGATCTAAAAGCTGGCAGCCACTCACCAAGTACTGACTTGATTGAGTGCAGTTTATTATTTACTTGCTCATTCCAATCACTTTGCCACTTATCGTAAAGTAAAACATTTATTAGAAGGTTTAAAATCGGAATGAATGAATGCCGAACACTACTATGTAATACTTAACATAAAGATAAACAATATGTGAGAAAATGTGGAGCAGGATCTGTAAAAGTAAAGCATGTGCAAAAGCACGATTTAAGAAATAATCATATTTTATTAAAAAAATATTAATTTCCTTAAGAAAATCAAATAAACTAAAGATTGCTTTTTTGAAAAAGCGCTTGTCTCCCAATTTGTGTGGTTGTAGGGTAAGAAAAGAAATGATGGAGATGAAGCAACAGTGACAATCCTCAGTTATTGAGCGTAAACCATTTTTCAGCTGAAGGTTACCATGACCTTGGCCTTTCACCTAGTGACCTCAAAATCAATAGGGGTCATTTGCTGGTGGTGACCAACCTGTACACCAAGTATAAAGTTCCTTGGCCCAAGCAATCTTCAGTTATTGAGCGGAAACCATTTTTCAGCCAAAGGTCACTGACATCAAATCAATAGGATCATCTACAGGTTAGGACCAACTTGCACACCAAGTATGAAGTTCCTGGGCATAAGCGTTCTTGAGTTATAGAGTAAAAAAAGCTGAAGGTTACCGTGACCTTGACATTTGACCTTGTGACCTCAAAATCAAACAAATTCAATAAAGTTAGACTCAGATGGTCTCCAAACTTTTGAGTTTCATGGTCACACCATCAGGGATGGTGATAAGCAGAGAATGGAGGCTCCATCCATTTGTGATCAGTTTCTAACTGGTGTGGTTATTAGTCTGCGGGAAAGGTTTGGTTCAAATGCTGATGCTATGGTCATGACCTCTCTTAGTAATTTATTTAATCCAGTCACTGTTTCACAGTCCGATGTGACTGGTCATATTGAAGTTGTGTCAGAGTATCTTGGTACAGTTGGGCTTTGTGGTTATAGAGAGGAAGTTGTTAAGTTTTCGGAATATATATCCAGTCTGTGCAATAGTAAGAGTAAGCTAGTCTGCTCTGTGAGAGATGTGTGTAACCTTGCCATCAAGAATAATGATGCCTACCCAGCAACAGCTGAAGCTGCTAGGCGGTACCTGCTTCAACAGTGGAATGTGAAAGGGGGTTAAGTCGGCAAAATCTAGTGAAGACCTCCCTAAGAAACCATATGTCCATTAACACTCTAGAGCACTTGGTAAGATTGAATATTGATGGACCGGATTCCAAAGATTATGATTTTAGCAGAGCTTTCAAAGTTTGTGCCAGGCAGAAAAGTAGACGTATTTTAAGTGTTGTGAGTCTAAACAACACTTTGTCATGTAAATAACTGTGAACATTACTGTACTTGTTTATGTCTTATGATTTTTAATATTAATATAATCATAAAGATTAATAAAGTGAATTATATAGTAAGATCATTGTTATTCGTCTATTTTCTGTTGAAACACTGTGGTAATAGGAGTTATAGCTCAGTAGTATGTCAAAAAGTGTCTGTGGAAAATCTGGCTCCAATAGTGGCTCCAGAATTTGGCACAAACTTTTCTTATTTGGCGAAAGTGATGGCGCAAGAAAAAAAATGTCCAGGGTGAACCCTGGGCAGGCACCTTATATTCAACATATAATTAAATTAAGTTTAAAGTGAAAAGTAAAGATTAGATTGTAATGCATAACAACACTAACGCGTTTTTTATTGAAATAGTTCAGAAGCAAATCAACTCTAAATATAATTTGATCAGTACTTTATTACATGAAATAGGACATTTTCTTTCGAGTTTTAAAGCCAACCACAATGATGAATGGTACACAACAACATGTTACCTTGCTGCGATCCTACATGAAACACATAAACAGCATTTGGGCAGAATACTTCCAAATTTAGACCCATTGTCTTCTGCGGAATCTCCTGTGACGTATTAACTCCTTTTACCGCTCCCACTTTTGTGGCGATTGGTTCCTACATCCGTACGGGCTCATGTTATATAAAGCAATTATCACTTAAATTGCCTAACTGCTTTAATTGACTTTTGATTGAGTTGAACAATTTAATCAATAATCAAAAGTGGCAGGAGACACTCCGATATTAATATGTTTAAAAGCTGAAGCTAGCTAAATCCTTATTTTCTAATGTTTTAATACACGAATTAGGACACGCATTTTTTAGATTCCGTGGGTAAATTAGCTACAGATAAGCAGCGTATTTGCGTAAATACCCAATTAAAAATAGCAAAAACCCAATAGAAATTAAACTTACGAGTACAAAAAAGCATACAAAAATCCAGTTACGCAAAACTTTGTTTCGGCCTGCGTATGCGACAAACGGTGAAATGATACTAGAAACTGGAAATTCCGTGATTAAAAATATATTTCGCCCAGAGGGGGATAATTATTATTGATCAAATTGTGGGATAATGGGATCTGTATCAGTCGAGAGATTGGTTCGCATTTCAAACTGTTTTGTACCGTGGAAACAAGCGCCCAGTGATAAAAATAGATTTTGCCCAGAGGGGGATATCTCTTATTGATCAAATTGTGGGATAATGGTATCTGTATCAGTCGAGAGATTGGTTCGCATTTCAAAGTACTGCGGAAACAAGCGCCCAGTGATTACTATACAAAATGTCAAAACGGGGAAGAAAGAAGTTTGATGTGACAACTCTTTCACAGAAAAACGATATATTTAAGTATTTTACGGTCCCCAAATCTACTTCTGACGCGGAAAAATACGCAAAAAGTATCATTGATGACATTTTTACCGTGTGCGTAACTGATATTGATAGCAACGGCATTGCACAATCAACCGTGAACGAAATTGCAAACGATGTTTTCACTCGTGTGCAGAAGCCTACGGCGCATTCAGGCAGTCGCGTTTCGAAAAAAATGTTGAGAGATTGGATTGATGATAAGTATCCTTGGCTTATGATTAAAGATGGAGATGAACAAATAAGACTTTGTTGTAAAACATGCCTAGAATTTAAAGACAAACTAAAGACTAGAATTGTTTTGACAAAAACATATGTCTCCCCCTCAAATATCTGTCAAAATCTCTCAAAACATTCCAACCTATAAAGCAGACAAACAAAAATTTGACCAAGTTGGACAGTACTCAATTTTTAATTACTAATGTTTTGTCTTGACCTGGTACAAAGTGGACATGATTTCAAATGGTTTACAGAAACACATATTTTTACTGCAGCTGTAACATTCAAGACTGAAGTATTCTTCAAAACAGTTAACAACTGTTGCTAAACATAAGCAATGGCAAATAAAAACTAAAATTGTTGCTTATGATAAATATCATCAATTATCATTATGATATTTCACAAACCATACCAAGTTGGCTACCTACATATCGTGGGCTTCATGCAAAACGGTTGTAACTAAAACCTAAAACCTTTGACCTTCAAGCGTGACCTTGACCTTTAACCGGTATGGTGGAGACGCGGGTTCTGCACGTCGCCTTGATGAGGTGAACATGTGACCCAAGTTTCATGAAAATCCTTTAAGGAGATATGGAGCGGACACAAAATAAAGCCTCAAACATTTGACCTTCAACCGTGACCTTGACCTTGACCCAGTATGGTCGAGACGCGGGTTCTGCACGTCGCCTTGACGAGGTGAACATCTGACTCAAGTTTCATGAAAATCCTTCAAGCCGTCTTGGAGATATTGAGTGGACACGAAATAAAGCCTAAAACCTTTGACCTTCAAGCGTGACCTTGACATTGAACCGGTATGGTCGAGACGCGGGTTCTGCACGTCGCCTTGATGAGGTGAACATGTGACCCACGTATCATGAAAATCCTTTAAGGAGATATGGAGTGGACACAAAATAAAGCATCAAACCTTTGACCTTCAAGCGTGACCTTGACCCAGTATGGTCGAGACGCGGGTTCTGCACGTCGCCTTGATGAGGTGAACATCTGACCCAAGTTTCATGAAAATACTTCAAACCGTCTTGGAGATATAGAGTTGACACAAAATAAAGCCTCAAACCTTTGACCTTCAAACGTGACCTTGACCTTGACCCGGTATGGTCGAGACGCGGGTTATGCACGTGCCTTGATGAGGTGAACATGTGACCCAAGTTTCATGAAAATCTTTCAAGCCGTCTTGGAGATATGGAGCGGACACGAAATAAAGCCTCAAACCTTTGACCTTCAACCGTGACCTTGACCCTATATTGTCGAGACACGGGTTCTGCACGTCGCCTTGATGAGGTGAACATGTGACCAAAGTTTCATTAAAATCCTTCAAGCCGTCTGGGAGATATGGAGCGGACACAAAATAAAGCCTCAAACCTTTGACCTTCAAGCGTGACCTTGACATTGACCCTATATTGTCGAGACGCAAGTTCTGCACGTCACCTTGATGAGGTGAACATGTGACCCAAGTTTCATGAAAATCCTTCAAGCCATCTGGGAGATATGGAGCGGACACGAAATAAAGCCTCAAACCTTTGACCTTCAAGCGTGACCTTGACATTGACCCTATATTGTCGAGACGCGGGTTCTGCACGTCGCCTTGATGAGGTGTACATGTGACCCAAGTTTCATGAAAATCCTTCAAGCCGTCTCGGAGATATGGAGCGGACACGAAATAAAGCCTCAAACCTTTGACCTTCAAGCGTGACCTTGACCCTATATTGTCGAGACGCAGGTTCTGCACGTCGCCTTGATGAGGTGAACATGTGACCTAAGTTTCATGAAAATCCTTCAAGCCGTCTCGGAGATATGGAGCGGACACGAAATAAAGCCTCAAACCTTTGACCTTCAAGCGTGACCTTGACTTTGACCCTATATTGTCGAGACGCGGGTTCTGCACGTCGCCTTGATGAGGTGAACATGTGACCCAAGTTTTATGAAAATTCTTCAAGCCGTCTGGGAGATATGGAGCGGACACGAAATAAAGCCTCAAACCTTTGACCTTCAAGCGTGACCTTGACCTTGACCCTATATTGTCGAGACTCGGGTTCTGCACGTCGCCTTGATGAGGTGAACATGTGACCCAAGTTTCATGAAAATCCTTCAAGCCGTCTGGGAGATATGGATCGGACAAGACTTTGGGGACGAACAGACAGACAGACAGACATCAAGGACAAAAACAATATATCTCCCCTGTATACAGGGGGAGACATAATAAGCAATGTATTGGCTCATTAAGTCATTCATATACATATCATTTTCAGAAAATGAATGAATGAATGAATGGTGTTTTAAGGCCCGTCGACAACTAAGGTCATTTTGGGCGCTTAATAATTTACTTAATGTAAATGGTGAAATAATCAAACATGTATGCGATACCTAAAATATATATAAAATAACATGTAAGCCAATGTAAAATAAGATATAGGCAAAAAAGTCCAACATTACTATGTAATACTTAACATGAAGATAAATAATATCTAAGGAAATGTGGAACATGATCTGTAAATGTAATGCATGTGCAAAAGCACGATTTAAGAAATAATCATATCTTATTAAAAATATTAATTTCCCTAAGGAAATCAAATAAAAGTGCCGGTTTGACAGACTCAAAGAGCTGACGCTTGAGCCTTGAAAAATCTATCACGTATTGGGGCGAAATCAGCACATTCCAGAAGAATGTGTTGTACTGAAAGTTGTGTATAACATGGAATACATGAGGTGCTTCCTCACCTTTCAGTAAGTATGCATGAGTTAACCATGTGTGTCCAATGCGTAAACGAGCAAGAACAATTTCTTCTCGGCGAATGGATCGTAAAGCTTGCAGCCACTCACCAAGTACTGGCTTGATTGAGTGGAGTTTATTATTCACTTGCTCATTCCAATCACTTTGCCAATCATCGTATAGTAAAACGTTTATTAAAGGTTTAAAATCAAAATGAGGTATTTTAAATGGCAAGATATCTTGTGAAAGAGCAGATTTTGCTGCCAAGTCAGCTTGTTCATTACCGCGAATGCCCATATGACTGGGAATCCAGCAAAATACTACATTTGAAGTAGCACATATATATGATAGTTTAGACAGGAGATTAACAACAAGAGGATTTTTAATTTTCTCATTCTGAATGAATGAATGAATGAATGGTGTTTTAAGGCCCGTCGACAACTAAGGTCATTTTGGGCGCTTAATAATTTACTTACTGTAAATTATGAAATGATTAAAATTGAAATATAACTAACCAGTTTATTAGACAAAACAATCAAACATGATGTACGCGATATTTAACATTAATATAAAACGACATGTAAAACAATGTAAAACAGAATTTAGGCAAAGAAGCCAAACACTACTATGTAATACTTAACATAAAGATAAACAATATCTGAGAAAATGCATGTGCAAAAGCACGATTGTGCAAAAGCACGATTTAAGAAATAATCATATTTTATTAAAAATATTAATTTCCCTAAGGAAATCAAATAGAAGTTCAGGTTTGACAGACTCAAAGAGCTGACGCATACTTTGAGCCCTGAAAAATCTATCACGTATTGGAGCGAAATCAGCACATTCCAGAAGAATGTGTTGTATTGAAAGTTGTGTAAAACATGGAATACACTGAGGTGCTTCCTCACCCTTCAGTAAGTACGCATGAGTTAACCATGTGTGCCCAATGCGTAAACGAGCAACGACAATTTCTTCTCGGCGACAGGATCTATAAGCCGGCAGCCACTCACCAAGTACTGACTTGATCGAGTGCAGTTTATTATTTACTTGCTCATTCCAATCACTTTGCCACTTATCGTGATGTAAAACATTTATTAAAGGTTTAAAATCGGAATAAGGTATTTTAAAAGGTGAAATATCTTGTAAAAGAGCAGACTTTGCTGCCAAGTCAGCATGTTCATTACCGTGAATGCCCATATGACTGGGGATCCAGCAAAACACCACATGTGCTGTTGCACAAATACGCGATAACTTAGAAAGGAGGTTAACAACAATAGGGTTATCTATTTTGTCATTCTGAAGTGCCTGCATAGCAGACAATGAGTCAGTAAAAATAATATATCGCCAATAACCGTCGGATTCAATATGGTCCAAAGCCAAATGAATTGCCTTTAACTCGGCAGAAAATATAGAAGCATTATTTGGCAACCGAAATGTTATCACATCGCCATCATGAACTGCAGCGGCAGCAGCCTTTTTTCCGTCCTTAGAACCATCTGTATAAATATGCTCAAAGTTATAATATGTATTTTTAATTTCCATATACTTGGATTTAAAAACAATAGGATCTGTGCAGGCCTTTTTATCAGTCGCAAGATCATAAATGAATGATGGACTATTTCGAGTCCAAGGTGGAGAATCTGAAATCTCCTGCCTCGCGATGTCCTCAAGATCAACATCAAGCTTAGCGACTTCGGGACCGTAACGAATACCAAAAGGCGGTATTACCCGTTCCTTCTTTAAAAATAATTCCTTGTATAAAGGTTTAAAAACAACTCTATGAGTGGGATTTGAAGGGTTAGACTTAAGTTTTAAAAGATACTGCATAGCCAGTTTTTGTCGACGTAAATATAAGGGTGGTTCATTGGCTTCTACATAGAGACTTTTGACGGGCGAAGTTCGAAAAGCGCCCAGGGCTAGCCGTAAACCCTGATGGTGAATGGAATCAAGTGATGCAATGTATGATTTTCGTGCTGAGCCATAAACAATACATGCGTAGTCTAATTTAGATCGTATTAACGACCTGTAAAGTCTCAAGAGAACTTTACGGTCAGCTCCCCAGTCCATATGGGACACAACGCGCAACAGATTTAAAGCCTTCTGGCATTTATTTTTAAGGTAATTTATATGAAGAACAAAAGTCAGTTTCGGATCGAATAATAGACCAAGGAATTTAAATTCAGACACAACGTCAATACGAGTGCCATCTAGTGTTAAATCAGGATCTAGGTGGTGTTTACGAAGTTGACAAAAGTGCATACATTTGGTCTTGCTTTTAGAGAATTTAAAGCCATTTTCGTTTGACCATTTTTGCAAATTATTCAAAACTTGTTGCAGTTGTCTTTCAATTGTATGCATATGTTTTGATCTGTAGCAAATACAGAAATCATCAACATATAGAAAACATTCAACTCCAGGGTTAACAGATTTGATAATGTTATTAATCTTTACACTAAAAAGTGTTACAGAAAGAATGCATCCCTGGGGAACACCCATTTCCTGTTCATGTGGATCAGACAAAGTATCACCAACACGAACTTTAAACTGACGTTCATTTAAAAAAGCAGAAATGAAAAAAGCAAGGCGACCTCTTATTCCATAATCATAGAGGTCATTCATAATACCATATTTCCAGGTAGTGTCATATGCACTTTCTAAGTCAAAGAAGACGGAGACAACGTGTTCCTTTTTAATGAATGCTTCTCTAATAAAAGTTTCAAAACGAATCAAATGATCCATTGTGCTTCTATGTTTACGAAAACCAGACTGGAAAGTAGTAATAAGTTTGTTCTTTTCGAGAAACCAAACAAGTCTGTCGTTCACCATTCTTTCCATGGTTTTACATATACAGCTAGTTAAGGCTATAGGACGATAATTCCCAGGATTAGTTGTATCTTTACCAGGCTTGGGAATTGGAATAACGATGGCCTCTTTCCAAGATCTCGGGAGATTTCCCGTTCGCCAAACCTGATTATAGACGTCAAGTAAACAAGAAAGGGATCGGAAAGGTAAATGCTTAATCAGTTGATAGTGTATATCATCTGAACCCGCAGCGGTATCATGGCACTTCTTTAGAGCCGATTTTAATTCTTTTAACGTAAAAGCTTTATTATAGGCCTCTTCATTTTTCGATTTAAAGTTAATTTTCCGTTTCTCCCTCTGCTGTTGAAATTTTTGAAACTTTGGAGAATAGTTTGAAGAGGACGACTTCTGTGCAAAGGAATCTGCCAACGTATCGGCAATATCCTTCTTTGAAGTAGCAACACCGTCCGAGGTGTTCAGATGATTCACACTAAGCGAACTGCTCTTTCCTTTTATTTTCCTTATCATGTCCCATGTCTTTTTGACAGACGATCTAGAATTTAATCTAGATACATACTGTCTCCAAGACGCACGTTTACTGTGCTTAATAGTTTTACGAGCTTTTGCTCTAGCTATTTTAAAGTATACATGATTTTGATGGGTTGGCCTCAGGTTAAACTGCCTTAAAGCCGATTTGCGTGTTCCTATAGCCTTTTTGCAATCCTCATCAAACCAAGGTTTGCGAGGGTGCTTTGGATTTGTCGAAGTTTGGGGAATTGCCTCTTTAGCAGCCTGATACATTAAAGATGTAAATAGTTGTGTAGGGTCATCACATTCCAAGAAAGCATCCGGATTAATGGAACGTTCACATCGCATCTGGAATAAATTCCAGTTCGCTTTGTGGAGCCTCCATCGTCTCGGTCGCCCCTGGACAGATGGCCCGGTTTCAGTGATAATTATAGGGAAATGATCACTTCCATGAAGGTCGTCTTCCACCTTCCACTTAAAGTCAACAAATATATCAGGACTACAAATAGAAAGATCAAGAGATGAGTAAGAACCAGTAGCAGGATGCAGATAGGTGTGAGATTTATTATTCAAAATACAAAGGTCATGTTTAAAAATAAAATCTTCTAATATTTGGCCTTTGTTATTGGTGTCACTACATCCCCACAACTTATTGTGTGAATTGAAGTCACCAACTATCATAAAAGGTGTCGGAAGCTGACTGACAAGCTCAACCAGCTTGTCGGTATCAAGAGGCTGACTTGGCGGAAGATACAAAGAACATAGGGTAATTGTTTTGCTCAATGAAATTCTTACCGCAGTTGCCTGCAGAGTTGTAGTAAGTGAGACTAAGCTATGGGGAACAGAGTTGTTAACACATATTGCTACCCCACCACAAGCTCGAGCACTTGCGTCGGAAGTTTTATGATAACATGAATGATATTTAAGAGAAAGACTATCATTATCTTTTAAAAATGTTTCTTGTAAGCATAAAGCTACTGGTTTCTTTTCATTAACTAATTGAGACAATTCTTCAAAATTGGCTTTAAATCCACGACAGTTCCACTGGATTATGGAATTCATTTCGATACAGGTTCACAAATTTTGATTTCAGGTATCGCATTATGCCAGGAATCAATGTTTTGATTCCAGTCATCTGTTGTACCCGACCATGGACTCGGAGGCTCAGTTTCCTGTGTCTCCATGTCATCCAATGTCTGATAACGATTTGTAATTTTAGGTTTAGAGTCACTAGCTCTATCTAATTGGACCTTATTTTTTTTAGTTTTTTGTTTCTCGAAGCCTTCAGAATCGGGCTTTGAGTGTAATTTTAAATTTGGTTTGTTTTGTTGGTTTGGTTTAAGTGAAATAATTGAAGATTTTTTCGTATCAGGTGATTTACTTGTATGGTTTGAATTATTTTTTACAACTTTAGAAGATTCCTTTCCTTTTGAAGAATCAACTTCCCTGGAAGAGGACCCAATCCCTCCAGGAGAAGACTCAATCTCTCCAGAAGAAGATAATTTAATTTCTCTAGGAGAAGACTCAACCCCTCCAGGAGAAGGTGACCTAATTTCTTTAGAAGAAGACTCAATTTGTTTAGAAGAAGACTCATTTTCTTTCGAAGAAGATGCAGTATTGCTACAGGTGTCTTTGTTCATTGATGGTAATGAAGAAAGGATAGAAGTAGAGGGCTGTTCATTTGACATAATTGCTTTTAACTGTAAACTGATGTCAGGAAACTTTTGAGATAGAATCTTCAAAAGGCGATGGCATGTAGTACATTCTTGTGAGGGTGGCGGTGTATTGACAACAGGCCTGATAGTAGTTGGTCCTGAGTTGTTTTTGGTGACATTAGCATATGAAACAGTCAAATTGAATCGGGTTTCAACAATTTTCTTCGCCTCAGGAAAAGAAAGACCTTCTTTACACTTGACGGTAACAATCTCCTTCTCCCGTTTCCACACAAGGCAGGAGCGGGAGGTAGAATAATGCTCACCACCACAGTTTGAACATTTAAGTGCATTTTTACATTCATTCACATCTGCATCATGTTCTGAACATAACGCAGTGCAACGACGGCAAACCTTTTCTTCTGTAGTTTTTCGGCATTTTGATTCATGATGGCCATACTTATAACAGGTGTAACATTGCAATGGGTTAGGGATGTACATGTCAACAGGGACATTCAAGTATCCAACTTTAAGGGATCTTGGCAAAATGGCTGTATTGAATGTTAGCACCAAGGTGTTTGTTGGTCTCTTGATACTGTCCCTGTAGGAAGTCATCCTTCTGACATGGACGACCAGTTGGCCGGCCAGTTCAGAAGCAATTTCCTCCTCAGAAACTCCTGCAAGATCTGGGCATCTTATAATTCCTTTTGACGTATTAAGAGTATTATGGGCAGAGCATTTGGCAGAGATATTGAAAAAGGTTTTTAATTTTAAGAGGTTGTCTGCATGTGCTTTCTTCTCAACTTCAATGAGGAGAGCACCTGATTTCAATTTTTTAACAGACTTAGGTAAACCAGCAAGAGAAAGAAGGCATTTCTGAATGACGAAAGGTGAAAGGGAAGTTATAGCTTGTTCAGGCAAATTTGATTCAATCAATAAGAATCGGGGGAATGAAGGGTTTGAAGTGTTGCCATTTTGTTTGTCGATATCGGAGTCCGAGTCCATTTCAGTACAAGTGCGTTTTTTGGTTTGAGGATACATATCCAAGTTTTTATTTTTCGTCAACCGCGGCCCCCACCCGCCACGGAGTCCAACAAGGGAACACGATATATGGAGCGGAAATCCAGCTCCTCGTGTCAGGGGTCCACAGATGGTATAACTAGATACCGCAAATAAGTTAGCGCGACAAGGAAGAACATGGATGTGTCCCCCATATCAGGGATCCGCCATGCAAGTCAGTGCCCCCGACCAAAACATCCGCGACACCCAATTAGCCCATTAGCCTATAAAAGACGAGGCACAATAAACTGTAAACTTTATGCAAATTAAATATGACACATATAATATAAAGTTGGTGTATATGAAATGAAAGAAACGATCGGATGGAATATTTTCAAGTGAAAAAAACAAACTTATACGTAGATACATGCACAGATATTTATGACATTTTAACACCCTTACAGTTAACATACATGTATTTGTAAGAAAAGAAAAAGTGTGCCTAAATCTAATATATGACCAGCCGTTTGCACTAGATCGGGCTCATCTAGGCTCCCGTTTACACCGAAGCAGAGGCCAAAGCAGTGTGTTGGAAAGCCGGAGATCCCTGCGCTTCCCTCAACTGCCAGGATCCTCGTTTCCTGCTTACGAGTATCCACCCACGGCAAACAGGCGGGTCCATTAGGGGACTTCTACCCCTTGTAGGACGGACAGCCGGCGTATTCTAACCCCCACCGGCAGGGGGAGAACAATATTCGAGTGCCCCAAGGAATATTTGTAGAAAATAATTTTCAAATCAGGCCAGTACTTTTGGACAAGAAGATTTTTAAAGTTTTAACAATGCACATATATGGAAAACAAGCTCCGCCCCCTGGCGGCCATGTTTTTCAACGGATCGGAAATATTTGAACAATCTTGGTAAAGGGTGCCCCAAGGAACATTTGTGCAAAATAATTTTCAAATCGGGCCAGTACTTTTGGACAAGAAGATTTTTAAAGTTTTAACAATGCACGTATAAGGAAAACAAGCTTTGCCCCCCTGGCGGCCATGTTTTTCAACGGATCGGAAATATGTGAACAATCTTGGTAAAGGGTGCCCCAAGGAACATTTGTGCAAAATAATTTTCAAATTGGGCCAGTGCTTTTGGACAAGAAGATTTTTAAAATGTTAACAATGCACATATAAGGAAAACAGGCTCCGCCCCCTGGCGGCCATGTTTTTCAACCGATCGGAAATATTTGAACAATCTTGGTAAAGGGTGCCCCAATGAACATTTGTGAAAATAATTTTCAAATCGGGCCAGTACTTTTGGACAAGGAAGATTTTTTAAGTTTTAACATTGCACATATAAGGAAAACAAGCTCCTTTAGCTGTAATGGATTTTTCAGAGAACATAACACTTCAGGCCCAAGATGAAATTGAATCTGCTCACTGGACGCAGAAACAGGTGACACTTCACCCAATATTCATAATCAGACATGCCCCAGAGAGCACTGAAGATGAACCAAAGCTCATCAAAGAGTCCCTAGTTATCATATCTGACAATCTTACTCATGATGCTTCAGCAGTATTTGTCTACACAGAACAACTAATGAAACAACTTCTGGACAATCCTGGACCATGCTCAATTAGAGTGATCCACCGTTTCACTGACAATTGCACCAGACAAATGAAAACATATGAACAACAATATGTACAACCTTTGAACCAGGAAGTGTAAGTCCTGCAAAAAGAGTTCAAAACACTGTGGCAAAAGGAGAAGCAACCCATCATGAGCAATTTGTACTTTTGCCATAATGTTTTCAAAAGTTGTCTGCTGGAGAGGCTTCATGAAGAGTGTTGGAGAGGTTTAAAACTTGTACATGTAATTCAGTACCACATTGAAATAATATGAGAAATAAAAAATCATAAAGAAAAACATTTGTTTACTTGGATATATGATTGTGTTCAAAATATATTCTCAATTTATTACCCTTAAGAAAGTGTAAAACCTGTGGCAAATGACTTGCCTGTGCATCCACACTAAGGACTCAATTGGATACCGATTTACATAATTTGTACCTTCTATGACCAATTTCTAATAGTGCTGAGTGCGATCAGATGTAAACAAGTCATTTTACACCGGTCTGGGACCTAATGGTTGTTTTTTTGGAGAGCCTTACTGAAATGTTCTGGGAAAAGGTGGAATTCGTAAAATGAGCGGTTCAAGGCAAACCAACCTTGATATAATTTTAACAAGTGTACATAAAGATCCATGTTAAAGGATCAAAATGGTTACCGGTACAGTTTCCTGTGACTTTTTAGCTCGACTATTCGAAGAATATGAGAGCTTTACTACTCGCCCCGGCGTCGGCATTTTCATTCATAAGTATTTGTGGTAGGGCTTTAATATTTGGAATATAGTTATATCTTATACCTTTCTTCACATTGAATGTTAAAGGTACTGAGTGTGACCTTCTTTTTGGGGTAAAAAACCTGATTTTCGGTGGTTAAAGTTTTAGGGCAAGTTGGATTTTTTTTTTTCTCAATAAGTACTTATGCTAGGGCTTTTATATTTGGAACATAATTACATCTAATACCTGTCTTCATATTGTATGCTGAAGATTCTGAGTGTGACCTTCTTTTTGGGGTAAAAGACGTGATTTTGGGTGGTTAAAGTTTTAGGGCAAGTTGGCCTTTTCATTTATTTTTTTAATTTTTCTCAATAAGTACTTATGCTAGGGCTTTCATATTTGGAACGTAGTTACATATTATACCTTTCTTCACATTGAATGATGAAGATGCTGAGTGTGACCTTCTTTTTGGGGTAAAAAACATGATTTTGGGTGGTTAAAGTTTTAGGGCAAGTTGGCCTTTTCATTTAATTTTTTAATTTTTCTCAATAAGTACTTGTGTTAGGGCTTTCATATTTGGAATATAATTACATATAATGCTTTTCTTCACATTGTATGTTGAAGATGCTGAGTGTGACTTTTTGGGAATAAAAATAACATGATTTTTGTTTGATTTTAAGAATTTTAGATAAATTCATAATTTTTGGTTACATTCCTTTCTAATTGTGATCATTCATTTATCAAATATAATTCTTCAACATATCAAACGGGTTTTGCATGATGTCAAACATTTGGTAAACCTTTTTTTAAGGTTTTGCTATTTTTGGACTCGGTCAGTTTTAACATCTGCGTTTAGCTGAACGTTTAAGTTTCATAATTCAGATCACTTTATACTTCACACATTTGTTAAGGACCATCGTACAATTAGGTTAGATAACTCCATTGTTTCCTAAATATGGAGTAATGGCCCTTGAATTACTTAGAAAATTTTGCCACGATGTTTTCTAGTTTTTGTCATAGAAAATCTCCATAATTGAATGGATAACCTATGTTTTGTCAAAATATGTTCAAAGTCGTCTGCTGCAGAATTGACATATGAGAGAAAGGGTTAATAGTACTTAATTGCAATATAATGAAGGCGGCAAATAGTCGAGCGCGCTGTCCTCCGACAGCTCTTGTTATGACTAAATGGTGAATGGCCAAGAATGGTTATGCACACGTTAATCCAGATATTCATTGGCACACATGCCTTTAGCTTGGTTTCCAAAATTGATTGGTTGGGGTTAAACGCCTTTTTTCAACAATTTTTCAGTCATATCAAGGCAACTCTACTCATATGTATTCTGGATTTCTCACACCAGTTCTTCACACAACATACTTTCCAAGCAACTGGCTGCTTTTCCACATAGACTTTTAACCCATTGGTGAATGACACTTGTTACTGACTTGTCAAACGTCGGAAAGAATGTCGCCCAATCTGGGGTTCGAACTCACAATCCCTGGACAATAAAATATTGATAAAGCATGAAAATAATCAAATTCTTGCTGGTTTATTTATTGCGTCTACCAGTGTAGCAATTGAATTTGAATATAGTACGCAAATAAAATAGAAGATTGAATCTTAACCTTTTCTCAGAGACAGAGACCTAAAATAAAGATGTTATTTTAGGTCTTTGCCTTATCTACAGCTAGGATTTTTATTTTGGAAATGTCTTTATCAGGTAAAGGGTTAAATAGAAGTTCTTTGTAAACAATCCTTGATTTCATTTCCAGATTGTTACAATTTTAAATCATCCATATAATAGTGCAAACATGAAAACATTGTAGGGAAAGGAGAGATTGTAAGTTAGCTGTGAAAACCCGTCTCTTTTATCATAATACTATAGCTAGATATAGAGGCTATTTATAGTAACACGATATTTTATCGTCGATATAGTGTGGTTTACTTTACTGTTTTACTCAAAAAGATAATGAATAATATTAATTTCTCTTACAATGCTAGACAATAACATAGCGCATAAAAAACTCTTGTCTGCGGAAATGTCAACACTGACAGTATGCGGTTTCTCCGTAACACTTCGCTGTTGTAATACAATGTTGTCATCCATAATCATTTTGACAGCATGAAAATACATTTCGCTAAATTACTTATATTAAGCCTTGTACTATTTATTTTTGTTTCAACGAAATAGTACTGTATTAATAGCGAAAAACCAGGTGGGACGTGCGTTAAGTTTTCAATACGATACACCACTTTCGCCGACACTTTCTTGTTTGTCTAACGTAACGACGGTTGTCATGGTGGGTGGGGCTCAACTCAAAAATTCGTAGCGTCAATTTGTAAAGAGACATTAGATGTGGCGAAAAAGATCTCTACTCTTTTTAATTAGATTACGAAATACGGCATTTTCCGACCAACTCCCGGGTAACTACGGAAGCGGCGGCCATAATTGTTGTAACTAACAAGGTTTTGTTACATGGCATTTGATAGGATGCGTAAAACTTTCTACGCATCCAATCAAATTGCAGAGCGGGCATTTCAATTTCTAAAGAGGCCGTCCGCCA
>JASEVX010001088.1:0-22500 GCA_031761405.1 Serripes groenlandicus
TTCTAATCAATACAATGGTCTGCTTGATCTTCAAAACTTTCTTTGTTTTCGACAATGTAAACAATTAATGCACTATTCTGTTCGAGTGTACTTGATCATGGATAAAGTATTTCAGATATGCCGATCAAATGTCAAGGACTTTGGAGATAACCTTTGGTTTCTAGCTGTCATCAGCTTTCCCTTTACTCTAAATCTAAAGCAAATACTCCATACAACTATAATAAGGTACAGCGCGACCCTCTCCAGAGGAAAAACCACACGAGGAAAACCTCATGGGGAAACCTCATGGGGAAACCTCATTGGGAAACCTCACGGGGGAACCTCACGGGGAAAGAAAAAGAAATGTAATTGTTCTGAAGACGTGAGTGTATCAATAGGATATTTAAGAGCATTGTTGTATAAATGAGGTTTTTATTCCTCTGAGGTGAAGCGAGGTGAAGTTATAATACTATTATATCAGCCGTTTTAGCGATAAGGGGTCTTAATGACATTCCGTGTTGACGTCATTAACGGTTAGAGACATATTGGGTTAGACCCTTAAAGACATATTGGCATATCAACAGTGGGGCTACACTTCCATCTTTGGGTCAATAGATTCACCTAAAATGACGTAGACAGTCATCACTACACACAGATGCATTTAGACCCAAAATCGCTGAATCATCTTCTTTTTGAACAACCTATATACACACAGTTATGCAAAAGTCATCGGCGACTATAAAGAGGTACAAGAGGTACGCCAGACGTTACTTGACCTTTGGAAATGGCAAAGTCAACTTGCACTTCCTTGCAACTTGATGATTTTTACAAATTCTGACCGGGGCACGACACGGGAAACCAGGCTTTCAAACATTTGCGATCAGAGAACTGTTATGACTGATTTCAAAGATTCATTAAAAGTATTTGGGCTGCATCTAGCGATTTGGGGTATTACTGAAACCCCGTGTTAAAACCATGCAAAGCCATGTTGGCATGCAACTAGTGGGGCTATAGTTTCAGATTTGTTGTAAAAGGCTGCCTTTAGGTTATAATACAACATACATGCGGACGATGAAAAGACTCTGATTATATATCGACGGTGTGAAGGGACTGGCTCGCCTTCACAGTAAGCTGATGTAAAATATGGCACATTAGCAGACGCGGCTACAGAGAACTAAAGCCTTAATAATGCTGTAGGAATGTGTGGACTGATCTAAACCCTTTCAATGCTAAATTTCCACACATGGGCGTGAAGACGTTTGCATTCAGAAGAGTTCATAGTCAATGGTAAGTTTGTTGGCTCGTTACTAGTTGCATTTGCCTCATAGCTTACTTTAGCCGTCCCGCGAGAAAACCAACATTGTGGACTATGCGTAAAGTATCGACCAGGATCAGCCTACGCATGTCGCGCAGGCTTACCCGGATACACACTGTTCGCCTCCTGTGGATTTTCGGTTTCAGTAATTATTAATCTATATCTCTATATCACGTAATGTGTCAGTCCGCATCGGTCTGCGCGGGCTGCGCAGGCTTATCTGGACCGATACAGTACTCAGAGGCCATATTATTGGTTTTCTCGCGGGACGCTCACTTCTCAAGGGAAGATCTACTCGAGAATTCTATTTAATGTTTATGTTAAATCACCAAACTGTGATTTTTTTATCAAATCCCCATGTATAATATAACCATTACTGGGTGAATAAAGTGTATGTTATGTATGTAGTTACACTGAGACCATACAGTAAAGATCCAGATCATATTGGCGCCAACCGATCAGGATCTTCCCTGTAATCTCCATCTTTGTACACGCATCACGTGAGTCAATTTGAGACCGTTTATGCGATATAAAACAACACGTTTTGATCGTAATTGACATTTACTCCAACACCTGAATACAGACTGTGTGTGAAAAATGTCATATCCGTTTTAAAAATCGATCCTTGTCACTTGAAACCCGACCTTCGAATAGTTGCGACTACTGTAAGCCCATGTCAACCCGCGTCACCGCGCATTCTAATCAGGGTCTGGCATGTTCGCAATTAAATCGTACACACATATAGGGTTAGGGTTAGGTCACTATGTCTATGTACTAGACTATGTACACGAGATCGATCGTAACATTCATTTCAAAACCTCGGACGGACGGATATTCGTGTGACTTGCTTCATTATATGAGCTTTTTGTTAGAGGAAAGGGAAGTGTAGACGCAAAGTCTCATCAAGATGTGACTGTTTTTAACGAAAGTCCGCATGTGTGAATTATGATAATACGGGGTAAATGTACAATGTGATTTGAACCTATATTCAGAAACTTAGACGTGTACCTTTTTACACGTTATTGGAGTCTCCAACCTCCGGGCAAACATTTATTATTGGGGACCCCGATTCCCGTGACAATAAACTGTATTGGAGACTCCGATACCCCGTGCAAACAAACATTATTGGAGACTCCGATTCCCGTGCAAACAAACATTATTGGAGACCCCGATTTCCGTGCAAACAAACATTACTGGAGACCCCAAGATTTCCGTGCAAACGAACATTGGAAACCCCGATTCTCCTGCAAACAAACACTTTTCTGACGGACGGGTCACCTGTTTTGGGATACCATAATCCCGAGTGCAATCAAACATTATTGGAGACTCTAATCCCCCGTGCAATCAAACATTATTGGAGACTCCAATCCTCCGTGCAATCAAACATTATTGGAGACTCCGATCCCCCGTGAAATCAAACATTATTGGAGACTCCGATCCCCCGTGCAATCAAACATTATTGGAGACTCCGATCCCCCGTGCAAACGAACATTATTGGAGATCCCAATCCCCCGTGCAAACGAACATTATTGGAGACTCCGATTCCCCGTGCAATCAAACATTATTGGAGACTCCAATCCCCCGTGCAATCAAACATTATTGGAGATCCCAATCCCCCTTGCAAACAAACAATTGTATGACGGACAGGGGACCTGTTATTGGAGACCCCGATTTCCGTGCAAACAAACAGTATTGGAGACCTGATCCTTCTGTAAACAAACACTTTTCTGATGTTACATCGTGTGACTATCTATCATCGTGTTACAGAGTAACTGATGTATCATCGTGTGCCTATTTATCATCGTGTTACAGAGTAACTGATGTAACATCGTGTGCCTATTTATCAACGTGTTACAGAGTAACTGATGTAACATCGTGTGTCTATTTATCAACGTGTTACAGAGTAACTGATGTAACATCGTGTGTCTATTTATCAACGTGTTACAGAGTAACTGATGTAATATCGTGTGTCTATTTATCAACGTGTTACAGAGTAACTGATGTAACATCGTGTGCCTATTTATCATCGTGTTACAGAGTTACTTATGTAACATCGTGTGCCTATTTATCATCGTGTTACAGAGTAACTGATGTAACATCGTGTGCCTATTTATCATCGTGTTACAGAGTAACTGATGTAACATCGTGTGCCTATTTATCAACGTGTTACAGAGTAACTTATGTAACATCGTGTGCCTATTTATCATCGTGTTACAGAGTTACTGATGTAACAACGTGTGCCTATTTATCAACGTGTTACAGAGTTACTGATGTAACATCGTGTGCCTATTTATCATCGTGTTACAGAGTTACTTATGTAACATCGTGTGCATATTTATCATCGTGTTACAGAGTAACAGATGTAACAACGTGTCCCTATTGAGTTCGTTTGAAACTCTTTACCTGACTCAGACGCCATTTGACGCATTGGTAGTATACGCCTTTGGAAAACCGTGTGGAAGACATTTCTCCTTCGGGGTTATTTTCTCACAACATTTACACTAATCATTAACCAATGAGAAACGTATTACGTGATACGACATCATGTGACGTTTAATCATCCCGAGTCCTTTCCGTATGTATTAACCCTTTCCCACATACAACAAATCTGCAGCAAGCGACTTTGAAAAGGCGTTTACACTACATATATCTTGTTTTTACAAATGAATAGAAAACAAACATTTTTTCTGAAAATAAAACCCATAAGCTGCGATCAATGTCAAATAAGGATCTAGTTTAGAAAGATATACCTCGTACCTGTATGTAGAACTCATTCACATAGTATAGTAAATATATATTGAATGATACGAGCATCGCTTAGCGTTAAAACATTGAAGGAAAACTATAAAAAGGTTAACTGAGTATTACCTATATATGACTGTTAATTATCATACAATTGTGTCATATTAAGATATAAGCTACTGAGTGTCTGTCGCGAAGTATATACCAAGTTAAATAGTATGTATGCGTGTCTGTATATATTGATATATTTATATATTTATGTAAGTATGTATATGTAAGTGTTTATATGTGTATACGTATGTGTGTGTGCATGACTGAATGTAGAGAGAGATATATATATATATTTATAAGTTGAATACCATATGCTAGATAAGATTATTTTCATTGTACATAAAAATACATTTCAATATGTAACCTTCATTAAATAAAGATATTATTATTATTATTAATATTATTATAAGAATGGTATGCAATTTGCAAGGAAATATTGTGACAAATTCAGTAATTGGTATGGAAATATTGTGACAAATGCAGTAAATGCTCATCATGAGCAATTTCTCCTTTTACAACAATGTTCACCAAAATCCGTCTGCTGTAGATACCATAAAATCCCGTCTGTTGTAGATTTCATAAAATCCGCATGTTGTAGATTTCATAAAATACGTCTGCTGTATATTTCATAAAATCCGTCTGTTGTAGATTTCATAAAATACGTCTGCTGTATATTTCATAAAATCCGTCTGTTGTAGATTTCTTAAAATACGTCTGCTGTATATTTCATAAATCCGCCTGTTGTAGATTTCATAAAATCCGTCTGCTGTAGATTCCATAAATCCGCCTGTTGTAGATTTCATAAAATACGTCTGTTGTAGATTTCATAAAATACGTCTGCTGTAGATTACATACAATACGTCTGCAGTAGATTTCATAAAATCCCGTCTGCAGTAGATTTCATAAAATCCCGTCTGTTGTAGATTTCATAAAATCCGTCTGCTGTAGATTTCATAAAATACGTCTGTTGTAGATTTCATAAAATACGTCTGCTGTAGATTTAATAAAATACGTCTGCTGTAGATTTCATAAAATCCCGTCTGTTGTAGATTTCATAAAACCGTCTGCTGTAGATTTCATAAAATACGTCTGCTGTAGATTTCATAAAATCCGCCCGCTGTAGATTTCATAAAATCCGTCTGTTGTAGATTTCATAAAAGCTGTCTGTTGTAAATTTCATAAAATCCCGCCTGTTGTAGATTTCATAAAATTCCGCCAGTTGTAGATATCATAAAATCCGTCTGCTGTAGATACCATAAAATCCCGTCTGCTGTAGATTTAAAAAAAATCCGTCTGCTGTAGATACCATAAAATACCGTCTGCTGTAGATGTCATAAAATCCGTCTGTTGTAGATTTCATAAAAAAAAAAAACCCGCCTGTTGTAGATTTCATAGAATACGTCTGTTGTAGATTTCATAAAATACGTCTGTTGTAGATTTCATTAAAAAAATATGTTTGTTGTAGATTTCATAAAAATACGTCTGTTGTAGATTTCATAACAAATATGTCTGTTGTAGATTTCATAAAAAATACATATGTTGTAGATTTCATAAAATACGTCTGTTGTAGATTTAAAAAAAAAAAAAAAAAGCGTTTTGTAGATTTCATAAAATACGTCTATTGTAGATTTCATAAAAATCCGCCTGTTGTAGATTTCATAAAAATACGTCTGTTATATATTTCATAAAATACGTCTGCTGTAGACACCATAAAATACTTCTGCATTACGGAAGGTTAACAATTGTCCTTATAAAGACGACATTTGATGACTTTTCAGCAGACGACACTAGAAAACATTGTTTTATATGTGGGCATGTGTGTGCATATATATATATATATATGTTTGTGCATATCTGTGTGTATATATATGTGCATATCTGTGTAAAGACATGCATATCATATGGAAAGTAAGAAGAGTGATGTTTATCCGCGTGAAATGTTAAAGTTTGTCACGAATATGGCCGGATATTCAACCCTTTTTCAACATACATCAAATCTGCAGCAGATGACTCAAAACATCTCGGCGAAATTATAGAAACCCTATCTATTCAATAGGTAGCGTAGTTATTGAAAAGGGTTGCAAACGAAGAATGATACAGAGTCGCCCGCTGCAGGTGTGATGGGCCAGTGTGTGAGGAAGGGTTAATAAGTCGTATCGATTACCGTCCTTAGTTCATATTGACACACATCCTGTAAGATCGATACCATAACTCGAGTGTACCTATACATGTAATGTAGACCTTTCCAAAATTAGAAATTGATTTTGAATATTATAAAATTCAACTCAATATAGATAGTAAGAGTACATTTTTTGAAACAGAATAAGACTTTGTGTAAAAAGGGAAGACATTGTTCTCGAAAACGACGTTTAACTGCAGCGATGTCAATCTTGGGTTCTATGCAGGAAAGGGTTGAATGCTTGAGAAAAATAAACGAGCAATATGTTACTGACCTGGTAATTGATTGATCAATTGTTTAGTTTTTTACCCCGCATTCAACAATTGTTCAATAATCTCACGGCGTTTCCTTCTTGGTAAGTTCCCAGTAGGCTACTACTGGTCCCTTTATCTTGACATCCTGACACCATCCAGTAAGTCCTAATGATAACCTCGCAACTCTGAGGATGGCAGTCATTAATACCATATTTAAAGTCTGTGGTATGCCATGGCTGGGGATCAAACCCGCGAGCTCTACCATTACAGCATTTAAGCATCTTAGCTAATATATGTAAATTTCAACAGTGTAAATACTAAATACAATGGTGATTAGTTAAGGAGTGTAGTGATTATGTTGTGACCGATACCAGGTGCGTAGCTTGGGTATAATCAATGTGTAGGCCGTCTCGCGAGAAAACCAACATTGTGGACTATGCGTATAGTATCGACCGGATCAGCCTAAGCATGCCACTCAGGCGTACCCGGATATAAACTTTTAGCCTTCTGTGGATTTTCGGTTTGAGGAATCATTACTCTATCCCCCCTTAAACGTAATGTGTCGGTCGGATCAGTCTGCGCGGACAGCGCAGGCTGATCTGGTCGATACATTACGCAGATGTGTATCGCCGCAGATGCATGTTAGGGCATGTTTAGGAAAAAATATGTAGGCACGTGCCTACAGTGCCTAAAGGGAGCTACGCCCCTGCAAAGCGGCGTAGAAACAATTCTGCTTGGAATGAATATACAAATGTCGACTATGAGAGCACCAATTCAAAGATAGGAAAACTCTCCATAAATGAGATCACCGTTACTGAATAGAGCTGAAAACAAAGAGCAAAAGGGGATTTTTCTCATTATGAGACATTCCTCTTTCGCCAGAATGTTGTTTTTTTCAATCGCCGTCTGCTGCAGATGCACTTCAAAGCGTCTATGTGAGGTAAAGGGGGATGTAACACCACGCTACGCTATCTAACATCAAACGGCATTACGAACAATATCTACCAAAACCAGCCTGCATATCCACACTGCCTCATCTTAGGGGAATTGCCCGTGATCTGCTGTAAACACATCAATGTGTTTGCATGTGGGAAACGGTTACTACACGATATATCTATCTTGTTATATTTAGTTATCGTAAGGTAGATGACATTGGTGCACTCGATATGAATCAGTAATCAACACCAATAACGATCCGTATTTCAGCCACCACTAAACAGCTTAATAAATAATTCATATCAATGAGGATATCAGTATCGAGTGTACGCAACCGATATCAATCTGGGTGAGTGTACGCAACCCGTATCAATCTAGGTGAGTGTATGTAACCGGTATCAATCTAGGAGAGTGTACGCAACCGGTATCAATCTAGGTGAGTGTATGCAACCGGTATCAATCTAGGAGAGTGTACGCAACCGGTATCAATCTAGGAGAGTGTACGCAACCGGTATCAATCTAGGTGAGTGTATGTAACCGGTATCAATCTAGGTGAGTGTACGCAACCGGTATCAATCTAGGAGAGTGTATGTAACCGGTATCAATCTAGGTGAGTGTACGCAACCGGTATCAATCTAGGTGAGTGTATGTAACCGGTATCAATCTAGGTGAGTATATGTAACTGGTATCAATCTAGGAGAGTGTACGCAACCGGTATCAATCTAGGTGAGTGTACGCAACCCGTATCAATCTAGGTGAGTGTATGTAACCGGTATCAATCTAGGAGAGTGTACGCAACCCGTATCAATCTAGGTGAGTGTATGTAACCGGTATCAATCTAGGAGAGTGTACGCAACCGGTATCAATCTAGGTGAGTGTATGTAACCGGTATCAATCTAGGAGAGTGTATGTAACCGGTATCAATCTAGGTGAGTGAACGCAACCGGTATCAATCTAGGAGAGTGTACGCAACCCGTATCAATCTAGGAGAGTGTACGCAACCGGTATCAATATAGGTGAGTGTACGCAACCCGTATCAATCTAGGCGAGTGTACGCAACCGGTATCAATCTAGGTGAGTGTATGTAACCGGTATCAATCTAGGAGAGTGTACGCAACCGGTATCAATCTAGGAGAGTGTATGTAACCGGTATCAATCTAGGTGAGTGTACGCAACCGGTATCAATCTAGGTGAGTGTATGTAACCGGTATCAATCTAGGTGAGTGTATGTAACTGGTATCAATCTAGGAGAGTGTACGCAACCGGTATCAATCTAGGTGGGTGTACGCAACCCGTATCAATCTAGGTGAGTGTATGTAACCGGTATCAATCTAGGAGAGTGTACGCAACCGGTATCAATCTAGGTGAGTGTATGTAACCGGTATCAATCTAGGAGAGTGTATGTAACCGGTATCAATCTAGGTGAGTGTACGCAACAGGTATCAATCTAGGAGAGTGTACGCAACCCGTATCAATCTAGGAGAGTGTACGCAACCGGTATCAATCTAGGTGAGTATACGCAACCCGTATCAATCTAGGTGAGTGTATGTAACCGGTATCAATCTAGGAGAGTGTACGCAACCGGTATCAATCTAGGTGAGTGTATGTAACCGGTATCAATCTAGGAGAGTGTATGTAACCGGTATCAATCTAGGTGAGTGTACGCAACCGGTATCAATCTAGGAGAGTGTACGCAACCCGTATCAATCTAGGAGAGTGTACGCAACCGGTATCAATATAGGTGAGTGTACGCAACCCGTATCAATCTAGGCGAGTGTACGCAACCGGTATCAATCTAGGTGAGTGTATGTAACCGGTATCAATCTAGGAGAGTGTACGCAACCGGTATCAATCTAGGAGAGTGTATGTAACCGGTATCAATCTAGGAGAGTGTATGTAACCGGTATCAATCTAGGAGAGTGTATGTAACCGGTATCAATCTAGGAGAGTGTATGTAACCGGTATCAATCTAGGTGAGTGTACGCAACCGGTATCAATCTAGGAGAGTGTATGTAACCGGTATCAATCTAGGAGAGTGTACGCAACCGGTATTAATCTAGGAGAGTGTATGTAACCGGTATCAATCTAGGAGAGTGTATGTAACCGGTATCAATCTAGGTGAGTGTATGTAACCGGTAACAATCTAGGTGAGTGTACGCAACCGGTATCAATCTAGGTGAGTGTATGTAACCGGTATCAATCTAGGAGAGTGTACGCAACCCGTATCAATCTAGATGAGTGTATGCAACCTGTATCCATCTAGGTGAGTGTATGTAACCCGTATCAATCTAGATGAGTGTATGGGACCGGTATCAATCTAGATGAGTGTATGCAACCCGTATCAATCTAGATGAGTGTACGTAACCCGTATCAATCTAGATGAGTGTATGCAACCCGTATCAATCTAGATGAGTGTATGCAACCCGTATCAATCTAGATGAGTGTATGTAACCCGTATCAATCTAGATGAGTGTATGTAACCCGTATCAATCTAGATGAGTGTATGTAACCCGTATGATCTATCTAGATGAGTGTATGCAACCCGTATGAATCTAGATGAGTGTACGTAACCCGTATCAATCTAGATGAGTGTATGTAACCCGTATCAATCTAGGTGAGTGTATGCAACCCGTATCAATCTAGATTAGTGTATGCAACCCGTATCTTTCTAGATGAGTGTATGTAACCCGTATCAATCTAGATGAGTGTATGCAACCCGTATCAATCTAGATGAGTGTATGTAACCCGTATCAATCTAGGTGAGTGTATGCAACCCGTATCAATCTAGATAAGTGTATGTAACCCGTATATATCTAGATGAGTGTATGCAACCCGTATCAATCTAGATGAGTGTATGCAGCCTGTATAAATCTAGATGAGTGTATGCAACCCGTATCAATCTAGATGAGTGTATGTAACCCGTATCAATCTAGATGAGTGTATGGGACCGGTATAAATCTAAATGATTGTACGCAACCCGTATCAATCTAGATGAGTGTATGTAACCCGTATCAATATAGATGAGTGTTTGCAACCCGTATCAATATAGATGAGTGTTTGCAACCCGTATCAATCTAGATGAGTGTATTTGCTTATGTACAAACGATATGGTTCTTTAGTTATTATATTTCTGATTCTGACTGCCAAAGCGAAAGGTAAACACCCGAAGATGGCTACATGAATAAATCCGCTGACTTAGGTCTTCGCTAGAGAAATTCAGGTGTAAAATGTAATTGATACATTTCGAATTTTGGGTTATCATTAAAGATACCCTCAGAGTGGGAAACGGTTACTGAGCTATATTATATAACTTTTAACCTTGAGGTTAAATATACCCTTTCTCTCGTAGATATCTGAGTGGAAAACGGTTACTGGGCTATATTATATTACGTTTAACATTGAGCTTAAATATACCCTTTCTCTCGTAGATATCTGAGTGGGAAACGGTTACTGGGCTATATATTATATTACGTTTAACATTGAGCTTAAATATACCCTTTCTCTCGTAGATATCTGAGTGGGAAACGGCTACTGGGCTATATATTATATTACGTTTAACATTGAGCTTAAATATACCCTTTCTCTCGTAGATATCTGAGTGGGAAACGGTTACTGGGCTATATATTATATTACGTTTAACATTGAGCTTAAATATACCCTTTCTCTCGTAGATATCTGAGTGGGAAACGGTTACTGGGCTATATATTATATTACGTTTAACATTGAGCTTAAATATACCCTTTCTCTCGTAGATATCTGAGTGGGAAACGGTTACTGGGCTATATATTATATTACGTTTAACATTGAGCTTAAATATACCCTTTCTCTCGTAGATATCTGAGTGGGAAACGGTTACTGGGCTATATATTATATTACTTTTAACCTTGAGCTTAAAGATACCCTTTCTCCCGTAGATATCTGAGTGGGAAACCGTGGCGGGCTATATTATATTACTTTTAACCTTGAGCTTAAAGATGCCCTTTATCCCGTAGATATATGAGTGGAAAACCGTAGCGGGCTATATTATATTACTTTTAACCTTGAGCTTAAAGATGCCCTTTATCCCATAGATATATGAGTGGAAAACCGTAGCGGGCTATATTATATTACTTTTAACCTTGAGCTTAAAGATGCCCTTTATCCCGTAGATATATGAGTGGAAAACGGTTACTTGGCTATAGTATATTACTTTTAACATTGAGCTTAACGATACCCTTTATCCCGTAGATATCTGAGTGGGAAACGGTTACTGGGCTATATATTATATTACTTTTAACCTTGAGCTTAAAGATACCCTTTCTCTCGTAGATATCTGAGTGAGAAACCGTAGCGGGCTATATTATATTACTTTTAACCTTGAGCTTAAAGATGCCCTTTATCCCGTAGATATCTGAGTGGGAAACCGTAGCGGGCTTTGTGATATTACCTTTAACCTTGACCTTAGATTGACAAAATAGCATTGCAAGGAGAAGTTATTATTACAATAAACTAAATGTAAATGCCTTGGACAATTTACTGTTGCAAATAGTTAATTATAAACGTATTTCCAATGGATTTCGTATTAATTCTTCTGTTTGCGTTAAAATAAAAAGTACTGGTCCCTACTAGTTTTTCGAACCTAGGAATCGAATAACATCATCCTCTTCCTTTAAAAAAGTTCGCTCCACTTTATTTTCTTGCTACATTCTGCAGCAATATCTGTACTTAACATCTAAGATGCATTTTCCCTTACAGATACCCGAGTTTACAATATATGTACTTAAATAGATAATGACCTTGTTGCACTTCACGTCTGTATGAATGCGGAAACAAATATTCAATCTGTTGAAGTTCAAGTGGAAGCCTGTATTATGTTTACACGACTAATAAACTTCAAAAGTAGGGAGGATACTTTCGAGTCTGATGACTTGTTTGTCGTAGGGACCACGTTTGTCGTTATATTGTTGACTCAACTGTCTGATTTGCCGATAAACCGGTATAGCTCTCCTTAATTCCACACAGGCTTAACCACACATTAAACCGATGTGTATTTACGGTGTCGTGCAATTAACCGGTCCCGGGTGTACCGGTGCAATCAACTTTTGATCCGCAGACAAATTTCAATACGGTGTTTTGACGCTTTACAGCTGTTGAAAGCTAATTGCCGCGCCAAAACAAAAAACGTTCATAAATTAATTTACATAGACTTATTCTTTTCAACAGCTTTATTGATACTCTCACTTGAAACTTTTTCCAAGCAAGTGTCAGTCTTGTAATGAATATTAAACAGATCGATAACAAATAACCTACACAGATGGAACTCATGCCAAAGTGTTGAGAATGCAGCTATAAACAAAGCAGGCTGGATGGAACATGTTTTTTAGTGACCAAATGCATCAACATATTGATAAAAGGATAAGTACGTATTCATTAAATTGAAAATGCACGGAGAAATGTTAATTGCTGGTAATTGTATTCTATCTCATACCAGCAGATACATGAAGTTGTCGATGGATGATGATCATTTCATTTCGACTGAGCCTTTTTGTTTTAGCTGAACTGAAGTTCTAGATGCTATTTCTTTACTTATTTTCCAGCCGATAACTGAGAAAACATATAAGCGAAAATATAGAAACTATCGTTGAATAAAGATAGAATTATTGTATAGAGTTGAACACATTCTGACAAAAGCAGAACTCATGAGCAATTTCATATTTAGTCAGAATGTTTTTAATCGTCGCTTGCTGCATATATATTGATCGTTGATAGTGCTGAACAGTTTTATATATTCCTAATTACCCATTACTCACATACTATAAGCTTCAGATCATCTAGATAAGATAAGTTTTGAAGTAATATGTGTAGGGGATTGACAGTATGCATTTGGAATAAGATATATCTTTCAACAATTGTTAAATTCACACACTCCTAAATTGTTTTAAGTTAAAGGTTAAATGTTTTCTTTATTTGATATAAGCTATTTTTGAGCTCTACCCAAATCAGGAAACTTCAAAGTTATTTCGGATTATTATTTGTTGTTCACGTATAAATTGTGTTTATGTAAATGTATGTAAATGATGAGATACATGTATTTGTATAAGTCAATTAAAATCCATCTATTTATCTGTCATCACAATGTGACGGGAAGTGGGAAATGATTAATTAAGACAAGCACTTCTGATGTATACCCCATTACTTCACACAGACGACATTTGACGCCTGCTGTTGAAGACGACTTTTGAAAACATTGCAATAAAAGGTGAAATTGCTCGTTTTTGAAAACATAGTGACAAAAGAAGAAATTGCACAAAACGTGCAATTTCTCCTTTTGCCACAATGTTTTTCAAAAACGAGCAATTTCACCTTTTCTTGCAATATTTTTAACTCTTCATCAATATAAATCTTTCAGTTTTTTATATTGGTGAAATTGTTTGTCTGATGATTGTAAAGCAGACGACCTATGCACAGTCCTGTGAAGTAAAGGGTCAAGGTGTAACACCAGGACGTAATTGGGTCCCGGTCGCGTAGTAACCTAAAATAGTCCCTTATGAAATGTTGAAGTAGCACTTCTCCCACACTGTTTCATTAACATGAGCAACAGAAAGGTAAACCTGTAAAGTCTGTTTTTATTTGATTTCAAGTACAGCTTCCTGTAGCATTTATGTGCATTTATTTGTATTAATTGCAGGACTATTTTGTGTTGCGGTCTGCCTAAAACGTTGGGGTCGATACTGTTCGGCGAAAACTTCAACCAGAAAGTTCGTACGACTGCCAACAGCGAAAGAAAATATGCACATTTTGTTCGGCTAATATTTGAGGACAATACATGAACCATTGAACAAAGAGCCGCAACATACCATTTTTTTGTGGATAAAGACCAGTGGAGTTAAGAACACACATATTTTCACGCTATATTCAGTTCCCCGAAAAGTTACAGGTGTCACTTTATAAAGAACATACACGTATGTCGTGAATACGTATCCTGAAATGACGTTACTATTAAGATATTCATCGGCAGCGTTTTGAATGACATGTATTGAACCGAGCACCACTTAGTCGATAAAAACAAAATTTAATTGAAAAGAAATCCCTGCCATTCGTGAGCAATGTGTTGAGAATAAAAGATCATGATCAAGTTTACATAATTTTGCGTGTAATTATCCTTGAAACTCGACTTTTGGAAAAGGCCCATAACCAAACAAACCAACAGCCAATTACGGTAACCGGATGCCGATTTGTTGAACGTGTAAAATATCGTCTAGTGTTACATTCAATTTATTTTGTTCAAAAGGGAAAAGGTTGAACCCTTTCTCTCATACAATAAATCTACATCAGACGAAATGGAAAACATATGTTAATTGCAATCGAATGCCTGTGGGTGGTCAATACTTACTGAATACTTACTCAATACTTGAATGTGACAACATTGAAGGTGATAGTGACTGACATCTTCACATCAAGAGAAACACGTTTCAAGTGGAAATGATAGATTCTCTTAACTGTCACGTTTGCAATATACCTGAAACATATAAACATGTCTTTGTACAATGTCCATTAGTTGCAGACAGTTGATAAAAATTACGTAAACTATTGGCAACTTATGTGAAATAGACAAAAACATCTGTTCAATGCAGACAGTGATCGAAGGGTATAAACCATGCTTGTCCACCACAACTCCAATAATATTGTATAATTTAAATTGCTCTTAACGTTAAAACCAACATAAAATGACAACACTTACTCATAACAAACACAGATATACACAAACATTCGAACGCACGCATGCACATACACATTGCAAAATCTATCAAACTCGATCACTTCATCATTCTAGCGATTTTTTCGTTTTCGTTATGTACTAGATTGATAAGACAGTGAGGATTCTTTATACCTTTAACCCGAAGTAAACGACTGTTAAAACACAGCAGCAGCAGTATTTCTGTTGTTTTCTAATTGGAATTGTTGGTTACAATATCCCCCCCCCCCCCCAAAAAAAAAAAACCGACTCCCACAATAGTAACAAGTTTAAAAGTGCCAATAACTACTGGTCGAGAGATTACAGTGAATCAAAATCGAAGGTTTGATTGATTGATTGATTGGGGTTTAAAGCCGTTTTTAACAATTTCTCAGTTATATCACGGCGGCCAGTTCATCTACTCATGCATTTCCTGGTTTTCTCAGACCAGTAGGCCTACTCCACACAACAATCTTCCCAAGCAACTGGCTGCTTTTCCACATAGACTTAGCCCATTGGTGGACGACGAATGACGCATGTCGCGTTGTGACTTTTGTCAATTCAAAATCGAAGGGTGTCAGTGTCTGGAATACAGATTGCGAGATTAGATCAATAAAACAAAATAATGGATCAAAACTCGACAATCATATATACATTAAGTTAGCTCATAAACATTCCCGGTTGATATTGTCGAGGGATTATGTATTGGACAGATATCGGGTTGACCTTGCACTTATCTCGGAACATGAGATCGACCCTTTTGAACGCAACTCGCCCGGGATCGATGGCGTTCTGAACGAGCACGTTATACACGCCGATAAACCATTGACAGTACATTAGGCGCGCCAATAATCCCATTACGTGTAAAAACGGACATCCTAGAGTTGATTTATTCCACTTTTAGATACATATACCAGTGTCTTCAAATGTATTATTCCGTTTAAAAGTAATATATATGAGCCGTTCCACGAGAAAACCAACATTATGGACCCTGCGTAATGTATCGAACCAGATCAGCCTGCGCAGTCCGCGCAGGCTAATCCGGGCCGACACATTCCGTCTCGTAGGGATAAAGGTATAGAGTAAAGATTCCTGAAACAGAAAATCCATAGGAGGCGAAAAGTTTTTGCTCGGATTAGCCTATGGGTCCTGCTTAGGCTGATCCTGGTCTATACTTAACGCAGAGTCAATAATGTTGGTTTTCTCGTGGAACGGCTCTTATAGATATTGGTAAATGCGCATTATACATGTTATGTAAATAACTGTTTGTCATGTCTGTACCTAGATTGCCTATAATATTCCTATAAGTGCTACCTATTTACGAAAAAAAATCTAAGATAATTATACACAAACATTTCAAGAGCATACTTTGTCCATACAAAATGATTTATAAGTTATTGACTAGATGATAGAAATGTTAATGTCATGTTTTTGCATGATCAAAACATGTTCGGAATTCGTACTGCTGTCGTCTATTATTTCGAACAGAAAATAATAAAGTAAAGACTTTCAGAAAATAAAGGAATACATTTATGATGAACGAGGTTAAAACATGAGGGCCAAGATGATCCTTTATCGATCAATCGATCACCTGCATTTTGGTAAAGAAGCAAATATATCAGTCATTTTCTGATGCAAGTTAATATGACAGGAACAAATTATGAAAGGGGTCACATTTCTGCTAAACCTTTTCACTATTAGGGGCGGTTTCTGATGCCTTTTCAGCAGACGACTTAGGAAATGATTGTTGCCAAAAGAACAATTGCTCATTATGAGAAAGTTATTCTTTTGCCACAATGTTTGATAAATAATTATGCTTTATATGAGTGAGTCTATAGATCTTGTATAGGAATTTGGAGTCTTTCATGCTGATACCACTTTTTTTTGCAGGAAACGACGTCGCTACATTTGACGTAACGCCAAGATGAAGTGTTACGTAAATGACGTCACGTCGCTAATGCTGTCGTATGCCGTATATACAGAGTTTCATTTATTTTTAACTTGTTCGTACAAATGTTAATTAACACGCAAATAACACAGCACTTTAATGATTTTAAATAAAAAAAACGATTAAAAAGACGACAATAATTTTCAATCCGTGTTTTTCGTGTCATTTTATACATAATCAAAATGTCGGCCAAGGATTTTGCCAGTTTCATTGAAGAAGGTTCATGGGTTATTAAACAAAACAAAAAAAAAAAAATCTCACACCTCACCCATATGTGGGTTTGTTTCCTTTGTCTTTTATGTTCGTATTTCTGTAAAATTGTGAAATTCATAAATGTACTTACACTATCTCCTACTTAAGGGGCAATAAAGAAATTGTATGGTATTGTATTTAACTATTGTAAGTATACAATTTGGTCTGATCCTACTTTATGAAAAAGCCCGTAAGCCACGAGAACATTCAGAATGAGGGCGATATTTCAAGGTGGTCGTCATTTCCGGTTTCTTCAAAACAATTTCCGTAATAATACCTGACAAAGATGACAGATCTAAACACTTTTGGTGTCATGTTATATGTTTTGAAGTACAAGGTTTCAAATAGTATTAACATATTAATTGGCAGTATGGTCACGTAAAGACGAAAGCACAGGTTCAGTTAACATATATATTTACAGCTTTTTCCGAAAAAAGAATATATGTTGTATTGTGGCTGTCCGCTCATCAAATAATCAAACTTGCAGCTGCATAAATATAAATCTGCATATAGAAGATAAAAACGATACCACTCTCACCTGCCACTGCATTCAGAAAGGTGTGTTTAGTAAAGTTGTGAGAAAGGAAGAAAACACATGAACTGATATGACTGAAAATTAGTTGAAATCGGTTTTAAAACCCAACCCAGTCAATCAATAACAATTCTCACACACTTTCTGACACATGTTAATTAATTTCCCAAAACTTTCATCTATTTCAAGCCAAGATTTTTTTTAAATTTCTGTCTTGATAGAAATTATTTAATTATTAAAAATAAAATGGCTGATTGATTCCGGTGTAGGTTAAATCATGCCAGATGCCTGAGCTTCGATGTAGATGAACTGGGTCCCTTTATTTGCCGCCGCTATATCAATACTGATATTAACGGACGTCTATTGATTTATTCAACACTTTAAGCCGAGTCATTTGAGAAATTAACATTCGATTTCTATCCTTTACCCACATACAACTTATCTGCAGACGACTCTTCAAATATTGGGGAAAACATATGGAAAATTCTAAATACGTGAAAGTATAACTATTTAGTAGAGTTGAAAACATTATGGCAAGAAGAGAAATTGATCATGATGAGAAATTTCTACTTTTTCCGAAATGTTTTCAAAAGCCATGTGATGCAGATTCGTCAAAAGCTATCTATTTGGGGAAAGAAGGGTTAACCCTTTCCATCATACGACAATTCTGCAGCAGACGACTTTGAACGTATTTTGTCAAAACATAGAAAATCTCCATAATTGAATGGATAACCTATGACAAAAAGTGGAAAACATGGTGGCAAAAGGAGAAATTGCATGTTTTGTGCAATTTCTTCTTTTGTTCACTATGTTTTCAAAAAGCCGTCTGCTGCAGAGGTGTCAGAAAGCGTCTATATGAGGGAAAGGGTTAATTAATAGCAATCAAGGTCACATTACGTTGAATAACCATAACACTGTCAAACAGACTTCCCGTGTGTCTGTCTGTACGACTAGGCGACGAGAATGCCCGCACTGATCTGGATATTCACTCGTGTGACAGTCACGTAGGTCGGGACGAGAATGGCGTGTATCGATTGACCTGGTTTATTGATAACCACTGGTTAACTCACGGTCATGATTACTGTTTCTCTAGTGGGAATAACCTGAAGAATATGAGATTAATATATTGGAGCCGAACGGCGTTTCAACAGTTGTGTGTTTACTAGATCATGGCGGAATGAATAAAGCAGTGTTCTACGAGAAGTATACAGCTAACAGTTATCACAAGGACCATATCCACCAAAAGGACAAATATCCCTATATTTTTATTTTCACAAAGTTACACAATTTCTTGGTGAAGTTACTCATCAATTTAGATTGGTCGGTGAATACAGGATTGTCGTAGTTAATACTGGTCGGTGAATACAGGATTATCGTAGTTAATACAAGGTTTAAACACCCGTTTAAACAGCATTTCTGTTATATCACGTCCAGTTCACCTAACGTAGGTTTCCTGGTTTCCCGCACCAGTATCCTTCTACGGTTCCTGGCTACATTCTCACATGTTTAATTGAGCCCATTAGTGGAATATTAAATGGTACTGGTAACAATGGCATTGACCAGGTTGTATAAATAGTCCCTTGTATGTATATACATGTACTTATACCTGATTTTAAAGCTGAGTTTTCCATAGTGTGGCTATTTTTAGTGGCTGATTAGCCTGAACTATCTGAACTAACCAACAGCTTTTTCACCGCAATGGTTTTTGTGGCGATTGGTTGACAATCGCCACAGTGCTACCAAAACAACAACAACGAAAAAAAAATTATATAGTCGTATTTGAACAATCGGTTGGATATTTCTGCAAAGGCAATTTACTCACTTCCGTTAAACCGCCATATATATATAGTTCCATCAGTGATGCAGGCACACGATTAATAATGATAATGTTAGTGCTACTTTGATACCGGATTGGTACTAATATTTGAGATTTATCGAGAAAATATCTAAATAGAGTTAAACTATTTACATATTATCTTTCTTCATGTTTGGGCAGATAATAAATATCATCGGGCGTCTTGGGTACGCTATGCAGAGTATCATGATACTCCTGTGCCTCGTTTTATTTTTACTGTAGTCAACCGTAACCTTTTGACCTTTAACCTGATTCGGCAGGAGTTGGTTGTACTCTGAAAGTACCTCGCCAAAATAAAACGGCCAATTAACTTCTTTTGTAATTTCTGAAAAGACCTACAAGTTTAACAATCATGGTCCGTGAAAAGTGCTTATTTCGTACCTGGTCCCGTTTTCAATAACATTGCAAAATTATAGAGTGGCATAGGCTAAAACGCAAATAAATAAATAAAGTCGGCTCACGAAAACAACATGACTGTCACGAAAACAACGTTTTATTTGACAATAAATCACATGTATTCATAAGTTTTCTAATTATTTACTTAAAAGCATGTGCACAAACATATAACGATAATTTTAAAAGTATGTAATAGTGTTTTTTGTACTAATTACGCGAAATAGAAAACTTAGAGAGTGGCGTAGGCTAAAACGCATATAAATAAATAAAATCGGCTCACGAAAACAACTCGGCTGCCGCGAAAACAACTTTCTTTACGACAATAATCCCATATTACCATATTATGGTTGTTACGAAAACAACTTTTTATAGTTGTATGTCTTCATAATTTTTTAAATTAGGAACAAATGATTGATTAACATTTTTTTAGAAAAGATATTGTCCTACGAAAATGACATTTTCTCACAACGTTTTCAACTCTTACAGTGTTCTATTAGCGATCATTTTCTCACAATGTTTTCAACTCTTCACTATTTTATCATTATTTTCTCACAATGTTTTCAACTCTTCACTATTCTATCATCATTTTCTCACAATGTTTTCAACTCTTAAAACTGTTCTTCTCACAATGTTTTCAACTCTTCACTATTATATCATCATTTTCTCACACTGTTTTCAACTCTTCACTATTCTATCATCATTTTCTCAATGATTTCAACGCTTCACTATTCTATCATAATTTACTCACAATGTTTTCAACTCTTCACTATTCTATCATCATTTTCTCACAACGTCTTTAACTCTTACAACTGTTCTATCTTACATTGTGATAATTCTCGTTTTCTCACAATGTTTTCAACTCATACAAATGCTATATCTTACATTGTGATAAAATGAGAAATTTCACATTTCTCACAATGTTTTCAAGTCATACAAATGCTATATCTTACATTGTGATAAAATGAGAAATTTCACATTTTATCACAATGTTTTCAACTCATACATATTCTCACAATGTTCCAACTCTATCAACAAACAATAGCCGGTGTGTAGAACACCCGTTGAGACCTTTATGAGTCATATAAAAAGTTGTTTTCGGTATCTAGCTATACCGACCTAAAAACGGGAAGCTGGAATTTTATCAAATCTGGAAATTCCGAAAGGTTTTTATAAATATTTTGAACGCTTTATTTTGTAGTTGTTGCAATATATGAATACGATCGCCACTACAGTGCCATTGGCGCTTTGATTATAATATCGAATCGCTTTTCATTATACCATTGTCTTGTTTAAGTATGGTAAACACACTATTTGATAAGAGCATGTACCAGGTAAAATTATTAATTGCAATCTATAAGATGATCAATGAAAATCGAAAGTAATTAACGCGTTACTGATTTACCTCATAGCTGCATACTTAACTCTTTCCTATATACATACTGACGCTTGCTGACGCCTCTGCAACAAAACACTTTTGAAAACAGTGTGGCAAAAGAAAAAAATTGCCAATTATACAATTTCGCCATTTGCCACATGTTAAAGCTCTATTCAAGCACTATATTTTCAATTATAGAAATGTTCAATTATTTTAACGAGATGTTTTCAATGTCGGCTATATGTGCGAAAGGCTTTATGGAGGTCGGGATCACGGGAACAGAGGGGTAGTGCTTCATCGTCTAACAGTTTGAACTTTACTTCAAACATAAATAGTACCATAGTGTCATTTCTATAATCATTGTTTATCATAATTTGTTCTTTTTTTAAATAAATCTTAAAGCATCTATATTGATCATTTCAGGATGTAATTTTGGGTTTTTGAGCTTTTTTGGAGGTTTTCAACTCCTGTCAAGATCGAGTCATTGTGATATCATAGCAATTGGATAAGAAATCTAGCACAGTAATATGCATGTTTAGATAAAAAAGCAAAATGTTTATAATATATTATGTGATTAATAAAATGTTTTTAATTCGTTGTGGTAAATCAAAAGGCTTACTTAATATATCAAACACACATATGTCTTTGTAAACTAATAAGCCAATCAGAGAGCAAGCTGCTATCTGTCATTGTTTTGATTAGTATAGTAGAACAGTCCATTCATTTTACTATTTTTAAGAGATACGTCGATTAACGTCTCAAGCAATTTTCACAAATCAAGACATCTCTTTGAACTTGAAAAGAACGTTCAGTAATGTGGACCAACTACTTAAACTAGAAATGACGTTATTAAATGCTGATAGTGTAATGATACGTTAGCATAAGCGTCTGCTGCAAGTCGAATCAAGACCGAGTCAATAATCGTAGATAGCATGAAATACGCATGAAATAAGCATGAACTAAGCATGAAAT
>JASEVX010001089.1:0-25627 GCA_031761405.1 Serripes groenlandicus
CATCAACATTTGAGCTTGTTAACACTCTACGGGCTACATTTTTTGCATCCAATCTTTATGAAAGTTTATCAGAACGTTCATCTCCATAAAATCTTGGACAAGATCGAAACTGGGCCATATGAGGTCAAAACTAGGTCACTAGGTCGAATTGACGGGAAATCTTGTTAACACTGGAGGCCACATTTTCAACTTGATCATGTTGAAACTTTATCAGAATGTTTGTCTTGATGATATGTAGGTCAAGTTCAAGAACATGGGTCACGTCGGGTTAAAAAGGGTCACTAGGTCAAATTGAAGGAAAATCTTGTTAACACTTTGGATGCCGCATTTTTTGCTTCAGCAGCTTGAAATTTGGTCAGAATGTTTGTCTTAAAGATATCTAGGTCAAGTACAAATATGGGTCATATTGGGTCAGAAGCTAGGTCACTAGGCCAAATTGAGGGAAAATCTTGTTAACTCTGTAGAAGCCGCATGTTTTGCTTCAGCGGCTTGAAATTTGGTCAGAATGTTGAGCTGAATGATATTTAGGCCAAGTTCGAATATGGGTCATGCGGGTCAAAAACTAGGTCTCTAGGTCAAATTGAAGGAAAATCTTGTTAACACTTTGGATGCCGCATTTTTTGCTTCAGCAGCTTAAAATTGGGTCAAAATGTTTGTCTAAATGATATCTAGGCCAAGTTCGGATATGGGTCATGCCAGATTAAAAACTAGGTCACTAGGCCAAATTGAAGGGTAATCTTGTTAACACTGGATACTGCATTTTTAGCTCACCTGTGCACAAAGTGCTCAGGGTGAGTTATTGTGATGGCCTTTTGTTCGGCGTCCGTCGTCCGTCAACTTTTTCTCCTCAGTAACCAGTGGGTCAATTGGGATGAAACTTAACAGGAAGCATCCCCACATTGACCTCACCAGAATTCCTTCAAATTTTTGGGATCCATGCATAATTCTGGTTTCCATGGCAACGAAATGATTTTTTTTTAAAAATTCTTTTTCTCCAGAACTTGTTGGCAGATTTTCAAATAATTTTGTAGAAATGTTCCTTGGATGACCCTCTATCAGATTCCTTCAAGCCATATTGATTGGTCGAAAAAACATGGCCGCCAGGGGGCGGGGCTATTTTGCCTTATATGGCTATAGTGAAAACTTAAAAAATCTTCTCCTCCGAAAGTGTCAGGCCGATTTTCAAATAATTTTGTAGAAATGTTCCTTGGATGACCCTCTATCAGATTCCTTCAAGCCATGTTGATTGGTTGAAAAACATGGCTGCCATGGGGGCGGGGCTATTTTGCCTTATATGACTATAGTGGAAACTTAAAAAATCTAATTCTCCCAAACTGGTTGGTAGATTTTCAAATAATTTTGTAGAAATGTTCCTTAAGTGACCCACTATCAGATTCCTTCAAGCCATGTTGATTGGTCGAAAAACATGGCCGCCAGGAGGGGCGGGGCTATTTTGCCTTATATGGCTATAGTGAAAACTTAAAAAATCTTCTTCTCCGAAAGTGTCAGGCCGATTTTCAAATAATTTTATAGAAATGTTCCTTGGATGACCCACTATCAGATTCCTTCAAGCCATGTTGAATGGTCAAAAAACATGGCCGCCAGGAGGGGCGGGGCTATTTTGCATTATATGGCTATAGTGAAAACTTAAAAAATCTTCTTCTCCAAAAGTGTCAGGCAGATTTTCAAATAATTTTGTAGAAATGTTCCTTAAGTGACCCACTATCCGATTCCTTCAAGCCATGTTGATTGGTCAAAAAACATGGCCGCCAGTGGGCAGGGCTGTATTGCATTATATGGCTATAGTGAAAACTTAAAAAATCTTCTCCTCCGAAAGTGTCAGGCAGATTTCCAAATAATTTTGTAGAAATGTTCCTAGGGTGACCCTCTATCAGATTCCTTCAAGCCAAGTTGATTGGTCGAAAACTATGGCTGCCAGGGGGCGGGGCTTATATAGCTAAAGTGAAAAAAAAAATCAGGTGAGCGATTCCAGGGCCATCATGGCCCTCTTGTTAATTACAGCATGATGAAACTTTATCAATGTTTTTCTTGATGATATGTAGGCCAAGTTCGAATATGGGTCATGCTGGGTCAAAAACTAGGTCACTAGATCAAATTGAAGAACATGGGTCACGTCGGGTTAAAAAGTAGGTCACTAGGTCAAATTGAAGGAAAATCTTGTTAACACTTTGGATGCCACATTTTTTGCTTCAGCAGCTTGAAATTTGGTCAGAATGTTTGTCAGAAATATATCTAGGTCAAGTTCGAATATGGGTCATATTGGATCAGAAACTAGGTCAATAAAGGAAAATATTGTTCAAACTCCGGAGGCCGCATTTTTACTTTGAGCAAGTTGAAACTTTGTCTTGATGTGTTTTGCATTGCAGTACATTGTATAATTAAGGTGAGCGATCCAGGGCCATCATGGCCCTCTTGTTTGACAAAATATGTTCAAAGTCGTCTGCTGCAGAATTGTCCTATGAGGGAAAGGGTTAACCCTTTCACCACATATAGACGCTTTTCGGCGCCTCAGCAGCAAACAGCTTTTGAAAACAAAGTGGCAGAAGTTAAAATTGCTCAAGAGGAGCAATTTCTTTTTTGGCCATAATGTTTTCAACTTTTGTCAATGATTGTTCTTTCATTTGTAGAGATTATAGGTGCGTTTGCCTAGATGTTTTCAAAGTAGTCTGCTGCATATTTGTTGTATGCGATATACTGTATTATGTAATTAGCTATTTTCACAGTGATGCTCCCCAGATTGTCCCATGCAAAAGGCTATAAAATTTGATTTATCTACAATTCTGTTTGCAATAGAAACAAAATTAAGAATAAGCTAAAGTAACTGTCAAGAACAAGTTTTGAAATAATTTTCTGTAAGTGATCAGTGGGTACCAGTGACACTATATAAATACAATAAAATTCAAACAGATTATTCAAAAACGCTGCTGCCAAATGGCTATGACGGTTTTACACTATATTTTATTATCCAATCTTTGAAAATCTTCTCCTCACACTAGCAGCCTTATTAATTGACTTGTTTCTAATGAATAATTATTTCCGCACTTTCCTGAGATACAGCTAATGATAATTTGATATGTCATTAATCATTGCTGCATAGAGCTGTGACAGTCTCGGACTATGTCTCATAGTGCAATCTCTAAATAACCAGCCTAAATTGTTAACCCTTTCCCCCATATAGACACTTTCTGACATCGTTCAGTAGATGACTTTGGAAAACATTGTGTCAAAACTATCATTTATAGAAATATTCCCTATTTTTGTGGAGATGATTTCAAAGACGTCTGCTGCAAATTTGTTGTATGTGGGAAAGTGTTAATGTGTTAAAAATGACACTGGGTGTTGCTCGTCACTCGAAGTGACCATTAACCCTTTCCCTCATACGACAATTCTGCAGCAGACGACTTTCAACACATTTTGTCAAAAAATAGAAAGTCTCTATAATTGAATGGATAACCTCTGAATAAAAGTGGAAAACATTGTGGCAAAAGGAGAAATTGCTCGTTCTGAGCAATTTCTTCTTTCGTCACTATGTTTTCAAAAAGCTATCTGCTGCAGAGGCGTTAGAAAGCGTCTATATGAGGGAAAGGGTTGAGGCATGCCCAAGGGAAAAAAATGAACTTCCTAGACTCTTACTGGGCAATCATTCAGGAATCATTAATAATTGTCTGTCACCCTGAGATAATTGAATTCAATACTATTAACCCTTTCCCTCATATAGACGTTTTCTGATGCCTCTGCAGCAGACAGCTTTTTGAAAACATAGTGACAAAATAATTTCTCCTTTTGACACAATGTTTTCCACTTTTAGTCATAGGTTTTCCATTCAATTATAGAGATTTTTTACTTTTTGACGAATTATGTTCAAAGTCGTCTGCTGCAGAAATCTTGTATGAGGGAAAGGGTTAACTATTGCGCTAGCAAGACAACAAAGCTTGGATATTGTCTGTCTGTCAGCTTTATACATTTTTTCCTTGGATGTTTTCAATTTAGAAGAGTCTAACCATTTCCCACAGCTGTAGATCAGACTGATGCAACCAACAGGGTATTAACATAAGCTCTGCTGGGACATAGAATGCAAGCGTCATCCTGGATATTGTCTGGCTGTCAACTTTGTAGTTTTGTATTATTTTCTTTGGACATCCCACTCACAGATTTCTATAAACTTTATGGCAAAAGGAGAAATTGCTCATAATGAGCAAATTCCTCTTTTGTCACCATGTTTTAACTTTTTTATTCAATAATTATACTTTCATTGAAAGATATGTTCGATATTTTTAACAGGTTTGTTGCATATGATAAAGGGTCCAAAAATCATTAGATAACTATTAGATAAATCCATTTGTAGGTTCTGCATTTCATTCAATCCCTGAAGCCAGCAGAGGTAGTCATACACTTGTTGCCTATGTTAGTTCATGCAGCTCTACTGAAAGCTCTGGAAAAAGGTATAACTTGTTTCATTTGGTACGAAAACCGCCTCTATCATGTTATGGCAGAACCTCCACCTCAGGTGAAGGAGGTCGTTGGTTCGATCCCCTGCCAGGTTATACCATATACTTTAAAAATGGAAGTAATGGCTTACCAACCTTGGCCCCAGGATTGTGGGGTTAGCATTATGACTGACTCTCTGCTGTCAGCATGAATGGTAATTTACCCTGGATACCCCTTGATGTAATTTAACCCTTTCCCCCATACGACAATTCTGCAGCAGACGACTTTGAACTTGTTTTGTCAAAACATAGAAAATCTTCATAATTGAATGGATAACCTATGACAAAAAGTGGAAAACATTGTGGCAAAAGGAGAAATTGCATGTTTTGTGCAATTTCTTTTTTTGTCACTGTTTTCAAAACGCCGTATGATGCAGAGGCGTCAGAAAGCGTCTACTTGAGGGAAAGGGTTAAAAGTTGCTGAAAGCGGTGAAAGTCACCATACAATCAAACAAATCATTTGGGCCAGACAATGAGAAAACAGCTTACTAGCAGCCTTATAAGGGGTCTTCCTTCCCTGTTAACCCTTTCCCTCATATAGAAGCTTTCTGACGCCTCTGCAGCAGACTGCTTTTTGAAAACATAGTGACAAAAGAAGAAATTGCTCAAAACGAGCAATTTCTCCTTTTGCCTCAATGTTTTCCACTTTTAGTCATAGGTTATCCATTCAATTATAGAGATTTTCTACTTTTTGACAAAATATGTTCAAAGTCGTCTGCTGCATAATTGTCGTATGAGGGAAAAGGTTAACTGTCTAGTTTTGAATACATTATTGAAGCATTCTGGATACTGCTTTTGACCAAAAATACATGTATCTCCAAACCATGTTCATTCTTCACAGTCAGTCTAGGTAAGGGGTCGTGCTAATTCTCACACGGTTTTTAATATACCCCTCCTAAATTTGTATGAAGGGGGAGATTTGTTTACATAGACAAAGAAGTGGTTACATGTTTTTATAAAAGCTTGCAGTGAATACTTTAAATCTTTTAAAATAATACCCTGAACTGGTTAAGCCCTATAGCACATGCAGACATATTTTGACACACAGGCAGCCGGTGCACTTAAAAACATTGTTGGAAAAGTCTTTTCAATAATTATGCTTTCATTTATAGAAATTGTCCATCATATTGTCTTAGTGTTTTATATCTCGATGGCCAGTTTGCCTTACCATGTGTTTCCAGGCTTTCTGGCACCTGTACTCCACACACCATTCTTCTCAGGCAACTGGCTTCTTTCCCACATAGACTTGTTTGCCCATTGGTGAATGTCCAGTGATGCTAGTCTGAGTTTTATTAACCCTTTCCCTCATACAGCAATTCTGCAGCAGACGACTTTGAACGTATTTTTTCATAAAATAGAAAATCTCCATAATTGAATGGATAACCTATGACAAAAAGTGGAAAACATTGTGGCAAAAGGAGAAATTGCACGTTTTGTGCAATTTCTTCTTTTGTCACTATGTTTTCAAAAAGCTGTCTGCTGCAGAGGCATCAGAAAGCGTCTATATGAGGGAAAGGGTTAAGAACTCACAACCACTGAATTGATAGCCTTTGTCGTTACAGACCGAGCTATCGGCGCTTGTTGCCCATGTTTGCATACTTGTACTATATTGTAGATGACACCAAGATCCCAGTTCTGAAGCAGGTCCTTGAACAAGCTAGTCTTAAGGCATCCCATGTGACCAGGGCCCCAAACCAAGATGTGAAAAAATACGAGGTAAGTGGAATACTGTGATGATCCTTTCCAGCATACCACTTTGAAAACATCTATGGATTTTTTTTTTTAATTCTGAATTTCTTTTCCCACAATGTTCAAGTGCTCAATTTTCAATTGGCAACATAATCGTTTTATTTGACAGTAAGCTTGAAATCTACTCAGTATAGAAGTTTCACTCTTCCCTGATAGCAACAATGTTTGATGTCTCTGCAGCCTATGACTTTTGAAAATAGTTTGTGAAAAATTAACAGCAATTAACCCTTTCCCACATACATGTACATATGTATTTTAACGCATATATGTAGTAGTCTGCAAAGAGTAAACTTTCTTTTTAAGATTTTTTTTATATTTTAGCAGTAGATGTTTTCAAAGTTGTCTGCTGCAGATTTGATGTATGTGGGAAAGGATTAAAATCAACTTGAATACATGTATTGTTTATCTTCTTTCTGCACAATCTTTACTCAGAGGCTTCCTGATATTTTAACCCTTTCCCTCATATGACAATTCTGCAGCAGACGCCTTTGAACTTATTTTGTCACAATGTTTTCAAAAAGCCGTCTGCTGCAGAGGCGTCAGAAAGCGTCTATATGAGGGAAAGAGTTAATATACAGTCAAACCTGTGCTAATGACCAACTTGGAACAATGATTCTCTGTCTATAGCAACCACACTTTTAGTTTCCATATTTACTTATTTTCTGCATAATGACCCTGCAATTAAAGACCACCTGTGAACCAAGACTATATTTTTTGTATTCCAAAGGATGGTCTTTTTACACAGGTTCCATTGTATAAATTACAAACAAGGTAAGGTCCTGATCAGACTGCACAGCCCAACCAGGATCTTTGCCAGTCCTAAAGTCCCGGCTTGACTGGCTTTAACCCTTTCCAACAACTTTCTGATGCCTCTGCAGCAAACAGCTTGTGAAAAATGTTGTGGCAAAAGGAGCAATTTTTCCATTTGTCAAAATGTTTTCAACTTTATTAAATAATTGTTCATTCATATGTAGACAGTTTCCATACATTCGCCAATATTTTTCAAAGTTAGCTGCAGATTTTTTGTAAGAAATATCAGGTTCAGTATGATATGGTCAATTTGCTACATTTTAGGAACTGACACGGATCATCATGCAAGCAGAAATCATCATATCCCGGAACATTTCCTTACAATCAAAGTTCACAGAGGAACTGTTGGATCGACCAGATGCCCGGAGAGAGCTGGACATCTTTGTCTCGAGTATCTTACAGAACTCTGAGGTGACCGTCAGGGGAGGACCGATGGGGCCTGCGGGAACAGTAATCAACAAACTGTTTCATTTAGCACAGCGGGTAAGTTCTTTTGTCTAACCCTTTCCCACCTGTAGACGCATTTTGGACACAGTAGCTGCAGATGACTTTTGAAAGCATTGTGGCCTAAGGAGAAACTGCTCATGATGAGCAATTTCTCCATTGGCCACAATGTTTTCAACTTTATTTAACAATTAAGATATCTTTTATGGAGATTTTTGAGGTTTTTGCCACTATGTTTTCAAAGTGGCTAGATCTTTGTGTTGCCTGCCTTTGTAACATGCCACATAGATATCCCCAATCCATCGTCTATCAATTTGTCCAACACGCTTTTACTTATTGGCAGATAATTCTATCACTTTTGTATTGTTTATTGCACAAATGTTTTGAATTTTGACATCATCCATCTTCCACCAATGGACTAACAGTCTATGTGGGAAAGCAGCCATTTGATTGAAAAGTTTGGTGTATTTGTGTGAGAAAGCCAGGCAACACATCTCCACCGAAAAAAATAAAACTAAAACTAAAATTAAACTTACCTAAATTACAACAGACGCTCGTAATTCCGTAAGTTTTACATCATCTAGTGGTGTAAAGCGATATCGACTTTCTGGGTAAAGGTTTAAGTCATGTGCTGTCGTGTGTAAACTACCTGTACACAGTAATGTGTAAATTTATGACCATTGGCTAATGTCAATTATAGTTGAAGAGCGTGTTGATCAACCTCTGATTATTGGATTATCACGCTTAGTCTGCCAGGCTGCAGTGAAGAAGGTTTCTCTTCCAGTGGAAGAACTTCTCAAAGAAACATACGAGCCTACCTTTTAAAATCCCATTAAATCCAGAATTAATTTATCCTGACAAACTGTTGATAACCTTTATAGCGTTGAAAACATCATAGTAAAAGGAGAAGTTGCATCCATTTCTCATTTTGTCAGAATGCTATCAAAAACTGTTTGCTGCAGATGTTTCAAAATTCGTCTGCAAATAGTTAAGGGTCAAATTTTCCCCAAGAAATAAACCACGTTATACAAAAATGACCTTTTTTCACAAGCATCTTCGACTCCACAAGGTAAGAACAATGACTTTAAATGATTGACAGTAGGAGTATCATGAAATATGATTTTTGACTTTCATTGATTTTTAAGGTGGGTTTTCATTTGACGTGGCTATTCTACCCGGGATAATTGGTCAAGTCAAATCATTGCATCATATATTATTTTAGCTGAGAAAGATTACATAAGAGTCCAAAATATTTTAGGCCCCTGGATAGTGAATTCAAGTGAATGCAGCCAGAAGTAAAAAATGAAAAAGGTTTTAACACTTGTTTTACGATATTTCTGTCATATTACCGAAATTGAATTACAAATACATCTATCAAATGTCATAGAATCAGACAGGAAATATGTTTATATGTCTCTGAATCAGGTAAAATGTGCAGAACGAAGGTTCAGCATACTAAGAATGAAAGTACTGGTATCAAATTATTTTGAACATGTATTGAAAAATGTAATTAATAATTGTATTTGACCAAGTTTCATGTGCTGTTTTTTTTTTATGACTAGTTCTTTACATATATAAACATAATTGTGATATTATACTGAAATATTTTCTTGGTAGTAATAAATGATTATGAAATATTCTTTTCAATTAGCAAAGATTATGAAATATTCTTTTCAATTACAAAATTATTACTTCCTATAATGAAAGTTATACCCTGCTTGATTTGACCCTATTTTAGCAGCAAATGAAAAGTATTGTGACCGGTCAGCGGAAAATCTTGCCGCGAAAAAAGCTCCCTCTTTGGGACACCAATCTAGAAAGCTCCCTCTTTGGGACACCAATCTCCCTACCAAAAATACCAAATCTCCCTATTTGGCTTCAGGAAAATATCACATGTCTGTTGAACTGGCTGCCGTGATATGACTGCGTAATTGTTGAGCAAAAAATGTCGTTTGTTGCTGTTTCCGTGCAATAACTGCCACAAATGTGAACCGTTTTTTTTCAAACTTGGTAACAACCTAGGCCAAGTTCGATCGTCACTTTCGGCGGACTTTATTTGGTGGAGTTATGGCCCTTTAATTAACGAAAAATGTCGTTTGTTGCTGTTTCCGTGCAATAACTGCCACAAATGTGAACCGGTTTTTTTTCAAACTTGGTAACAAATTTAAATGCCTTAAGGGCTAGGCCAAGTTCGTCGTCACTTTCGGTGGAGTTAACCCCAATCAATCAATCAATCTGAATTTTGAATAGACTCATAACAGAATATACCTATAAGGAAATGTATTATTTTGACCAAGGAATTGGGTTAAACAATTACATTTCCATCTACATGTATTTAAATTCAATGTATTATTTGACCGATCTTACCGCAGTTTACCTTATATGATTAGTTAACCCTTTCCCATTTGCAGACTGACACATTTTGAGGCATCTGCAGCAGACGACTTTTGAAAACATTGAGACAAAAGGCAATGAGCAATTTCTCCCCTTCTTCAACACTGTTGTTTTAAACATTATTCAATAATAAGATATTTCAAGTTTTCAAAGTCATCTGCTGTGTTGTATGTGGGAAAGGGTGAAACATTACCTACTATGAAACATGCACATAATAAATTAAAATTCTGGAGAAATTTTAGTGATCAAAAATTTCAAAAAAAGTTTGCAAAAATAATATGTATTGAGCATTTTCTAATGTTACCACAATGTTTTCAAAAATTGCTTAATTGTAAAACAAATTAGCCTTCATACATGAAAGTTACAATAATTATATCTTAACCATATCCAATTTAAGGCCTCATACATGCTTCTGGATGACGATGAGAGAGCCGAGGACCATGACGAAGATGCGAGGATGGCAGGAACGTCCGTCCCCAATTTCCCGCGGCCATTCGCAAGGGAATATATTCTACGGACAATGATGCCCAGACCGGCCCCATATTCGAAAATTCTACCGCAGAGAATGTACTGCGCTATCGAAGAAGACGAATTTCGGATATGTGGTGCTTTCGGCAGCGATTCAGTGTTTCAGTGAGGAGATACCTTGCGTAACATTTGGCTTCAATCCAAACTGGTGTATATGGAGCAATAACAAAGCGGAGCTTACTTGCCTATACGTGTAATATCGATCTAGACCTTTCAATGCCGATTTTGTTTTTAAAATTAACTTGTCTAGCCCTGCATTGGGTAGAGTTCATAGCCAAGTTTAGGAATATTATGATAAAAACTGTTAGAGTTGGGCAACCAACACTGAACAGTATCAGAGACATATAAACACATTGTTTATATGTCTCTGACAGTACATAGCTTAGTCAGAGTGCACGGATGCCACAGGCTTCAACACATTGGTTCAAGCATTCAAAGGGTAAACATTATGACTTAAATAATGTGATTACAAAGGCTGTAAAAGTAATGATAGGTCAAAAGCATTAATCAGGTCGGTTCCAGCAGACGTTGGATGTCTATAACCCTTTCCCACATACAACAATTCTGCAGCAGACGACTTTGAACATATTTTGTCAAAATATGGAAAATCTCTATGATTGAATGGATAACCTATGACTAAAAGTAGAAAACATTGTGTCAAAAGGAGAAATTGCTCGTTTTGAGCAATTTCTTCTTTTGTCACTTTGTTTTCAAAAAGCCGTCTGCTGCAGAGGCGTCAGAAAGCGTCTATATGAAGGAAAGGGTTAATAATTATGAATATAGCAAACTATGGGTAGAGGGTTTCTGTTATTTGTTGCGCATATATGTGGTCTCTAATTGACGTGAAGTAACATCCGGGTCACTTCGTATGAGAAACATTCATACAGACTACTCGAAACAAAATTACGTCATTTAACTTTTTTCCGATGTATAACAAATCTGCAGCAGACAACTTTGAAAGCATGTAGGACAAATATTGAAAATCGCTATAAACGAAAATAACATTATTGAACTAAGTTGAAACTATTGCCTCAATATTTTCAAAAGTCGTCTGCTACAGATGCATTAACCCTTTCCCTCATATAGACTCTTTCTGACGCCTATGCAGCAGATGGCTTTTTGAAAACATAGTGACAAAAGAAGAAATTGCTCAAAACGAGCAATTTCTCCTTTTGCCACAATGTTTTCCACTTTAAGTCATAGGTTATCCATTCAATTATAGAGATTTTCTATTTTTTGACAAATTATATTCAGAGTCGTCTGCTGCAGAATTGTTGTATGAGGGAAAGGGTTAAATTATGTCTGTATGTGGGAAAGAGTTCTAATGTCTATTTGTAATGTGTCTGTCGTGTGGCGTCACCTGTCTTGGCATACACAGGCTTCACTTATCCTGACGCTGTCTATCAGCCTGTCTGTCCCTCAGGTTTTCATTTAATTCCTATGTGACAGAAGACACTTTTAACTTCGAGCACTCCTTTGTAAATATCTAAGCGGGGTCCGGTTGGAATCTAGCCTGTATTTGAACCACAATTCACACCATTATACGTATTATCAGGCTTTCATTGAGTTGCTATGAGTCAGACGACCACTCCTGTGAAAATAGCATAGTGCGGCTTAACTGGAACCTTGCTTGCATACACAACGTAATTCACACCAGTATACATATGCGTATGGTATTATCACGCTTTAATTAAGTTACTACGAGTCATACGACCCCTGTTGCTTCGAACATAGGGTAAATAGCTTATTGCGGCTTGATTGGAAACTCGCCTGCAAAAAACACAAATCACACCAGTATACATATGGGTACGGTCATTAATTGGTCGTTTTTTGTGCCGCTTATTGACCACGTCTTGTTTCGTCGGTCCGTCACACACGTCCGTGAGCTGTCTGTTATAGCCAAGTCGTACTGCCATCTCGACAAAGGTGCTTTCGTGGAACGCTCTTACTTATTCTGATCAGGTTTTTTGGAATGCCTTGCAAATCACATCTTCACTAGCTAAGGCTTTATTGGACTGATTAGCATTCCCATAAGTAATTATTGTAATGTAAAGGACAGATCACCCTTGGCTTGTGAAGATGGACAAAGTAGTATATTGGGCATTAGGCCTGAATATAGACTTTTCTGTAGCCTTGTCGTTTTTGGCTTTTTCTACAAATGAGCCGCGACTGGTCGAAATGCCTCAAAAAAGATTAACCCTTTGTCTCATACGACAATTCTGCAGCAGACGACTTTGAACGTATTTTGTCAAAACATAGAAAATCTCCATAATTGAATGGATAACCTATGACAAAAAGTGGAAAACATTGTGGCAAAAGGAGAAATTGCACGTTTTGTGCAATTTCTTCTTTTGTCACTATGTTTTCAAATAGCCGTCTGCTGCAGAGGCGTCAGAACGTGTCTATATGAGGGAAAGGGTTAACCGATGTTATTGCCATTTTAGGCCTTTTCTACAAATAAGCCGCATATGTCGATACGGTCTTATTGCTGGGCCGTAACAAGATAACATAAAAGAGTATGGTAGTGAAACATGTCTGGTGGCTACGCTTTTAGTTTCTCCTCAGAATGTACACTCTTGTCGCTGGCGAATATCGTAAACAAAGTTGATTTATTCCACTACTATTGAATGGATTTTAACAAACTAAACGGATTTAGATTAATTGAAGTAGTTTCTTCCTGTCGCTGACTTTTTGTTATAATAAACCTCCTGACGCTTCTTGTCGCTTCTTGACGCTTCTTGTCGCTTAATAGTGAGACCGCGTGAAACGCTCTTGTTGATTATATTCGTGCTTCTAAATAGCTTGGATGGGTGCCTGAACGGACAATACATACCCTGGTTGTAACTGCTCACAATGCATGAAGATAGATTTTCCTATATTATTGCCCTTATATGCTGTGTCGACAAATGAGCCGGGTCTGTCGATAGGGTGTGTTATTGCGGTACCGTAACGGTATAACATAACGGATTGTCGTAGTGACACCTGTAGGGCTAACGTCTAGGTTTTCCTCAAATTGTTCATCTATGTCTCTTCTGATATTAAACAAGGATGGATTGTTGGTGATTTACGCCGCTTTAACCCTTTCCCTCATACGACAATTCTGCAGCAGACGACTTTGAACGTATTTTGTCAAAACATAGAAAATCTCCATAATTGAATGGATAACCTATGACAAAAAGTGGAAAACATTCTGGCAAAAGGAGAAATTGCACGTTTTGTGCAATTTCTTCTTTAGTCACTATGTTTTAAAAAAGCTGTCTGCTGCAGAGGCGTCAGAAAGCGTCTATATGAGGGAAAGGGTTAAAAAAAATTCAGTTTATATCACAGCGTTTCCTTGGCAAGATACCAGTACTACTGGTACATTTATCCTGACCAGCCAGTCAGAAGTAATGCTAACCCAGCAACCCTGAGCGCAAAGGAGGGCAGCCATTACTACCACTGAATTAGATTGATTGATTAGGGTTTAACGCCGTTTTCAAATTGTTTTTAGTCATATCACTGTGACCAGTTTACCTACTCATGCGTTTCCTGGTTTTCCCACACCAGTACACCACACAACATACTTTCTAAGTAATTGGCTGCTTTTCCACATAGACTGTTAAACAGCCCATTGGTGAATGACGCATGTCACAGCGACTTTTGTCAAACGTCGAAAAGAATGCTGGCCGAGCTGGGATTCGAATTAACAACCCCCGGGTTGACAGGCCACATCGCTACCGACTGAGCTACCGGGATTAATTAGTTGTGGCTTTTCTTCCCCCCGCGTTATTTAACCCTTTCCCACGTAAATAATCTTTCTGAAGCCTCTGCAGCAGACGACTTTTAAAACTATTGCAAAAGGAGAGACATTGCTCATGATGAGCAATTTCTCCTCATGCAACACTGTTTTTAATATTCATTCAATATGTGTTCTTTCGTTTATAGAGAGTTTCCACGTCTTTGACAACATGATTACAAAGTTGTCTTCTGCAGATTTGTTGTATATGGGAAAGTGTCGAGAGTTATTTTGGTACACCTAACCAATTACCAATCCCTTTTGAAATATATATTTTAATTTATCATTTTGTGTGAATATTCGCTGAGAGAATTTGTCGTTATGAATGGATGATTGTTGTATGTTCTATTTATTATATGTATGACCGTGCAATAAATTGTCACAGACACCTTGGATAAAACTGGTTTTTGACCTGTTCTACAATTAATTATAACAAGTAGAAATGATTAGATATTTTTCCTGTTGTTACGGAAGGCATTTTGACATCATTTCAGTTATATCGTGGCGACATATTAACACCTACCCGTGTAGTTCTCACACCAATACCTCGCACACCATTCTTCCTAGGCAACTGGCTGCTTTACAATAAAGACTCTTAAGCCCATTGGAAGGTAGTTGAATTACGCTGATCGCAATGATTGTTGTAAACAAACCAGATTGCTTTGGGTTATAAAGACGTTTTTAACATTTTTTCAGCCATATCTCGACGGCCAATGGGCCTACCGATGTGTTTTTCTGTAGTTAGTTCTCACACCAGTACCCCACACAACATTCTTTCTAAGCAACTAGCTACTTTACAATAAAGACTCTTTAAGCCCATTTAAAGGTAGTCGAATAACGCTGATCGCAATACTTTTTTGTAAATACCCAGATTGCTTAGGGTGCACCTACCAATGTGTTTTTTCGGTCGTTCTCACACAACTACTCACATAATCAATTAATTAACCCTTTCCCTCATATAGACGCTTTCTGACGCCTCTGCAGCAGACGGATTTTTGAGAACATAGTGACAAAAGAAGAAATTGCACAAAACGTGCAATTTCTCCTTAACTGGACCATTTAAGGTCAACAACTAGGTCACTAGGCTAAATTGAAGGGAAATCCTGTTAACAATGGAAGTTGCATTTTTAATTTGAGCATGTTGAAACTTTATCAGAATGTTTGTCTTGATGATATGTAGGCCAATGTCGAATATTGGTCATGCATGTTTAAAAACTAGGTCACTAGGCCAATTTGAAGGAAAATGTTGTTAACACTGCAGAAGTCTCATATTTGCTTCAATAACATTTGGTCAGAATGTTTATCTTAATGATATCTAGGCCAAGTTCGAATAATTCCAAACTGAAGGAAAATCTTGTTAACACTCTGGAAGCCGCATTTTTTTGCTTCAGCAGCTTGACATTTTGTAAGTATGTTTGTCTGAATTATATCTAGGCCAAGTTCGAATATGGGTCATACCAGGTAAAAAAAAATAGGCCATACGTGTCATATTGGGTCAGAAACTACGTCACAAGGCCAAATTGAAGGGAAATCTTGTTAAAACTCTGGATGATGCATTTTTAACTTAAGCAAGTTTAAACTTTGTCAGAACTTTTGTCTTGATGATATCCAGTCCATGTTCAAATAAGTGGTCATAAAATATGTCACTAGGCCAAATGAAGGAAAATCTTGGCCCTCTTGTTTTAGCTCAGCCCAAGTTGAGTTATTCTGATCGCCATATGTCCGTCGTGCGTCCGTCAACATCCTCTTATCAGTAACCAGTGGGTCAATTGGGATGAAACTTCATAGCAAGCATCCTCTCAATATACTCTCCAGAATTCCTACAAATCCTTTGGATCTATGCAGAATTCTGTAATAGATTTGTAGAAACAATCCTTGGCTGACCCTCTATCAGATTCCTTCAAGCCATGTTGATTGGTCAAAAAACATGGCCGCCAGGGAGTGGGGCTGTTTTGCTTTTTGGCTTTACTGAACACTTTAAAATTCTTCTTTTCGAAACCTGGTTGGCTGATTTCAAAATATTTATGTTGAAATGATCCTTGTGTGACCCTCTTATCAGATTCCTTCAAGCCATGTTGTTTGATAACAAAACATGGTCACCAGGGGGTGGGGCTGTTTTGCTTGATTGATTAGGGTTTAACGCCGTTTCCAACAATTTTTTAGTCATATCACGGCGACCAGTTCACATACTCATGCGTTTCCTGGGTTTCCCTCACCAGTACAAAACACAACATACTTTCCAAGCAACTGGCTGTTTTTCCACAGACTATTAAACAGCCCATTGGTGTAAGACGAATGACACATGTCACAGTGACTTTTGTCAAACTATATGGCTATAGTGAAAACTTTCAAAATCTTCTTGAAAGTCTAATCGATTTTCAAATAATTTTATAGAAATGTTCATAGGGTGACCCTTTTTGAGATACCTTCAAGCCATGTTTATTGGTCGAAAAACATAGCCGCCACGAGTAGGGGCTGTTTTGCCTTATATGACTGAAGGGAACACAATTTCCTCCAAAAGAATCTGGCCGGTTTTCTGCCAAATAATTTGACGGAAAACATAGCGTTGGGTTGTTCCACCTTGTGGCAGTGGAGAACTACTGGTCCGGTTGGACCTCTAGCGGCCTAGAATGAGTTATTGTGCTTAGAGTTAAGAATCGCATGGAATATATCAGGTGAGCGATCCAGGTCCATCATTGCCCTCTTGTTTACAGAACAAAAACAATAAGATAATGATTTTTGTTTGTTTGTCTTTTTTTTTTTTTATAACTTTTTTCCCCTTATAGAAGTGTATAACTTTATCGTCGGAACGTGTCGGATATTTGAAAACGGGCGTCCCCGGTTCGATCCACAGTCGCAGCAGCCATGGCAGAGAGCCCTTTGACAAGACACACTTCCTAGCCTAGTACTGGTTCCAGGGATCATGCATAAGTATCATAACTGACAATAATGATGTTGAAAATGGCGTAAAACACTATTTAGATAGATAACATCAATGTGAATATTATGAATTCTATACGCTAACAAAGATTTACTTATATATTGTAAGGTATGGATAAGGATGGCCACGACCTTCACATACAAATGCACGTGGCTAAAACAGTTATACATGTATATATTAAAATGAAAAATAAATATGAACAACAATTTCATGTACAGGCCTGTTAAACCCACAATGGTTATAGGAGTGAGCTTGTCGACTTGACGTACGGTTTGTTTGTTTTTATGGTGTCTGGATAAAAAATGAAATCATATTTGGTACATGATTTTAAGACCATACAATGCAGGTTAAGTTTCAGTTTTGTTACAAAACCACCAGTGTTTGATTGAGTTATGGCCCTTTTCAACTTATAATTTGAAGCAAACCGCTGTCCAGACGATAAGTCTTAAAACGTATTTCGTTTGATTTAGGTACCATTCAGCGAACGGTAATAAGACAGGTCAAGTTCGACATACAAATGACCAATTTGTTGATATGTGTGTCTGTGTGTGTGAGAGAGAGAGAGTGTGTGTGTGTGAGAGAGAGAGTGTGTGTGTGTGTGAGAGAGAGAGAGAGAGAGAGATGCCATCCGAAATGCCAGATAATCCTTAATACACGAAGGCTGAGAGACAGAGACAGAGAGAGAGAGACTGATAATTTTTAAAGATTAGTTGTTTGATGAGGACATAATGAATAATGAAGTACCAAATACGTTGATTCGCCTTTTTAATTTTCATGAAACTTTTGAAAAACTTGCATTTTTTCACGTTTTAATTACGACTTGTTTTGACATATTGCCTAAAAGACATACGTGGAGATATATGTCGTGACAAACAATGGAAATGTCAACTGAATACGAGAATGTCGGTGTCTATACCGGGTGTAAGAATTATACTGTTCGTCGTCGTCTTCTTTCGAAGAAAACAGTGATGATTCATCAATTTACAGTGATACAGATGACCTAGGCAACGATCTAGTACCTTTAGGAATCAGACCATACCAGTTTAAGCCAGTTAAACAGTCTGAAACGAGCAGCGAGTCTGAAGACGACGAAGCAAGACGAGAAATTGTTGGTGATGAATGGTTCGTTCTATTTTCAGTAAAAAAGTATAGATAATATGCGTGAATATATAATAATGTTTATAAAAGATTCTTTTAAGAAACATTTTAAACTTAATTATTTAGATCTAGATCTACTTTTAGTTCGATTTCTGTTCATTTTGACGGGGAATATTTTTTTCCACATACGTACCTGTTTGAACCATGTACGAACACTCCGAAAGTGTATATTTCGATGTAAATAAAATCAGACACAACATGATACAGTTATATGACTTTCTGACAAATGAAAAACAAATATCAATACGAAATAACGATAGACGAGGCCGGTCACCACCCAGTTATTTTTAATTTTCACTTTTGATGACTGTATATTATATATAATTTAATCTAACAATGGGTTAAGATCTGTTCATCTTATATGTGCGCTACCATCGAACTATTGCATTTATTGTAATCTGTACATGTCAACAATGTGTCTCAAATGATCATTATTATTACTTATAGAAGTTTCAAGAAACATTCCCAACTAATGCATAATATGAATGCACCTCTTCATATTTAGTAGGTGGTTGAGTAACTTGAGTACTTGTAATACAAACCCTTGGCTTACACACAGCAAAATAAAAAGCATATTATCTTACTGTACTTCTATGTAAGCTGACAGCGGTTACTCTTAAAGCCGCATAATACCGGTTAATACAAATAATACTGGTTAATACAAATAATACCGGATCATTTGATAAAACTACAGAATAAATAGGCTGCCAGAAGAATCGACCCCACGCGAAATCAACCCCATTTTACTCAGAAGAATCGACCCCAATTTTAGTCAACCCCGTTATCGGGTTTAATAGGTGTGAATGGATGATGGTTCTTTTGTAGTATAATTACTACATTTTGATAGAGGACATATCTCCTTTTCTCACAATTTTACTAAATTATCCAATATCATGGTTTCAAAGTATGCCGAAGTTTTGTAATAGTGTTTGATAGAGGACATTTCTCCTTTTCTCACAATGTTACTAAATTATCCAATATGCCGAAGATGTGTACTACTGTTTGATAAAGGACATATCTCCTTTGCTCACAATGTTACTAAATTATCCAATATCATGGTTTCAAAGTATGCCGAAGTTTTGTAATTGTGTTTGATAGAGGATATTTCTCCTTTTCTCACAATCTTACTAAATTATCCATTATGCCGAATATGTGTACTACTGTTTGATATAGAACATATCTCCTTTTCTCACAATGTTACTAAATTATCCAATATCGTGGTTTCAAAGTATGCCGAAGTTTTGTAATAGTGTTTGATAGGACATATCTCCTTTTCTCACATTCTTACTAAATTATCCAATATGCCGAAGATGTTTTCAAGGTCACAATTTTTTTTTAGTCGTTTGTTTAATAATTATTTATTTTTTCCCATTTATAACAAAATGTTTTCAAAGGCACTATTTGGTTTTTTTACTCGATTGTTTACTATGCAGCATTAATTTAATAAATGCTTTGGTTTTTTTCGATTTAAAACAAAATGTTTGGCATGACTGTTTATTACACTTAAACCATCCATTCACTCATAAAACCGATCCATTCACACCTATTAAAACCGATGATGGGGTTGACTAAAATTGGGGTCGATTCTTCTGAGTAAAATGGGGTTGATTTCGCGTGGGGTCGATTATTCTGGCTACCTTCTTTGCAAATAATATTTCACATTTAGGTGAAATTTCTCTTCCACTTTCAATAAATTAATTTGCAAACTATTCTACTAAGATAATAAATTAGGAATAATTTGGTCTATAGGCCTAACTTCCCCCTGCTGTATATATTTTGCGATATGGTTTCAAGCTTATGTTCAAAGTAAGCCTTTTTCATATGACTGATCTTTTTTCTTTTCTTTCGATATCAGTTGGCCGAACAAACATGAATACATATACTCTACACCTGTATATTATTTGGAACGGTATCAAGGGAGAAAAATACAAAATATATGAAACAGACATTTTCATGCTTTATAAATAATTTTAATAATATAGTTTTTTTATATTTAACTGATACATATGTAATGGATAGTGGTAAACGGTAAAACAACAAAAATATATTTTATGTTTTTTATACGATAGTTCTCCGCAAAGACATTGTATCTTATGTGCCGAATGTTAGAATGTAAATTAACCAAGACGATACTAAGGAACTGTTTACCTGATATGAAAGTTTTAAGAGTCGTCTGCTTTGAAAACATTTGAGGAAAATAAGAAATATAATCTTGATACATTTAACCCTTTCCCTCATATAGACGCTTTCTGACGCCTCTGCAGCAGACAGCTTTTTGAAAACATAGTGACAAAAGAAGAAATTGCTCAAAACGAGCAATTTCTCCATTTGCCACAATGTTTTCCACTTTTAGTCATAGGTTATCCATTCATTTATAGAGATTTTCCATGTTTTGACTAAATATGTTCAAAGTCGTCTGCTACATTATTTTTATATGAAAAAAATATGTTCACTTTTTTTCCACAGTGTTTTAAAAAAGTCATCTGAATTGTAGGTGTCAAAAGTCGTCTGAATCAGGTAAAGGGTTATTCGTAACTTCTTCAAATTGATGTCTGCAGCAGTATAGACATACAAACGTTACACAACGAAAGAACAAGAACACTTCGTTAACTACAATGTTGTTTCACGTGACAGCATTCTTCACTTTGATGTTTCACGCCACCGACTGCGGAGAATTTGTTCAAACTTTGTATCACAAGCTGGAAAACGGTGAGGTGTATGGATCCAGCTCGAGTGGAATACAGAACGTGGAGTCACTGACGGAGTGCGCGGTGCATTGTCGAAGTGTGAACGGATGTTCGGGTGTGGAGTTCGAGTCCCCGAAACAGACGTGTTATTTACACAGTTGGCCGTTGCTAAAGTACCCGAGCACTAGTTCTAGGGCTATATGGATTGCTAATGATGTGAAATGTAAGTAATATCAGATTAAGAATATATTTTTTTTTGCATGGAATAAAATTTATATAAGCTTTAGGTAACTTGTTTTTTAATCCATGCTAATAAATAAATCATTAGTTTGTATATTTAACGTGTAAAATGGCTATGTAAAATATAGTTTAAACTTAAAGTAAGTTAAGATAATTTGTTTTATTTCGGATGAAAGCTCTGTCCCTGAAAATCAAATGGCCATAACCAACAACCTCTTGAATAATCCATGCTGATAAATGAATCATTAGTTTGTATAATTAACGTGTAAATGGCGATGTAAAATATAGTTCAAACTTAAAGTTAGTTAAGATAATTTGTTTTATTTCGGATGAAAGCTCTGTCCCTGAAAATCAAATGGCCATAACCAAAAACTCAAAGTTAGTTAAGATAATTTGTTTCAGCTCTGTCCCTGAAAATCAAAACCAACAACCTTTTGAAATAGTTGTTTTAATTCGATAAACGGATCCGATCGGGTTCGTATTAAATTAGTAATAACATTTACCTTTTTCACTAATTCTAGGACTATATGGTTTGTGAAATGTAAGTTATGATCAATGTTTTTGTTTTTCGGGTGAAAGCTCTGTCCCTGAAAATCAAATGTTAAGAACCAACAACCTTTTTTGAAACAGTTGTTTTTGTAATATTGATGAAAATAAAATATCATTAGAAAATAGATTAGTACTTTCATTTTGATATATCGATGTTCTATTTGTGAACATATTCCATGTTGAGACTAAGATGCGAAATTCAGTATTTGTATATTGTTTAAATGTAATGAAGGCGATCATATCAGTTCTAGAAACCAAAATGCTTCCTTCAGTCATTTTAATATTTTTAAATGCGAAACATGCGATAATATCATTTCTAGAAACCAGAATGCGTCCTTCAGTAATAGTAGTATAGTTAATGTTAAACAAGCGATCATATATCCTTTCTAGAAACCAAAATGCGTCCTTCAGTCTTTGTAGTATAGTTTATGTGAAACATGCGATAATATCATTTCTAGAAACCAGAATGCGTCCTTCAGTAATTGTAGTATAGTTAATGTGAAACATGCGATAGTATCATTTCTAGAAACCAAAATGCGTCCTTCAGTCATTGTAGTATAGTTTATGTGAAACATGCGATAATATCATTTCTAGAAACCAAATTGCGTCCTTCAGTACTTGTAGTATAGATTATGTGAAACAGGCGATCATATCATTTCTAGAAACCAGAATGCGTCCTTCAGTCTTTGTAGTATAGTTAATGTTAAACAGGCGATCGTATATCATGTCTAGAAGCTAAAATGCGTCCTTCAGTCTTTGTAATATATTTAATGTGAAACATGCGATAATATCATTTATAGAAACCAAGCTGCGTCCTTCAGTCTTTGTACTATAGTTAATGTTAAACAGGCGATCATATATCATTTCTCGAAACCAAATGCGTCCTTTAGTCTTTGTAATATATTTAATGTGAAACATGCGATCATATATCATTTCTCGATACCAAGCTACGTCCTTCAGTAGTATATTTAATGTTAAGCAGGCGATCATATATCCTTTCTTGAAACCAAAATGCTTCCTCCAGTCTTTGTAGTATAGTAAATGTAAACAGGCGATCATATATCATTTCTAGAACCAAAATGCTTCCTTCAGTCTTTGTAGTATAGTTAATGTTAAACAGGCGATCATATATCATTTCTAGAAGCTAAAATGCGTCCTTCAGTCTTTGTAATATATATTAATGTGAAACATGCGATAATATCATTTCTAGAAACCAAGCTGCGTCCCTTCAGTCTTTGTAGTATAGTTAATGTTAAACAGGCGATCATATATCATTTCTAGAAACCAAAATGCGTCTTTAAGTCTTTGTAATATATTTAATGTGAAACATGCGATCATATATCATTTCTAGAAACCAAGCTGCGTCCTTCAGTCTTTGTAGTAAAGTTAATGTTAAACAGGCGATCATATATCATTTCTTGAAACCAAAATGCTTCCTTCAGTCTTTGTAGTATAGTTAATGTTAAACAGGCGATCATATATCATTTCTAGAAACCAAAATGCGTCCTTCAGTCTTTGCAATATATTTAATGTGAAACATGCGATAATATCATTTCTAGAAACCAAGCTACGTCCTGCAGTCTTTGTAGTATTGTTAATATGAAACATGCGATAATATCATTTCTAGAAAACCAAAATGCGTCCTTCAGTCTTTGTAGTATAGTTTATGTGAAACATGCGATGATATCATTTCTAGAAAACCAGAATGCGTCCTACAGTAAGTGTAGTTTAGTTAATGTGAAACATGCGATAATATCATTTCTAGAAACCAAGCTGCGTCCTTTAGTCTTTGTAGTATAGTTAATGTTAAACAGGCGATCATATATCATTTCTAGAAACCAAGCTGCTTCCTTCAGTCTTTGTAGTATAGTTAATGTGAAACATACAATAATCTCATTTCTAGAAACCAAAAATGCGTCCTTCTGTCTTTGTAGTATAGTTTATGTGAAACATGCGATCATATCATTTCTGGAAACAAGACGCGTCCTTCAGTCTTTGTAGTATAGTTAATGTTAAACAGGCGATCATATATCCTTTCTAGAAACCAAAATGTATGCTTCAGTCTGTCTAGTATAGTTAATGTTAAACAGGCGATCATATGTCATTTCTAGAAACCAAGAGGCGTCCTTCAGTTTTAGTAATATATATAATGTGAAACAGGCGATCATACATCCTTTCTAGAAACCAAAATGAATCCTTCGGTCTTTGTAATATAGTCAATGTGAAACAGGCGATACTATAATTAGTAGACACCAGACCGAGTCCTTCAGTCTTTTGAATATATTTAATGTGAAACAGGAGATAATATCATCTCTTCAAACAAAGATGTGTCCTTTAATCATTGTAGTATATTTTATGTAAAACAGGCGATAATATCATTTCTAGAAACAAAGATGCGTCCTTTAGTCTTTGTTGTATAGTTAATGTCCAACAAGCGATTATATCATTTCTAGAGACCAAAATGCGTCCTTCAGACTTTGTAGTATATTTAATGTTAAAACAGGCGATCATATATCATTAATGCGTCCTTCAGTCGTTTTTATATATTTAATGTAAAACATACGGTAATATCATTTCTAGAAACCAAGACGCCCTTCAGTCTTATGTATTTCAGACGAGATTATCATATCTTCAAACCAAGATGCGCCCATAAATTTAACAATATATGCAGCGCGTTCTTGTAATATTTCTAATGTAATTCATGCATGAATATTATGTCTCGAGACTTAGATGAGTCATTTAGTGTGTGTCATATTTGATGTAAAACAGGCGAGAATATAATCACTCTAGACAAAGATGCGTCTTACAGTCATTTTAATAAGTTGCGTCCTTAGTCTTTGTAGTTGTTTAGGAGTATTAGGACACGGCTTATAAACCGCATGCAAAGGAGCCAAATATCAAAATTTTCTTGCAGTATCCGGAATAATCTGTGGATTTTGTAGTCAATAAATCTGCGTGTTAATAAAGCTAATTTGTGTTCTCGGTATGACCAAAACGAATACTTTAGTTCACCGAATGCATTGTAGGTTTTCAAAATTTTCCCTACGGAATCTGTGTGCATACACGATATACACACAGGTTTGCCCCTGACTGCATTGCTAGTTAGGACATGGTGTTCGAGATCGGGTTTCCCGGATCGGAGTCCGCTGAGTAGAATACACTTCGACAATTCATATTTACCGACGAGAACAGATAACAGCTTTTTGTACCAATTTACCTTTTTTCAAAACCATTACAGATATGGCTTCTAAACTTACAACACTTATTCACCATCATTAATTCCATCAACAGACAAGAGTTCATAATTCTGTCAAGATTTTTGAGAGAATTATGACCTTTTTTACTTAGAATTTTGGTTAAGTTTTTTGTACCAATTTACTTTTTTTCAAAATCATTACAGATATTGGTTTGAAACTTACAACACTTCTTCACCATCATTACTTCTATCAACAGATAAGAGTACATAACCTGTTCAGATTTTGTAAGAATTATGGCCATTTTTCGGCTTAGAATTTTGGTTAAGTTTTTTGTACCAATTTACTTTTTTTTCAATACCATTACAGATATTGCTTTGAAACTTACAACACCTTTTCACCACCATTACCTCCAGCAACAGACAAGACTACATAACTCTGTCAAGGTTTTTGTAAGAATTAGGCAAATTTTCGCCTTAGAATTATGGTTAAGTTTTTCGTACCACTCCACTTTTTTTCAAAACATTATAATTTTAAAGACAAACAAACACCTATGACCAAAGGACAAATTACAAACTGCCTTAAAACACTCTTAGTATTTTCCTTCATTATAATGTACATTCACCAATATTCACAGAGAAGTAAACTTC
>JASEVX010001090.1:0-25586 GCA_031761405.1 Serripes groenlandicus
CTGAAAAAATTAAAACTCCCTACAAGTGAAAGTACAATGATTGAATAAGAGTTGAAAACATGGTACCAAAAGGAGAAATTGGTTGTCTGGGGCGATTTCTTCTTTTGTCGCCATGTTTTCAAAAAGCTGTCTGCAGCAGAGGCGTTAGAAAGTGTTTATATGAGGGAAATGGTTAATGAAATAAATCAATTATGAAGCCTGGTATTTCCAGCCCCTTACAGAATGAACGCCTTTTTGTGAACTATTCGTGAACAATGTGTGAATATAATGTGAACACTAGTGTTCACATTTATCATTCACGGAATGTTCACAGATTATGCGAACAATCCGCGAACACATATGAGTGCTATTCACATTTAGTTCACAAACAAGAAATTGTTCGCAGAATGTTAACATTTACAACTTACAAAATGTCAAAGTTAACATAATGTTCACAATAAGAACATATAAAATGGTCAGTTTGTCAAAAGGAAACATTTCAATTCGCAGAATGTTCACATTTAGCGCGCGGAATGTTCACATAAAGAACTTTATTACTGACATGGAATAGAATTTGTGGAAAAAACTCTGTTAATTTTCTCAGTTAACAATATGTTCACAATTGCGACTTGTACAATTGTAAAAGATTTCTTACACTGAGGTTTTTTACTACAAGTACTGTATGTAGAAAAGAAGAATATCAAACTTTTTGTTATATTTATTTTTTCAATAATGTTAACAATTTAGAAATAAAATATTCTATAATATGTAAAAAAAAAAAAACACTTATATATATATATTAAACAAAGTAAATACTGAAAGAAGGAACATTGTGACAAAATTATTTTAAAATCGGCCTGACACTTTTTTAGGTTTTCACTATATAAGGCAAAATAGCATCCTCCCCATTGGCAGACATGTTTTTTGACCAAGCATCATGGCTTCAAGGAATATGATAGAGTCATCTAAGGAATATTTCTACAAAATAATTATTTTGAATATCTGCCAACCAGTTTGGGAGAAGAACAAACTTGACGTGGATTTTTCAATTAATCAAGGGGAATAACTCTAAGGAAAATTGACCAATCCAAAAAAACAATAGACTAACATCATCCCAGTATGTTGGTTCATGTTTATTTCAAGTTTCATGAAATTCTACCAGGTAGTTACTGAGAAATGGCTGCAGACCTGTATTTTTCAATAAATCAAGGGCAATAACTCTAAAGAAAATTGACCAATCAAAAAAACAATAAACAGGCTTCATCCCAGTATTTTGGTTCATATTTAATTCAAGTTTCATGAAATTCTACCATCTAGTTACTGAGAAATGGGTGCGGACGTGGATTTTTCAATAAATCAAGGGGAATAACTCAAGGAAAATTGACCAATCAAAAAAAAAAAATGGACGGGCATCATCCCCATATGTTGGTTCATATTTATTTGAAGTTTCATGAAATTCTAACAGCTAGTTACTGCGAAATGGTTGCGGACGGAGGTGACGGACAGACGGACAACGCCATTTCAATATCTCCCTCCCTGTAAACAGGCGGGGGATAACAAACATAAGTTACTTAAGTACTTATTGAGAAAACAAAAATGAATATATCAATTTGCCCTTTCACCACCTAAAATCATGTTTATTATCCCAAAAAGAAGGTCACCCTTAGCATCTTTAGCTTTCAATGTAAACAAGCAAATTCATGAAATTTATATCCCCCGCTTGCAGGAAATATTGTAGGAAAATGTTGAGGTTAGTTTTAAACATGTCAGTAGACTTCTTATTGAACATGTATTACAGGGTAAATTAAACGAACTTGGCCTAGGTTGTTACCAAGTTTGTGGCAGTTATTGCACGGAAACAGCAAGAAACGACTTTTTTTGTTAAATAAGGGGCCATAACTCCACCGAATAAAGTCCGCCGAAAGTGACGATCGAACTATGCCTAGCCTTTAAGGCATTTAACCTTGTTACCAAGTTTGAAAGAAAAAAAACGGTTCACATTTATGGCAGTTATTGCACGGAAACAGCAAGAAACAACATTTTTTGTTAAATAAGGGGCCATAACTCCACCGAATAAAGTCCGCCGAAAGTGACGATCGAACTTGGCCTAGCCCTTAAGGCATTTAACCTTGTTACCAAGTTTGAAAAAAAAAAATCACATTTGTGGCAGTTATTGCACGGAAACAGCAAGAAACAACATTTTTTGTTGAATAAGGGTCCATAACTCCAACGAATAAAGTCCCCCGAAAGTGATGATCAAACTTGGCCTAGCCCTTAAGACATTTAACCTTGTTACCAAGTTTGAAAAAAACCGGTTCACATTTGTGGCAGTAATTGCACGGAAACAGCAAGAAACGACTTTTTTTGTTAAATAAAGGGCCAAAACTCCACCAAATAAAGTCCGCCGAAAGTGACGATCAAACTTGGCCTAGCCCTTAAGGCATTTAACCTTGTTACTAAGTTTGAAAGAAAACGGTTCACATTTGTGGCAGTTATTGCACGGAAACAGTAAGAAACAACATTTTGTGTTAAATAAGGGGCCATAACTCCACCAAATATAGTCCGCCGAAATTGACGATCGAACTTGGCCTAGCCCTTAAGGCATTTAACCTTGTTACCAAGTTTGAGAAAAAAATATTCACATTTGTGGCAGTTATTGCACGGAAACAGCATGAAACGACATTTTGTGTTAAATAAGGGGCCATAACTCCACTAAATAAAGTCCGCCGAAAGTGACGATCGAACTTGGCCTAGCCCTTAAGGCATTTAACCTTGTTACCAAGTTTGAAAAGAAACGGTTCACATTTGCGGCAGTTATTGCACGGAAACGAAGTGTGACGGACGGACAGACGGACAGACGGACAGACAGACGGACGGACAAACCGAAATTAATAACCCCCCTTTTTTTCTTCGAAAAAGCGGGGGATAATAAAAGGTTTAAGTTGTATTATATTTCAAATATGAAAGAAAAATGCCAACTAGCCCTTAAGTATTAACGGGACCCAGAATACATGGCGAGTAGTAATGGAGCTAAAAATCAACTTGTACAGTAAATAAAACGGTGTTCCCCTTAACACTTTTGCCAACTGCTAAAAACCTGTTCATGAGTTCTAATAAAGATTGGTTTTCCTAATCACTCTCACAGATATTGGGACTTTCACAGATAAAAAAAAAATCATCCGAGAAAGATGTGTCTACACACAATGAGACAATATTGTGTAAATCAACAACTTGAACATTTCCATTGTATTTCAGTTTATGAATGTGACCAACTTTCACTTTTAAATATGCAGGATAATCTACATGTGAAGTGTCTAAAACACTTTCAGAGTGTTTATCCAGAATTTTAAGACATGCGAAAGTAGAATTTCTACATTTACATTCATATGTACAAACACATCTATTAAATCTGTGAACAGCAAAAAAAACAATATGTATCTTATGTAGCCCTTATCCTTTCTCCACATACTAAATGTCCAGTAAACACCAGCCATTACACTTCAAGTTTGAAATATCACCTTATTTAGCTTAATACCACTGACTTTCATACTTTATCATTGATCTTTATTCCCACAGGAAAAATAAGATGAAACTAAAATTAATAGCTTCAATACATACCATTTTGCAGTATTCTACCCAAATCGTTTTTGTCTAACACCAAAGACACACTTCTTCTGTCTTTCAGTGTAAACTAAACTGGTTGCATTCTGGAAGAACACAATAGAACCCATTTAAGTATTTTTTCTGAAATAATCATAAGTTGTATATTGAGAGACACAGACAGAGAAAGAGGGAGAGAGAGCGAGTGAGAGAGACTGATTGAAGGAGGGAGAGAGAGGGTGAGTGAGAGGGATAGAGGGTGGGGGACAATGAGAATGAGAGAGAGAGAGATTATTCAGCCTGTATTGTTTAATAATGCTTATACTGATTGTACAGATAACACCAAATCACGTTAGTTCAGTAGAAAACTGAAAATAGAAAAATAAGCATTCCTGAGTCATCGCACAAAAAGTCGACAACCAGTTGCTAACTTGCTATTGAGTCATTCATCTAAATGGTGTCAAAGCAACTGGATATAAACACAGTTATGAGTGAAATATTCAAAGAAAATATACCAGTCTACAGCATAAGTCATTAAATATCACGAAGCTATAGGGTAAAAATAGTATGATATCGAAACCCGATTGAGCGAATCGTTCTCCACCCGAACATAACTATAAAACATTGAAATGTGTCAAATAGGCCTAATGCATCTCACATTGTAGATTGATCATAACAAACTTACTATATGGGGGTCATTGACTCGAGAAAAGATCTAAAATGTATTTATCGCCAGGCGATGTACAAAAAGGCAACCATGCCGTCTCGGAAACGTAATAAAAAGTAAATGGCGAATTTCAAGGGCGATAACTTTTCCAAAACACCTAAACTAAAGTATTACTGAGATATATAGATATCATATTAATCGAGTATTACAGCAACTTATATAGAGAGAGGGGAAAGACAGACAGAAAGAAAGAGACATATAGGCAGAGATGGAAAGAGAGAGGGATAGAAAGATGGAGAGAGAGAAACATACATTGACAGATGAGAGAGAAAGAGAGAGAGAGAGAGAGAGAGAGAGAGAGAGAGAGAGAGAGAGAGAGAGAGAGAGAGAGAGAGAGAGAGAGAGAGAGAGAGAGAGAGAGAGAGAGAGAGAGAGAGAGAGAGAGACATACAGTGAGTGAGAGATTGAGGGGGATAACAAATATGTGTTTCACTTTATTCTGTCTTTGTATTATTTCATGACAAATTAAAACCCATATTTATAGCTTTTTACTTTCCTCCCGTTTATTGTTATGGGTCGACGAATTGTTGATGACGAAACCAAGATTCAAGTGCTATGTCTTGCTTTTTACATAAAATAATTATAGTATATGTATAAAGATCAAAAAGGCGAATGTAAATGTGCAAATCATTACTACGAAACATTATTCTAAAGGGGTATAAAATCAAAAATAACTTACGAGGCGGGGGAGTTTTTTCAATGGGCATCTTGAACAGGAAGTCGTTCTAGTGAAGCATTACGGGTATTTCATACCACCTAAAATTCAGCTATGTTCCGCAACGCAAAACAGGTTTGGTTTACCGACAAATGCACGGTTTATCGACGAAACCTATGTAGGTTTCGCAAAACACGTTTTGGGTTTTGTGACTATGGAACGCAGGGCTGAATTCTAGGTTCTGTGGTATTAGAAAACGCGTAATAACCCTTTTCAAAGAGTGTTCAAATTTCAATGTGTATAGGAACATGGACAATGAAGACGAAGGTCCCTCTAACTTGTTCTATTCATATTAACTTAAAGGGGTAATGAACTAAGTTGCTTAACATATTATTTTTTTTGAAATGTGTTCTAAAGAAGCAATAAACTAAGACAAGAGGGCCACGATTGGCCTGGATCGCTCACCTGATTTGTTTTCACTTCAGCCATATAAGCCCCGCCCCCTTGCAGCCATAGATATCGACCAATCAACATGGCTTGAAGGAATTCGATAAAGGGTCACCCTAGGAACAAAATAGCCCCCACCCCTGGCGGCCATGTTTTTCTACCAATCAACATGGCTTGAAGGAATCTGATAGAGGGTCATCTAAGGAACAAAATTGAAAATCTACCAACCAGTTTGGAGAAAAAAAATGTTATCGTTTCGTTGCCATGGAAACCAGAATACTGCATAGATACCAAACATTTGAATGTATTCTGGTGAGGTCATTGAGGGGATGCTTTCTGTGAAGTTTCATCCCAATTGACCCACTGGTTACTGAGGTGAAGATGTTGACGAACGAACGACACACGACTAACGACGCACGGCGGACGCCGGACAACTGGCGATCACAATAACTCATCTTGATTTTATACTATCAGATGTATGCTTTTGACTTTGAGATAAAAAAGACGTCACAACTGACAAAACTGACAACACTTGAAAATTATTCATTGTAATATTTTGACAAAAATGTTCCTTTGGTAACCAAATAATAAAAATGTTCAATCCATATTCATCTTTAAAAGCATGATCACCAGGCGGTTTTGAAAAGGGGATAACATGACGAGACTTTGAATGTCGTCTTCCCTTAAAGTGCTTGTCTGATAACAACATTAGCCGACAGAAATGTTCCTCAGATGACTCCATGCAAAAATACAAGTTATTTTCGATTCATTGAAAAAACTCAGTAATGAGTTAACTGATAAACTATACACAAAGCTTGTCTAAGTTCACGATAATTTTACAGAAATATTTCTAAGATGACCCTCTAAAACGTTTTCCCAAATTAGTTTGATACGAAAATAAAGCCCATAAACCTCGGAGGTGTTGCACTTACATGTATATTGCTAATTCACTTTAAGAGAGAATGCATTAAGTAGCCTTGTTTAAAAGTGCGAGTGATCCATTGCCTTAGGACCCACGAGTTATTAAAATAATAATTTTACTACAATTAGATGGCCTCCTTTAACATTGAGCTGTTCACCAAGATGCTGAGGCGGGACTATTCCAAATACGTGACGGATAAAAACATCAATTTAAAGAGCTTGAGGAACGTTGGAATATGGTATTATCAAACTATTTATATAGTTTCTTCATTGTCTATATTGCCATTGTTAAGCCTTGGAGTAGGTGCTCGTAACATTGTTACGCAAAATTGCACAATTGAATATAGCTTCTTTTAGCTTTTATTTTTGCAATCAAAATTGAAAGTGTAATAGTTTATATGACAAACGGCCAATTAACATCACCAAATACTTTTGTACTTTGGTGGATCCAGTGTGATAAATAAATATAACAGTAATTCATTACATGAAGCTTCAATAATCTATTAATTAAATAAACACAAATTTCGACATACCACAATCATGTTACTAAATACAAAACAATTTTAAGGGAATTATTTTTTAACACAGCTGTGCCATCCATACAGATAGTTCATTTTGGATAACTGTTGAAGTACTCTTCAAAATAAATTTGGGGAATAATGTCACACATAACGTTTTTTGTTAACAAAATCGGGGCTCGAGTGCTGGTCAAGCAACACGCTTTCCAATTGGTAGTAGTTCCTTATTTCCCTAGAGTGTTTGCTCGCGTGATAAACATGACACGTTTCTTGTAGTACAAACGAACTAATCAGGAGCTCTTGTAGAGAAACTAGGAAATGCAAGGGAGAAACTGAATATATGTAGCGATGGACTCAGACAAAAGGAACAATGTGACATACACAGTGTTTATCACTCCTTTTACCACGTATATCAGACGTTATAGTATAAGATAGTACTACTATTATTTAGTAAATTATTCGAAACCATTTATCTTAAAAAAAAAATTATTTCCATTTGACATTTTCTTTTAAAGCCGAAACCGACGAAATAAATGCATTAACTATATATCTAGTATAAGTCTTTTTTAAGAAATACTACTTGTGTGGACTGTATACATGAACATAACAGTATAGTAGGCGATAGGAAATGTTGTCATAGTCTTGAGATATTGAATCTTATGTCTGTTTATATACTTCCAGAATGACATGGGCATGGCGTTTTCTACCGCTGCAGTTATGTGTAAACAAATACCCGAAAACTGCAAATCAAACGAATTTTATAGGGGCCTTGATATTATTCAACAAAGAACAACTTGTCCAGTATGAACACTTACATTTGTTTTTTATAGTACTAAATATATTGCAGCATGTAAGAGAGTTAGCAGAAATCACCTTCTAACACAGCAACAAATTATGTCGGATGAGTGAAATTCTCTAGCAAACCTAGCAAATTAATGCTTCAATCGTTTTAATTGGATTTGGTCTGCCATAAATGTGTTTCAGAGTAATATTATCTCGCCTGACTTTCCAACACAGATACTTAATTGTAAAGAACGAAGATAATGCCAGATTATATATTATTGTTTGTATTAAATGAAAAATAGTTGTAACCAAAAGTATGTCTGTTATCATGTATCGGTGACGACGAGCATTTTGGAAACGATGGTTTGACCTTATCGAAATCTATATATAAAAAACGAAGAATAGAGAAAATTCTGTGTTCATTGTCCTATAACGGTGAGCGATCTGCATCGTTGACTGCTTTTTGGCATTCTTTCTATGTAATCGCCCTTTGATGTCAACAGTGGAATACTGTACTACTCTTCTTTGATAAGCCCTGCAAATATCTCATTTGAAAAGAGTCTTCATAAATTCTGACTGCTGCGATGTATCTTGAAATACAGTCAACTGATTCGTTCGGGTCACGATACTTTTAAAAGTACTTTTAGTGGCCAATACTTGTTTCTAACTCTTCTAACTGGTTCAAAATAGTTTAACCATGTTTTAATCATATGTGACACTTTTTTAAGAACATACTTAGCATTCTCTGGGTAGTTTTAACAGCAACCTTTGTTTCTTTAAATTGAAATGAAATTGTTGATAGTGAAATACACAAAAGTGTTCAATATCACGCAAGTATATGTAGCATCATTTTGTAGAATTTCTGTTATCTTCAAAACATTTTGTCACATATACAATGTAGCTACCTTGACCTGAGTTTGCTACATGTTCAACAGACAGTACCGAACAATCCAATTTCTGTTTCCGTCCGTGACATAAGATAACTAACTAGACCAATAAACACGAGTGCTTTTGTCAATACTCACTTTTACATAATAACAGAGCTTACTGTATGCTATTGGATATTCGTTTTCCAACCATTTGTGCAGCAGTGTTCAACGACTGCCTAAATTGAAATTTCAAAAACGGTTGTTTATGGGATACACATACATGTATCATTGTGTAGATCTTGGAGTGAGGTATCCCGTTGTATAAATATTCGTCGTATGAAGTGTTTGTTATCACAATAAGCAATACATTTAGAACATCCCATGTATAATTAATGCTATATATAGTACGTGATACATGTACTAATCAAAGACTATAAGTAAAGTTGTTTTACTACATACAAAATGCAGGGGGATTAAGTCACCTTTATAGGCTTTTTAACGCATGGTCGCCAGTTTACCGCTGCAAAATTTGATGTGATTAAATGTGGTACTTTCATCCATTCCAAAACATTTATATCAACATACATTGAATTCGAGTTTGCGGTATATGGGAGAAATGACGCTTAATGAGAACAATTAAGTGTCTTTTTCTTGCCGATATATGTTTTATAATGGTTAAGTGATGATACTCGTTATGCCATATAATTAGGTATACTATTTTTCTTTCGTATTCTAAGCGTTCTAAGGTCAGAAGTTCGTCGAACGAAAAGAAAATCGCCGGACCATTGCCTGTCATCCCAAAAAGGAGTTCGTAAGTACTTCTATTAAGAGTTGCTAATTAGCTGTTAATTAAACATAATTTTACGTTTATATTGTTGTTTGAAAAGCTCCGTGACTAACTCATGATTAACAATATTGTTTCACCTGAAACTAGAGTAGACCCGCGACTTTCGTCCAATAGCAACGTTCATACCATGTTTTGATAAATAGTCATTTAGTTCATATCTACTAATTAATTTATGAATAATGAACGTTATTCTCTCTGCCGAAACGTTCTTTTCCTTATACAATACGTATTAGGCATACAACACATAGTTATGTATTTTAGTTGACTTAACATTACTTTAAAACGATATGTTCAAAGTTTGGGAAGTAATGTTTATTCGCAACATTACAAACCCTACATCCATGTCATCAAACAGTACGTAGCAAATGTGATCAATCAGCAAATGCATTCCAAAGACACGTTTCTCAGTTCAATCTCCATCATCATTTCACAGTTGATATATGAGTTCAAGTAATATATTCAATGACAAAGTACACATCGTTTTAATGAATTGTAATAATATTTCCATGTTCAAACATCAAATTAGATCACCTTCAAAAGGAATTGAAATTTGCATTGCTACATCTTGTATTTCAGTATCACTAATGTAGGATTTACAATAATGGATTTAAAAGATAAATTAAAAGAGTTGAAAGATAAGCATGAAACTTTAAATAATAGGTTTACTATTGAAACAATTTGAAGCGACAGGGACAAAAAGAGGAGTGATACAATACCATTAATTGATGTATATTTCAAAGAACTTTACATTACCATTACTAGATGAATATTTCAAATAAGAATTTTACATTAGCTTATTTCGGCATATTGGTTTTGACACTTTTAATAATAAACATGAAAACAAGTCAGGCTTCCATGGCAATCATATTGAACATGTTAACCAGTACTCTTTTATTAAAACATTTGAATAATCTTGGTAGTTGGTCATCCAAGTATTATTTGCGGCCATGTCTATCAATAAATCGAAACCACCTTGCAGTCATATTTTTCATCAAAGTGACAATGGATACCAAATTTCGTCGAGGCTGAGAAAGTCCTATTTGAGAAACACTATTGAATAATCTTGATAGTTGGTCGAAAAAAGGAAAGTTTGCACCAATTAATTTTTCAAATCAGATCTGAACTTCATGAGGTTACTTAGATTAAAGACAAATGTTAACGAATCGACATACGACGGTAAACGCACGGTGATGATTGATCATTACAGCTAAAGCCGAGCATTTCGTGCTCATGTGAGCTAGAAATAACTGATTGTAGAGAAAGAGGATGGCAGAGGGAGAGAGACAGAGGACATGTAAACCAGTACTTTTTCATTAGAACTTTTGAATAATCTTGGTAGTTGGTCATCCAAGTATTATTTTCGGCCATGTCTATCAATAAATCGAAACCACCTGGCACTCATATTTTTCATCAAATCGGATTTGGTAAAGTGACAATGAATACCCAATTATGTCCAGGCTGGTCAAGTCCTATTTGAGAAACACTATTGAATAATCTTGATAGTTGATCAAAAAAAGAAAAGTTTGTACTAAATCATTTTTTTTCAAATCAGACCTGAACTTCATGAGGTTACTTAGATTAAAGACATACGACGGTAAACGCCTGGTGGTGATTGATCATTACAGCTAAAGGCAAGCACTTCGTGCTCATGTGTGCTAGAAATAATTGAATATCGTGAAGAGAAAGAGGATGAGAGAGACAGACAGACAGAGGTAGAGAGATTACCGTTGAAATTAATCTTTAACTTCATAGTTTTATGACCAAATTTATAATGTTTAACTTTTTCAACGTTGTATATTTTCTTTCTATATCTTCTAATCTGATTGAAATGAGACAAAACTAAATGTGAGCGGTTTAGTTAACTTCTATACATGTATGTTGAACCTTATGTAATAGTTCTCAATGTACAATCTGAAAATCCATACAATGAAAATTATTTTAAATTGTATCTAAATGCTTTAAACTCTAATTTAGTACAACACCATATTTAGTCATATACACGTTTATATCATGTTCAGTACATTCTGAATAATTCCAAATACTTAGCGGAAGCAGGATGAAACAAATAATTGATAAATCGATTCGGTAACATCTCATTCCGTAAACTAGAAAACTTGGAAAGCGCTTAAGTGACACAATATTTTTAAAACGAATATGTTGTTTTGAAGGTTATATTTCAAAACGTTCTAACCTAGTCACCTCTTGTATGCATTGTTCAAGTTCATAACCTCTTGCGTTATGCTGATTTAGTTTACAAAAGATGAACGTTATAATAAGTGGTCGCCGTACAACGTATGGTACGATGACTAAAATTGTAACGGTTCTGTTGTTACCGTTATATAACACACCGTTTGTCTTAACGAATGAAGATAAGTTATCGGTTTGTAGAGGCTATTTTACTTGTCACATGAGGAAACAATGAACTTATTTTTTTCTTTAATAAAGGATGTAAATGTGTTTTCAGAGCAAACTGACTCATAATTTGTGACAGAAAGTTCAACTGTTAAATATAGCTATAAATATTTGGAATCCCTTTCAAGAGTACACAACCATTCAACTTGTAGGCAAAGTTTGATAATTATATTGGAAAAAATAAATTCAGAAGTGCAGAAAAACAGAATTGCTGAACCTTTTGAAATGCCACCATTTAGAGAATTGATTTGTTCCCCTTTAGATTTAGTGCCAAAACATGAACAAGATTATTTTAGGCTTATCCATGATCTATCATTCCCGAAAGGTGAATCAGTAAACTGTGGTATAGATGAGGATTCCACGAGGGTGGCATATGATTCTATAGATTGCATAGTTGCATTGGTAAAAAGGTTTGGGAGAGGCGCTTTAATAGCTAAAACTGATATTAAAGATGCATTTTGCTTACTTCCAATTCACCCAGATGATTATAACCTGCTTGGCATCTCTTTGAAAATAGATGGGAAAAGTATATATAGAACGGTTTAGTACTGCCCCCCCAAGTGGTACATGGAATACAAGTTCAAGGCTAGGATAAGTCTTGTAATTGATGATTTCTTCTTTATCGGCTCAAAGCATGATACTATGTATTGTTATCATTTACAGCAGTTCATTAATATTTGCGGTGAATTAGGTATTCCAATTAAAGATAAAAGGACGGTGCCTCCCACTACTGTTATCACCATTTATGGTATAGAGGCTGATTCAATAAGCATGATATGCAGACTACCTCAAGATAAGATTGACATGATATTACTCAAACTCAATGTCTTTAAATGTTTACTAAATTTCGCTACATCTGTTGTTGTTCCGTGCCGTACATTTTTGCGAAAATTGTATGATTTGACAATGGGTATAGGAAAGCAGTATCATAAGATTCGTCTTACTTCAGAAGCAAGGTTGGACTTGAAAGCTTGGTTAAATTTCATGTCGGGATTCAATGGGTAATCGATGTTTTTACAGGATAATTGGGTATCATCAGATGTATTACATTTGCAAACAGATTCCGCTAAATCATTTGGTTATGCTGCTGTCTTGGGTAAACAATGGTTTTATTGGTATTGGCCTGATGGATTCCCAAAGTATAGCATAAATGTCTTAGAAACTTTTCCCGTAGTATTTGCTACGGAATATGGGGTTATACGCTAAAAAATCGCAGGATTTTGTTTCTCTCAGATAATACATGTACTGTTCACGTCATTAATAGTATGACTTCAAAATGTCCTACTTTGATGAGATTAGTCAGAAGATTGGTCACTACATGTTTGTCTTGTAATATTCATTTCAGAGCTAAGCATGTTGCTGGTAGATTTAATTCTTTAGCGGATGCACTTTCTCGTTTTTAGTTGGACAAAGCGCGTCAGTTAGTGCCAAACCTAGACGTTTATTCCATCACTGTGCCACAGGCCCTCTTAAACATTTAAACATGACAACTGGAAGAGTTCTGACAGCTTCATTGCGTCCTAACTCACGCCAAGTATATAGTTATTGCTGGATTAGGATGACAACTTACTTCGCTGAAAAGGGGGCAAATCCAGCTCTACCATTACAATCATGGCAAATAGTTAATTACCTGGCTTATTTATTTGAAAAAAATATGCTTCAAGTACAATCCTGTCGCATGCATCCGCATTGAGGATGGGTGAAGTTTGTGTCACAATGGGCAATAACGCTTCCCGAGTCACCCAAAGAAGGGACGTAACCCTAATTAGTCAGAATAAATCTGTTGATACAATTTCAATTTGTATGCGACACTTTAAACATAAGAAAGATTCATCTCCTGTACCTTTGCATTTAGCAAACAAAAGTATGGACGGTTTTAACCCTGTTAAATGTGTTCAAGAGCATTTTGAACTTTTCAAACATGCATCAGGTCATTTATTTAAGTTCATGATGAAACGCCAGTTTCATATAATTATGCTGACAAATTAAGGGTCATCATAATATTTCTTGGTACCAAGTATAAACTTCATTCATTGGGGCTGTGACAACAGCAGTCCAGATGGGGATGTCTGAGGATTGCGTAAACAGGCTCGGGAGATTCATTCAAATGCAGTTCAAAACTATGTTAGTCTTCCGCATTTACAGTTATAAAGGGAGAGGGCAATGTAGTGCATTGTATGTACGTTGTATGTAAAATGTATTTCCCTTTTTGCTCACATCAAGTAATGTCAGCGTAGGCGGGTTACTAGTAGTTGCAACAATTACTTTGGCCTACAGGTCTTTGCAAACTAACAACTTTTATTGTTAGTTCCATTGTTGACAGACTCATGTAATATGTCAGTGTAGACTGGTATTACAAATTGCATTTGGATATCATTTAGGATGTTTGTTTGTATTACTCGGCAATGTTAGTCTGACCCTTACCTCGGCATAAAGCCAACCTGGTATAGAAACAAATATGCATTTATGTTGAATTCCGTCTGTGCAGACTTTGATTAGACGTGTATGTTATGTGCATACATGATATATATGTATTAGTTCCCTAGAGACCGGCACTAACTTTTCCGAAAAGATAGTTAAATATTACTTTTCCGATATGAATACTTAAATATTACTAAATATGGTGTTGTACTAAATTAGAGTTTGAAGCATTTAGATACAATTTAAAATACTTTTCATTGTATGGATTTTCAGATTGTGCATTGAGAACTATTTCATAAGGTTCAACATACATGTATGTATAGAAGTAAAATAAACCGCTCACATTTCAGTTTTGTCTCATTTAAATCAGACTAGAAGATATAGAAAGAAAATATACAACGTTGAAACAGTCAAACATTATAAATTTGGTCATAAAACTGTGTGAAGTTAAATATGAATGTCAACGGTAATCTCCCTACCTCTGTCTGTATGTCTGTCTGTCTCTCTCCCTCTCTCTCATCCTCTTTCTCTTCACGACATTCAGTTATTTCTAGCTCACATGAGCACAAAGTGCCTGGCTTTAGCTGTAATGATCAATCACCACCGGGCGTTTACCGTCGTATGTCTTTAATCTAAATAACCTCATGAAGTTCAGGTCTGATTTGAAAAATGAATTGGTGGAAACTTTCCTTTTTTTGACCAACTATCAAGATTATTCAATAGCGTTTCTCAAATAGGACTTGCCCAGCCTGGACATAATTGGGTATTCATTGTCACTTTACCAAATCCGATTTTATGAAAAATGTGAGTGCCAGGTGGTTTCGATTTATTGATAGACATGGCCGAAAATAATACTTGGATGACCAACTACCAAGATTATTCAAAAATTCTGTCTGTCTGTCTGTCTATGTCTCTCTCTCCCTCTCTGTCATCCTGTTTCTCTTCATGACATTCAGTTATTTCTAGCTCACATGAGCACGAAATGCTCGGCTTTAGCTGTAATAATCAATCATCACCGGGCGTTTACCGTCGTATGTAGATTCGTTCACATTTGTCTTTAATCTAAGTAACCTCATGAAGTTCAGGTCTGATTTAAAAAATGAATTGTTGCAAACTTTTCTTTTTTCGACAAACTATCAAGATTATTCAATAGTGTTTCTCAAATAGGACTTGCTCAGCCTCGACATAATTGGGTATCCATTGTCAATTTGATGAAAAATATGACTGCCAGGTGGTTTCGATTTATTGATAGACATGGCCGCAAATAATACTTGGATGACCATCTACCAAGATTTTTCAAACCGTCGGAAAGGTTAAACACACTATGTCTCCCCCAGGGTAGGATGAGACATAATTAATCATTTGTAACATAAGTTGTGGGGGTATCAAATAATTTGTAAACACATGCAATCTTCAGGACAGTTTATAAGAACATTCACCTGCTTCAAATCTGAGTTAAAAAGGATCTAAGACGAAGTCAACAGGTACATTTTATAAATACCTTGTAAATACTCAAGGCCATATCTTTCATCGTATAACCATAGGAATCATATTTATAGAATAAAATTACTTGTTACAAGTTTTGATGTCTACTTACTGGATACACATACATACATTGTTCGGGTGATACTCACAACATAAGGGGAAAGTCATGAAAAGTTCAGTTTTCAGGATACTGATTTTCTATAAAAGACTGTTCATGTGTTTATTTAATGTAAACCATGGGATTATTCGTTGTTTTTTTTGCTACAAGTTAACGTCGAATTTGAGCAGTTATCCTGCTTTATTAAACTAGAAATATCACTGAAGGTGATGAATACCCGCAGCTAGTGCCTAACAATATACATATGTATGAGAAATTCAAGGGGCCATATCTCACTAAAAAAAATCCAGTGCAACACGCCGACAAAATGCACAACTACGCTTGATATCAACCATTCTTGTGAAGTTATATTGATTTCTGACCAAAGGTTGCTGAGAAATAGTGTTCACAAGAAATGTCTGACAATATACATATGTATGAGAAATTCAAGGGGCCATAACTCATTAAAAAATAATTCCAGTGCAACACGCCGACAATATGCACAACTAGGCTTGGTCTCAATCATTCTTGTGAAGTTATATTGAATTCTGACCAAGGGTTGCTGAGAAATAGTGTTCACAAGAAATGTCTGACAATATACATATGTATGAGAAATTAAAGGGGCCATAACTCATTTAAAAAAAAATCCAGTGCAACACGCCGACAATATCCACAACTAGGCTTGGTATCAATCATTCTTGTGAAGTTATATTGAATTCTGACCAAGGGTTGCTGAGAAATAGTGTTCACAAGAAATGTCTACATGCCAACGGACCGACCGACCGACCAACTGACCGACCGACAAGCGTGACTCCTATATAGCCCCCATATACTATGTATCTGGGGGTATAATAAAGATATAGGTCGTCAGTACAAACCAGTGTCACACCATAACTCTCCTGCATGAGGAAACACAACGAGACCAGTACATCATACTATGTCTACATCGAAGTATGTTGCTTCAGTTGAAGTCCTGTCTTATGAGATGATTGAAATAGGACCATCATCATTGTATCGCTCATATGTTTATAGTGCGCTCGAAGTAAGGTTTCAGACTCGTATTTCAACTCTTTTCAAACAAATGTGATATTTAAAATATATAGAATATAGAGAGATAAACCAACTCAGTTTAAACCTAAGTTCCCATGCTTGGCCAAATTAAACATTAGCGCAAATAGAATCTTACAATTTCTTGAAAACTTAAATCGACACAAGGCAGCTGGCCCAGACAACATTACACTATAAGCATAAAAAGAAGTCCTACACCAGATTGCGCCTGTTCTAAAATATATTATTTCAAAAGTCTGAACATCAGCAAATGTAACACCTTAATTTGGGGAAAAGGGAAAATGCCATAAACTACAGACCAATATCACTCACTCACCGGCATACTCTGCAACATATTAGGACTTATTGTATACTTCGTTACTAACTCAGTTCCTTTTTTTTTACGTGCTGCTAAGGACGGAACCATTTCCATACAGTAACGTTACAGAGCACTCACATTCAACCTTTGATGATATTATAGAGACCAGCTACCGATGACAGACTGTGAACAAGTGATAGACGTACACACAACTTAATCCGCTCTAAATTACAGCGCTAGCTAAGTGTAAACTTTGTAAATGCATACGTAACTTCTGGCGTAATAATACGACGTGTATTTCAATGACATCGGTATGTGTACACATTTTGCCTAGTGGTATTTTTTAGTATTTTACGGTCTATACAAGTTAATCTCAATTACAGATGAACGCTTAAACCAATGGGGAATTCATAACTGATAGGATGAATATACAAATGATTATTTTAAAAGTAGATATTCTGATTATATTTGTCATTTTCCGATGTGAAGTTTATCCGCACAAAATAGAAGATGTGTGTTCGCTTTATTGAACACACTGTGTGGTCAAAAGAGGCATATACATCGTAATAAAAAACACACATATCCAGGCGTAAATATCGGAACAAGATAAAACACGAGTTATTAATGAAATCCACTGATTCAATTTCGAATCGAAACTAAATGGGGAACAATAATGGCGGCTCGTAAATTCATATTTTGCACGAACCTAGCAACCGTTGGAAAAGACAATAATGGCGCGATATATCGTAAATGTTAATTTATCATAACAATTCAAAGCAGTTGTTAATTTCTAAATGCTCGAAGTGTTCAAAACACTCAAAACGACACATTTTAAAAAGCCAATATCGAAGTTTACAATAAAAGGGTTTTTACATGATTATGGGAAACATACACTACGAACTTCAGTATGACTTCGGAGAAAACAGATCATGACAAACTCAACTCATTCAATTAGTAATTGACCTATCAAGAAACCTGATAGACATACACCAGTCGGATCTCATACTTTTGATAAAGCCAATGTTACCCGTTTTGCTGTGCATGAAAGGTTAACCGCTGACTTCTTATCTACAGGTATCTACCAAACTACGTCAACGTCAGATTATATTTTAATTGCGGTACTTGAAAATCCGTCAAGGACTGTTTATATTTTAAGTGCGGTACTTGAAAATCTGCCAATGCCTGAGTTACTTTTAACTTCTGTAGTTAAAAAGTCGTTAAATAGCTTTAACTGATATTGCCGCTGACCAATGAACAGTCTACAGTTAAGACAATTCCATTTGTCAGTGGTCAAGCTTGACTGCAGTATTTATTGATGTGTATCAGTGAATATCAGGAGAACAACTACTACTACTACTACTACTACAACTCTACAACTAGAAGGCGGTTTCGGTAGTGATTCCGGTCGTGAGTCCGGGCGGGACTCCGGATTGATGAAAGGACTGGTTTAAGTTCTGACTGGCGGTAGTCGTAGAAACTAATATAAGTTATTTGAATTACTGACTTACACGTTTATTGCCGTATTAGGAGTCCGGTGTTTTTAGACGTATGATTTATTTGTGTGAATTATAAACTATAGTATAACTATTCAGATATATAAAGATATTAGAAGTGATTATATTTGTTGACTTCTTTGACACACAGAAAGTTATTATTATTCCGTTTATATTTAACGTTCAGGTGAACTGAACATTATAGCAAAGTCGCATTTTAAAACACAACGCACTATTATTTAATTTGGATTGGAGTTAAGCGATCATCGAACTCCGTGATTACTTTCCAAATCTATACGATCACTATTCGAAGTACTACAGCCAACCACCTTAAAATTACGATGTAAAATACATGAACATAGTATAAAGCATATATGATTTGGTCACTCTCAGTGTGTTGTATTTGATGGTGAAGTATCAAGTTCGGCACTTGGTCCGCAAGTATGCTTACTCTACATAATTGACATTCCAGATGAAATCTAATCTTTGGTCCGGCTGTTTGCCGATGATCAGCTTTACATTTGGCTATTCAAAAACCAGATTATTGTAAATCCCTTCAGGCTGATCTAAATGTTCTTAGCTTCGTGAAAGATAATAGGATATGGAATGTAACCCTATCAAATGCCAAGTTGTCAACATATGTTGAAATAAACAAACTAAATTATTTAACTATTCTTTACATGGACATATATTAGAACATGTTGACAGTGCAAAATATATTGGTGTCACAAAACAAAAACTAAATACTTTTCTATGAATAAACACATTGGCAATATCATTGCATCAGTATACACAACTTTGGGATTCAAGAGGTGGCTTTTAAAACCCTAGTTAGATCACAAGTAGCATATTCTTCATCAATTTGGAATCCGTATACATGAACAAATATCAATAAAATAAAACAGTTCAGAAACGAGCCATGGTCAAAGATTTTTTCCAATTACAGCAGTGCTGCTTGAACTGGGATGGAATGCATTATAACAAAGACGAACGGACAGTAAACTAATAATGTTCTACACAAAAATTAATAACCTAGTGGCAGTTCCGATGCCATCATACTTAGAGCGACTTACTAAAATGATTCGACATATGCACCCTTTCTGTTAAAAAATAGTTCACACTATTTCAAACTTTTACAAATATTCAGTTTTTTCTCAATCAACAGTACTATGGAATTCCCCGCCTTCTGTAGTTGTTGTGCAGTCTAAGCTTGACAGTTTCAGGAGGGATTTATACGCAACAAACATACCCTAGATGACCTTAAATGTTTTTATCCTCTTATCGTTCACTGATGACTCTGTAATCCCTATAACTCACCTCACTCATTCTTTTCATACATTCACAGACACGCACCTTCCAATGATACCAATTGGGCAGCATATATAGATAGATAGACATTGCTACCAGTTCTGGAAAGTTCTGTTGATTTTGGGTGTGCATACTTTACATCAGTTCTCCTATATACTTCGGTCACTCCATACCACTTGAACAATGCCCCAAAAGAGGAATGGTAAAATGTCAGATACTACGAAGGCGACTGTGGAACAAGAGGTTGAGCCACAGTCACCATCCCGTGGACCATATATGTAATATTGCATATATGAGATCAAACTGACCACTTATCAAGAATTGCAAAACGGAATTTAATGGATACTTTAATCGTCATATGTCGCCTTCACTCGTGCAGCTTTCTAAGTATACTCGTAACTTCTCATCATAAACTATAACACATGTTATCAGTACTCGACTAGACTCGCGTAAACTCGTACATTCTCGTAGAAAGGTATCCGATTGTTGAGACAATGTCAAACACAGATTGTAAAGATGTTGTCTAAACTCGTGGTAAAAACAAGATTATTGTACTATTATCGTTTCAATGTGGAAGAGAACTCTAACAGGAGTTGAACTAATGTTTCATCATCAAAACATATGACTGACCTGTGGCAATTTCGGCGAATTATAACTAACCAGTAGTCGTGGAAACACGTAGCCCTCAATCATGACATTGTGTCTTGACCTTAAATAAAATACCTGAAGCGGATATAATTTGATTGTCACCATCAGTGAGGTGCATACTGAAATGTCCTTATATGCTCATGTTAAGATATTTAGTCACGGTGCTATCCATCGCCATGATATATAGGTGAAAGCAATTGCTGTTGTGATAATTTGCGAAATTGGTTTTTGTGTACGCCATGTGTAACTGTTGAAAACAGGTCATTGAAGGACAGTTTATGCGATTCATCATGATATAAATTATCATTACGAAAATACATACTAGACCAGCATTAACACCGTTGGCAACTCCTTGAATGGTTTGTGAAATATAACCATAATTCAACAAAAACATGCCGAATCTAAACATTTAATAGACATGATCCCTTTGTGTATATGTAGAGTGTATAATTGTATTGGTATACGTAATACAACATGTGTTCATTCAAAGTCATATTTCTTGTCAGTAATGAGTGTCAGTGTATTACGAAATGTTCAAGATAATAGTCACGAACCGTTATGTTTGTTTTTTATTTCCTGGTAGCGACGCACAATTACAGAGTATGATTGAATGCCAAAACCAAGAGTTACAAAGATTAAGCTCAGATCTTCAAAAATCAGAAGCGGAGAATAGATCAGACAAAAAGAGGTATTTGTGACAGTTGCTTAACTTGACAGTTACCGTTTGTTTAGAATTTATGAAGAATTCCACATTGTCATTATTTTGGCACAGACTAACTGCTTCACATATTATATTGGAAAGCTCCTAGCCCATTTTATTTTGTATAATCACATATATATGTTAAAGCATAGAAGTGTTACCATTCTACCATGTCCAATGACGTTATTAAGATTATGTAAAATACTTATACATTTCTACATTTAACTATTAAGGAAACGCAGAACTGTTGATGGAAACATTTGCACATTCATCTACATATATACCACATAGCCGAGGTAGCTCAGTCGGTAGCGACGCGGACTGTCACTCCAGGAGTTGTGAGTTCAAACCCAAGCTCGGCCGACATTCTTTCTCTGAACTGTGTCATTCGTCTTCCACCAATGGGCTTACAGTCTATGTGGAAAAGCAGCTTGTTACTTGGAACGAGTGTTGTGTAGAGTTATGGTGTGCGAAAGCCAGGAAACACAAGAGTATGTTTAGTACTGCATTCAATCATGTCAAAATGCTTGTTTATTTTATTTATTCTGAAAAAATTAACCAAACCATGAAAAAACCTTTCATAGTCACACAATTTTCGATGTTAACATTTTCATATGGACTTTTCTGTCTAATTTTGTTTAATATAATATGTCGGCTTAATATGACCAATATTTTAAAAGGCTTTGATTGCACATTTCTTCAATCGATTAAACTAACAGTGTGGCTAATTACAATGGTATTGCATATAATAACAAGAGATGTTTGTCAAACATTATGCCCCCCCTGTCTTCCAGCCCCCATCCACCCGCCCCCCCCCCCCCCCCCCCCCCTGAGAGTCATGTTGTCAAGAATATTTTGACAATTTTTGACCTGATGACCCAAAAATCAATAGGGGTAATCTACTGGTCACCCACAGCCTCAATGTTAGGAGTGATGGCAATGGGTACAAGCAATGTCGAGTTATCACTCGGACAATCTTCTCGAGTTCCAGGTCACTGTGACATGACCTTTGTCCCAATGACCTCAATCATAAGGGGTCAGCTACTGGTCAGGCCCAACCTCCAAGTCAAGTTTGAGGACCATAGGTCCAAGCATTATTGAGTTATCACTCAGACAAGATTGTCACTGTGACCTTGAACTTTTACGTAATGACCTCACAATAGGGGTCATCTACTGGTCACACCACAGCCTCCATGTTAAGATTGAGGGCCATGGGTGCAGGCAACTCGGATAAGATTTCGCGTTCAATGTCAGTAACCTAGGAGCAGGTCACTTAAGCCTCCATGTCAAGTTTGAGGGCCATGGGTGCAGGCAATGTCGAGTTATCACTCGGACAAGCTTTTCGCGTTCACGGTCACTGTGACCGTGGACCTTCGACCCGATGATAGGGGTCATATACTGGTCAGACCCAATATCCAAGTCAAGTTTGAGGACCATAGGTCCAGGCATTGTTTAGTTATCACTCGGACAAGCTTGGTCACTGTGACCTTGACCGTTTACCTGATGGCCTCACAATAGGGGTCATCTACTGGTCACCCCGATCCTCCATGTTAAGTTTGAGGGCCATGGATGCAGGCAAAGTCGAGTTATCATTTGCACAAGCTTTTCGCGTTCTAGGTCACTGTCACCTTGACCTTTGACCTCAAAATCAAAAGGGGTCATCTACTGGTCACCCAGCTTCCATTTCCTGTTTGATGGTCATGGGTGCAGTCAATGTCGAGATATCACTCGGACAAGCATTTCGTGTTCAAGGTCACTGTGCCTTTGACCTCAAATCAATATGGTTCATCTACTGATCAGACCCAACCTTCAAGTCAAGCTTAAGGACCATAAGTCAAGGGATTATTGAGTTTTCACTCGGTCAAGCTTTGGTCTACCGACGGACCGACATACCGACCGTCCGACATGTAGAAAGCAATATACTCCTCTTTTTCGAAGGGGGCATACACATAAACCACTCATATACTTATGTGCAGTGAATTGCGTAGAATGAATGATGTGTTGAATACAGCTAGCTAAAACATATTTTATTTGCAAACTAAGCACCATGTTAACAGAAGTGCTGTTGAAGCTACAATTATCAACAAGAAAAACAGTATACAGTGTAAACCTTACATCTGGTTCGTTGTTTTTTAAATACTATATATAATAATTGTGAATTAGAAGACCCGTAGATAAAAACATGGACGTTGATGGTCACCTTAGTGTTAATAAATGATTAATTTTCCCCATGATCTCAATTCATTGTCAAAAATATGAGAGCCAATGAATACCCATGATGTCCTTTTTGTATCATGGACTGTCTTGCGATATATTATTACCAAAAGCGATTATTAAGTAGCTATTCGAATTCATCATCGTAAACAAAAATGTATATGTATCAACTGACCTTTTAACGACGCTGAGTTTGCCTCAAAGTGTTTACTTCCGCCACTGGTTTCTTTGGCATATACTATCAATATAAGGTTATCCAATAAAGGATACATGTACTCAACACAAAAACATATATTAAAGTCATCAGACCGAAACTTCTGGAATGTTTGATGACTTATGATAAAATGTTGGAAACCAAGATCAGATTGGGATACCTGCATTGATCTAGACCTACACTGATTAAATATATCAAGTACATTTTTTTCTATCTGGTCATATGATTAAAAATCGAAACTGAAAATGTGTTATATAAAGTGGCATTAACTGTATTGCACGGTGTATGTTTTCCCTTTATACATTATGCATGTACTTCTAGAGTTGTGTATGGCTTTAAAGAACGAAACAGATACATATTACTTTAAACAAATATATGCAGTAAATGCAGATTAAACAAACATATAATCTTGGAAGTCAGCCTGCAAGTCAGCCTGCAAGGTCTACATTTTTCTGAAATAACTTATAATCAGAGAGTTTCTTCTCTGTAAAACTGTATTTGGTTCGAGTGTACGGGATACGATTGAGATGTGCTCTAAATACTGTCGATGATACTTTTGACGATCTAAGATTTGCCTGAATATCCATCCTACATGATCAATATGTATACTGTTAGTCAACGGTATTGTTGAGGCTTCTGTTACCTATACACCTACAGTATATGCAGGTTGATCTGTTTCTTAACTGCTCGTACATCATTAATGTTGGTTTTCGTAGACCTTCGCTCGGTCGTACCTCTATAATTTCAATAACTTACACAAAACAATTTGTTTTATATCCGCAAGTTGGACAGATTCACAACAATCTTATTCATACTCATGCATTATTCTATGAAAAGACATTCAACATCGTTTGATAGGTTATATATCTTTCAATTTACGTTTTGCAGATGCAGTCTATCTTTATTCATACATCTTTTTATTATTTACCAGCACATTTTACGGTGCAAATACAAGCAGAGTGTTACGCGTAAATCAAACACTAAAGATTAATAACGCATTCAAATATTTTTACGTTTCAATTGTATGAAAAGAAATTTCAAAACCGAAATGATTTCTTGAGGAAATAATAATGATAAAATAAGATACTACCGAAATGTGGCGTGTATTTTCATTCGTTTTCTATTTTTCAATTGAGCTTTTGACGTATGATGTGTAATGGTGACATTAATGTAATACAAAGAATGAATAATACCATTCATGAAAAAGCCCAGACATTTAAGGAAATGATAGTTTGACTCGTAAATGACGTTCTGTAAAATATGTAATGTTTGCATTTGAAATACTTTTTGAAGGGCAAGTAATTCATTTATTTGTTAATATCATCATTATTTAATTGATTTGATATCTTGGCAATATGATACAGATTTATGTGTTAACCCAAGATAGGTAGCACATAATACTCATATTAACAAGAGGGCCAAGATGGCCCTAAATCGATCACATGAATGATAGTTAATTAGAAGCTAATATTTAACTGCAAATATCTGTGTTATTTGATCAGGAGTTCAAATAAAATTGCAAGGAGTGGACACTCAGTTAAAGAAATGATTTATCAGTAAAGCCATTTGTATCTTGAAATCTAACAAGAAGTTTAATAAGAATGGAATTATAAAGTTTTGTCATTTTGCACCTTTCCTGATGCCGCTTTGCTGCCCTGTTTGTCAACAAATTCAATATGGCTTGAACAGTTTTGGTAGAGAGTCACCCAAAGAACATTTCTGCCAAATTATCTTGGAATCTGACAAATGGATTTTGGAGATGGAGATTTTTAAATTTTGGGTATTTGTCTCACTTTCTGATGCCGCAGCATCAAAAGTTCTACGCAGAATGTAAGTCTTTGAATAATTTTGAAAGAGGACTCCTGAGAAGTTACGTTGAAAT
>JASEVX010001091.1:0-25584 GCA_031761405.1 Serripes groenlandicus
ATATACATGGTAGAAACAGCATTTTCTTTTTTATTATGTTCGGTCCTTAATAGTATATACATGGTGTATATAGCTTTATATTTTATATTGTGATGATGGTACTTTCCGCCATTTTCCGGAATTATTTCCAGAAAAAACCGATGAACACCGTCTACGCCAGCGTTGTTTGTAAGCGGCGACCGTATTGTGACCCAAACAAGTATACAACAGATGGTCAAGAATATATATGAAACTCACTGTAAATAAAATTATAATTATTGAAAGGATTTTAAAACATTGTAGCAAAAGTAGAAATTGCCTACGAAATGTAATTTCACCTTTTGTCACAATGTTTTCAAATGAAGTCTGCTGCATATGCGTTAATAAGCGTCTGTAACATGGAAATGGTTAAATCGTTTCCATCGATTCAAATGTCTGCATTATTCTCATGTAAATCATTGAATTGATTCGGGGTATTAAATCATTTCAATCTGAATTTGAATTTGTTTGTCCGTAAAACTGAGAGGCATTTATGGATTAATTATCCGTCCGACCTGCTGGCTGACTGTCTGTCTTTCTTTTTGTCTCTTCTTCTTTTTCTCTTTCTCTATTCCCCTCTCTCTCTCCCTGTTTCTCTGTCTGTCTCTCTTTCGTTATCTCTGTATGTATGTCTGTCTGTCTGCACACATAGCTGCCAATACAATGGTCGCCGGTTCGAATCTCTAAATCGCTTTTCTTTTTACATTTATGGCATTTTTATCATAGTGCTTAGTTTTTGTTGTGCGAGCATGATTATTTTTTCTTTAAATGAATAAAGTACAGGTATGCCGATAAATCAAATGCATTTTATATTGTCGAGTTAATCTTATAATAAATGATATATGTGCATGTATGATACGTTTGTAACATTTGGAGCAAGATTACACGTACATTGACATTGCTCTAGAATTAAAACAAGAGGGCCATGATGGCCCTGGATCGCTCACCTTAATTATACAATGTACTGTTATGCAAAACACATCAAGACAATTATTCTGAATGCAACCTCCAGTGTTAACAAGATTTTCCTTCATTTGGCTTAGTGATCTATAAAAAAAAAAATCCTGATATGACCCATATTCCAACATGGACTAGATATCATCAAAACAACATTCTGACAAATTTTCAACTTGCTCAAAGTAAAAATGCGGCCTCCGGAGTTTGAACAATATTTTCCTTTGTTGACCTTCTTTCTGACCCCCATATGAACCATATTCAAACTTGAACTAGATATCATTTAGACAAACATTCCGACCAAATTTCAAGATGCTTAAGCAAAAAATGCGGCATCTAAAGTGTTTACAAGATATTCCTTCAGTTTGGCCTAGATATCATTCAGCTAAACATTCTGATTAAATTTCAAGCTGCTGTAGCAAAACATGCGGCTTCTACCGAGTTAACAAGATTTTCCCTCAATTTGGCCTATTGACCTAGTTTCTGACCCAATATGACCCATATTTAAACTTGACCTACATATCATCACGACAAACATTCTGATAAAGTTTCAACATGCTCAAGTTGAAAATGTGGTCTCTAGAGTGCTAACAAGATTACTTTTCAATTTGGCCTAGTGACCTAGTTTTTAACCCGGCATGACACGTATTCGAACTTGACCCAGATATCATTCAGCTCAACATTCTGACTAAATTTCAAGCTGCTGAAGCAAAAAATGCAGCTTCTACAGTGTTAACAAGATTTCCCTTCAATTTGGCCTAGTAACCTAGTTTTTGACCCGGCATGACCCATATTCGAACTTGGCCTAGATGTCATTCAGCTCAACATTCTGACTAAATTTCAAGCTGCTGAAGAAAAAAGTGCAGCTTCTACAGTGTTAACAAGATTTCCCTTCAATTTGGCCTAGTGACCTAGTTTTTGACCCGGCATGACCCATATTCGAACTTGACCTAGATATTTTAAAGACAAACATTCTAACAAAATTTCAAACTGCTGAAGCAAATAATGCGGCCTCTAGAGTGTTAACAAGATTTTCCTTCAATTTGACCTAGTGACCTACTTTTTGACCCGACATGACCCATGTTCGAACTTGACCTACATATCATCAAGACAAACATTCTGATAAAGTTTCAACATGCTCAAGTTGAAAATGTGGCCTCCAGAGTGTTAACAAGATTTCGCTTCAATTTGACCTAGAGACCTCGTTTTTGACCTCATATGACCCAGTTTCGAACTTGTCCAGATTTGATGGAGATGAATGTTCTGATACACTTTCATGAAGATTGGATGCAAAATGTAGCCTGTAGAGTGTTAACAAGCTGAAATGTTGACGACGCACGACGGACGGACGCCGGACAAAATGTGATCACAATAGCTCACCCTTGCACTTCGTGCATAGGTGAGCTAAAAATGAAGATGAAAGGAATCTAATGATCGACTGAATGAAATTGCCTGACAGGAAAAAGAATGAATGAATGAATGGTGTTTTAAGGCCCGTCGACAACTAAGGTCATTTTGGGCGCTTAATAATTTACTTAATGTAAATGATTAAATAATTAAAATTGAAATATAACTAGAAAGGTTGTTTTTATGAAAAAACATGTCTCCCCATTGCAGTTTGTCAATGACAATTAAAATATTGAACAAGGGGAGATAACTTTGCAACGAAGTAGCCCAGAGTTATAATTATTGCAAGGTGCACAACTTCACATTGCCATCTATCTATATTCCAAGTTTCAATAAATTCCTTCAAGTAGTTTTCTGAGTTCTGCTCTGGACAAAGTTTACACTATTAAAATATTGAACAAGGGGGAGATAACTCATAATTATTGCAAGGTGCACAACTTCACATTGCCATCTATTAATATTCCAAGTTTCAATAAATTCCTTCAAGTAGTTTCTGAGTTCTGCTCTGGACAAAGTTTACAATATAAAAATATTGAACAAGGGGGAGATAACTCATAATAATTGCAAGGTGCACAACTTCACATTGCCATATATCTATATTCCAAGTTTCAATAAATTCCTTCAAGTAGTTTCTGAGTTCTGCTCTGGACAAAGTTTACACTATTAAAATATTGAACAAGGGCAGATAACTTTGCAACAAAGTGGCCCAGAGTTAAAATTCTTGCAAGGTGCACAACTTCACATTGTCATCTATCTATGTTCTAAGTTTCAATCAATTACTTCAAGTAGTTTCCGAGTTCTGCTCTGGACAAACAAAAGGTAAGAAGAAGAAGAAGAAGAAGAAGAAGAAGAAGAATACAAAAACAATAAGTCCCCCAAACTCCGTTTGGGTGACTTAATAAGAATAAGAATACCTACAAATACAGCATGTCCCCCCTTTCGGAGAAGGGGAGACATAACTAACCAGTTTATTAGACAAAACAATCAAACATGATGTCTGTGATACCTAACATTAATATGAAATGACATGTAAAACAATGTAAAACAAAATTTAGGCAAACAAGCCAAACACTACTATGTAATACTTAACATAAAGATAAACAATATCTGAGAAAATGTGGAACAGGATCTGTAAAAGTAATGTATGTGCAAAAGCACGATTTAAGAAATAATCATATCTTATTAAAAATATTAATTTCCCTAAGGAAATCAAATACAAGTTCAGGTTTGACAGACTCAAAGAGCTGACGCATACTTTGAGCCTTGAAAAATCTATCACGTATTGGAGCGAAATCAGCACATTCCAGAAGAATGTGCTGTACTGAAAGTTGTGTAAAACATGGAATACACTGAGGTGCTTCCTCACCCTTCAGTAAGTACGCATGAGTTAACCATGTGTGCCCAATGCGTAAACGAGCAATGACAATTTCTTCTCGGCGACAGGATCTAAAAGCTGGCAGGCACTCACCAAGTACTGACTTGATTGAGTGCAGTTTATTATTTACTTGCTCATTCCAATCACTTTGCCACTTATCGTGAAGTAAAACATTTATTAAAGGTTTAAAATCGGTATAAGGTATTTTAAAAGGTAAAATATCTTGTAAAAGAGCAGACTTTGCTGCCAAGTAAGCATGTTCATTACCATGAATGCCCATATGACTGGGGATCCAGCAAAACACTACATGTGCTGTTGCACAAATACGCGATAACTTAGAAAGGAGGTCAACAATAATAGGGTTATCTATTTTGTCATTCTGAAGTGCCTGCATAGCAGACAATGAGTCAGTAAAAATAATATATCGCCAATAACCGTCGGATTCAATATGGTCCGAAGCCAAATGAATTGCCTTTAACTCGGCAGAAAATATAGAAGCATTATTTGGCAACCGAAATGTTATCACATCGCCATCATGAACTACAGCGGCAGCAGCCTATCCGTCCTTAGAACCATCTGTATAAATATGCTCAAAGTTATAATATGTATTTTTAATTTCCATATACTTGGACTTAAAAACAATAGGATCTGTGCAGGCCTTTTTATCAGTCGCAAGATCATAAATGAATGATGGACTATTTCGAGTCCAAGGTGGAGAATCTGAAATCTCCTGCCTCGCGATGTCCTCAAGATCAACATCAAGCTTAGCGATTTCGGGACCGTAACGGATACCAAAAGGCGGTATTACCCGTTCCTTCTTTAAAAATAATTCCTTGTATAAAGGTTTAAAAACAACTCTATGAGTGGGATTTGAAGGGTTAGACTTGAATTTTAAAAGATACTGCATAGCTAGTTTTTGTCGACGTAAATATAAGGGTGGTTCATTGGCTTCTACATAGAGACTTTTGACGGGCTAAGTTCGAAAAGCGCCCAGGGCTAGCCGTAAACCCTGATGGTGAATGGAATCAAGTATTGCAATGTATGATTTTCGTGCCGAGCCATAAACAATACATGCATAGTCTAATTTAGATCGTATTAACGACCTGCAAAGTCTTAAGAGAACTTTACGGTCAGCTCCCCAGTCCATATGGGACACAACGCGTAACAGATTTAAAGCTTTCTGGCATTTATTTTTAAGATTATTTATATGAAGAACAAAAGTCAGTTTCGGATCGAATAATAGACCAAGGAATTTAAATTCAGACACGACGTCAATACGAGTGCCATCTAGTGTTAAATCAGGATCTAGGTGGTGTTTACGAAGTTGACAAAAGTGCATACATTTGGTCTTGCTTTTAGAGAATTTAAAGCCATTTTCGTTTGACCATTTTTGCAAATTATTCAAAATTTGTTGCAGTTGTCTTTCAATTGTATGCATATGTTTTGATCTGTAGCAAATACAGAAATCATCAACATATAGAAAACATTCAACTCCAGGGTTAACAGATTTGATAATGTTATTATTCTTCACACTAAAAAGTGTTACAGAAAGAATGCATCCCTGGGGAACACCCATTTCCTGTTCATGTGGATCAGACAAAGTATCACCAACACGAACTTTAAACTGACGTTCATTTAAACAAGAGCTGTCGGAGGACAGCGTGCTCGACTATTCCACCGCTTATTTAAGTTACTGAGATAATGGACTCTAATGTAGTTGCATGCAAACCTTTAACCATAATTTCTAAGTAAAAAAAGGGCAACAATTTGAACCATATACAGGATAGAGTTATCTTAATTGGTTGTGTTTATAGTTGTGCAATTGGGAAAGGTTGTATAAAGTTTCAATACAATTTTTCAAGCTGTTACTGAGATTACACTATAAATGTAGTTGCAAAACTTTAACTTAAATTTCCAAGTCCAAAAAGACCATAACTTGCATAAAATGCAGGATAGAGTTATCATACTTGATAATCTACACAGGTGTGATAGTTGGGTAGGGTTGTAGAAAGTTTCAATGCAATGCATCAAGTAAATACTGAGATATGGACTCTTAATTTAGTTGCACGCAAAACTTTAACCAGAATTTCTAAGTTAAAAAAATGCCATAATTTGCATAAAATGCAGGATAGAGTTATCTAACTTGATATTCTACATAGGTGTGATAGTTGGGTAGGGTTGTATAAAGGTTCAATGCAATGCATCAAGTATATACTGAGACGTGGACTTTTAATTTAGTTGCACGCAAAACTTTAATCAGTATTTCTAAGTAAAAAAAGGGCCATAACTCGCATAAAATGCAGAATAGAGTTATCATACTTGATAATCTACATAAGTGTAATAGTTGGGTAGGGTTTTGAAAGTTTCAATGCAATGCATCAAGTAAATACTTAGATATGGACTCTTAATTTAGTTGCACGCAAAACTTTAACCAGAATTTCTAAGTAAAAAAAGTGCCATAACTTGCCTTAAATGCAGGATAGAGTTATCTAACTTGATAATCTACATAGGTGTGATACTTGGGTAGGGTTGTATAAAGATTCAATGCAATGCATCATGTATATACTGAGATATGGACTCTTAATTAAGTTGCACGCAAAACTTTAACCAGAATTTCTAAGTAAAAAAGGGCCATAACTTGCATAAAATGCAGGATAGAGTTATCTTAGATGATAATCTACACAGGTGTGATAGTTGGGTAGGGTTGTAGAAAGTTTCAATGCAATGCATCAAGTAAATACTGAGATATAGACTCTTAAACTAGTTGCACGCAAAACTTTAACCAGAATTTCTAAGTTAACAAAATGCCATAACTTGCATAAAATGCAGGATAGAGTTATCTAACTTGATATTCTACATAGGTGTGATACTTGGGTAGGGTTGTATAAAGGTTCAATGCAATGCATCAAGTATATACTGAGATGTGGACTTTATATTTAGTTGCACGCAAAACTTTAACCAGTATTTCTAAGTAAAAAAAGGGCCATAACTCGCATAAAATGCAGAATAGAGTTATCATACTTGATAATCTACATAAGTGTAATAGTTGGGTAGGGTTGTAGAAAGTTTCAATGCAATGCATCAAGTAAATACTTAGATATGGACTCTTAATTTAGTTGCACGCAAAACTTTAACCAGAATTTCTAAGTAAAAAAAGTGCCATAACTTGCCTTAAATGCAGGATAGAGTTATCTAACTTGATAATCTACATAGGTGTGATACTTGGGTAGGGTTGTATAAAGATTCAATGCAATGCATCATGTATATACTGAGATATGGACTCTTAATTAAGTTGCACGCAAAACTTTAACCAGAATTTCTAAGTAAAAAAGGTCCATAACTTGCATAAAATGCAGGATAGAGTTATCTTAGATGATAATCTACACAGGTGTGATAGTTGGGTAGGGTTGTAGAAAGTTTCAATATAATGCATCAAGTAAATACTGAGATATGGACTCTTAAATTAGTTGCACGCAAAACTTTAACCAGAATTTCTAAGTAAAAAAAGGGCCATAACTTGCATAAAATGCAGGATAGAGTTATCTAACTTGATAATCTACATAGGTGTGATAGTTGGGTAGTGCTGTATAAAGATTCAATACAATGCATCAATTAAATACTGAGATATGGACTTGACTCTTACTTTAGTTGCACGCAAAACTTTAACCAGAATTTCTAAGTAAAAAAGGGCCATAACTTGCATAAAATGCAGGATAGAGTTATCTAACTTGATAATCTACATTGGTGTGATGATTTGGTAAGGTTGTAGAAATTTTCAATGCAATACATGTAGTATTTAAGAACTTGCATGCAAAACCTTAACCAAAGTGTGACGTGGACGCCGACGCCGACGCCAGGGTGAGTAGTATAGCTCTCATATTCTTCGAATAGTCGAGCTAAAAAGCAGAAATGAAAAAAGCAAGGCGACCTCTTATGCCATAATCATAGAGGTCATTCATAATACCATATTTCCAGATAGTGTCATATGCACTTTCTAAGTCAAAGAAGACGGAGACAACGTGTTCCTTTTTAATGAATGCTTCTCTGATAAAAGTTTCAAAACGGATCAAATGATCCACTGTGCTTCTATGTTTACGAAAACCAGACTGGAAAGTAGTAATAAGTTTGTTCTTTTCGAGAAACCAAACAAGTCTGTCGTTCACAATTCTTTCCATGGTTTTACATATACAGCTAGTTAAGGCTATAGGATGATAATTCCCAGGATTAGTTGTATCTTTACCAGGCTTGGGAATTGGAATAACGATGGCCTCTTTCCAAGATCTCGGGAGATTTCCCGTTCGCCAAACCTGATTATAGACGTCAAGTAAACAAGAAAGGGATCGGAAAGGTAAATGCTTAATCAGTTGATAGTGTATATCATCTGAACCCGCAGCGGTATCATGGCACTTCTTGAGAGCCGATTTTAATTCTTTTAACTTAAAAGCTTTATTGTAGGCCTCTTCATTTTTCGATTTAAAGTTAATTTTCCGTTTCTCCCTCTGCTGTTGAAATTTTTGAAACTTTGGAGAATAGTTTGAAGAGGACGACTTTTGTGCAAAGGAATCTGCCAACGTATCGGCAATATCCTTCTTTGAAGTAGCAACACCGTCTGAGGTGTTCAGATGATTCACACTAAGCGAACTGCTCTTTCCTTTTATTTTCCTTATCATGTCCCATGTCTTTTTGACAGATGATCTAGAATTTAATCTAGATACATACTGTCTCCAAGACGCACGTTTACTGTTTAATTGTTTTACGAGCTTTTGCTCTAGCTATTTTAAAGTATACATGATTTTGATGGGTTGGCCTCAGGTTAAACTGCCTTAAAGCCGATTTGCGTGTTCCTATAGCCTTTTTGCAATCCTCATCAAACCAAGGTTTGCGAGGGTGCTTTGGATTTGTCGAAGTTTGGGGAATTGCCTATTTAGCGACAGGAAAAAGAGATGGTCATATATATATAATATACAAATCAAATTTCGAAAGAAAAAAAGACAGACAAAATAGCACGCACAGCATGAGTATCGAACCAATGAAAAGTGATCTTTGAGGCTTGAAGTGCTGCCACTAGGCTACAACGACGGTGTTATCTTAAGCACCTGCGTTTACGTATTAATAGGTTTCAGTCTTAGATTGATGGGTAAACTTTTACTTATTTTAGTAACAAGAGAAAGTTGATGCAACGCATCAATGTCGCCGAAAATCCATACTGCAGTTATGCATAACACTTACATTATAGTAGTTGAACAGTTATTAACTGAGGGGCATATTGGAACATCCGGGGTGGGGTCAAGTGAAAATGTATCATAACTTGCATTGTTTTGTCAACGAAGTGAATGATAATTGAAGCCTTTCATTGTTTATGATCAATCTCCATTCCAAAGTAGGTTGACTATACACACAACCAACTAATTATTGATCATAAACGGTAATGGAAATGAGTAATCTTGCCAATCATTAGTCTTAGTATGTATACAGTGCTTTCATAAAGGAATAATTATTTGTGAAATCCACATACACTTTTCAAGATGTTTGTCAGAATATTTGATTTTTTTTTTCTTTTCAATAAAACCACAAAACAGACAATTTAGGATTTGCATGCAATAGCACGTCATTTTACCTTTCCTCTATTAAAGTCAACAGTGGACACCTTTGCAGCAATCTACTTTAAAACAATGAGATAAGGGTTAAATCGCTGAAGACATGAGTTTCCTCTTTTTCTCAAGATGAGATTAGCTTGGCATCCTAATTATATCATACTTTAACAAATGTTGAAATGTAGTTCAATATTTATAAATTAGACCACCTTCGAAATATAATATCAACTAAACAGTTAAATCTCATTGAAATTGTTGTATAATTTAAACTTAATTTCGAACATAAACTTATTAGCCCTACAACATGTTAATTTATTTTAATTCTTTCCTTCCTTTTTCATAATGAAAATAACAAACTACTCATGTTTTAAAATTATATTATGATGAGCGCCCTTGTGTCAATGATGCAAAACAATATGCAGATCGGAAGCAATATGCCTTTAGGGAATTAAATGACACATTTAAAATTGTCAAGGACGAAATAATTTTGTACGAAAGACCCGATTCTTTCTTATTCGCAGAGGTGTCGTTCTTGAAACTCTTTATAGGCAGAGAGTCTTCGTTCAAAGTAATTTTTCTATTAAAACCAGTTTCATCTCGGTTTGTTCTTTTCTTCATTTGTTTCGAACCAAATAAACATTTAAATCGCATATGCTTTACTATTTGTAAGTGAGTGTAAAGAGCGGCTCTCTGCAAAGGAGATTGATCTACGCAGTTGGTATTCGCGAGTCACGCGATCAACAGTTTTAGCTTAGAAACAGTTCATATTTTAGATATACATGGAAAAACATTATAAAATGCCTTCTTCACAAATCAAGACATCTCTTTGAACATGAAAATAACATTCAGTAAGTTAAAATTGCCATTAGAAGGAGAATATTCGACGTCATTTTCATCAGCAGGTGCGCGTATGTAAACAACATACGACTGTGCGACGTAAAGGTTTGTAGTTATAGCCTTTTGATTACATGTAGTATATAGTGTAAAATACAGTATTTCATTCTAGCAAATAGGGACTGTTTTGTCTTCGTAAATAAAACAAACAAGATGGCCATGATGGCCCTGGAATCGCTCACCTGATTTTTTTTTTCACTTTAGCTATATAAGCCCAGCCCCCTGGCCGCCATAGTTTCCGACCAATCAACTTGGCTTGAAGGAATCTGATAGAGGGTCACCCTAGGAACATTTCTACAAAATTATTTGAAAATCGGCCAGACACTTTTGGAGGAGAAGATTTTTTAAGTTTTCACTATAGCCATATCATGCAAAATAGCCCTGCCCACTGGTGGCCATGTTTTTTGACCAATCAACATGCCTTGAAGGAATCTGAAAGTGGGTCATCCAAAGAACATTTCTTCAAAATTATTTGAAAATCGGCCAGACACTTTCGGAGGAGAAGATTTTTTAAGTTTTCACTTTAGCCATATAAGGCAAAATAGCCCCGCCCCCCCCCCCCCCCCCTGGCGGCCATGTTTTTCGACTAATCAACTTGGCTTGAAGGAATCTGATAGAGGGTCATCCAAGGAACAATTCTACAAAATTATTTGATAATCGGCCAGACACTTTCGGAGAAGATTTTTTAAGTTTTCACTATAGCCATATAAGGCAAAATAGCCCCGCCCCCCTGGCGGCCATGTTTTTTTACCAATCAATATGGCTTGAAGGAATCTGATAGAGGATCACCCAAGGAACATTTCTACAAAATAATTTGAAAATCGGCCCAACACTTTTGGAGGAGAAGATTTTTTAAGTTTGTACTATAGCCATATAAGGCAAAAAAGCCCCCCCCCCCCCCTGGCGGCCATGTTTTTCGACCAATCAACATGGCTTGAAGGAATCTGATAGAGGGTCGCCCAAGGAACATTTCTACAAAATTATTTGAAAATCGGCCTGACACTTTCGGAGGAGAAGATTTTTTAAGTTTTTTCGGTTTCGTTGCCATGGAAACCAGAATTTTGCATGGATCCCAAAAAATTGAAGGAATTCTGGTGAGGGCATTGAGGGATGCTTTCTGAGAAGTTTCATCCAAATTGACCCACTGGTTACTGAGGAGAAAAAGTTGACACACGCCGGACATAGGGCGATCACAATAACTCACCTTGAGCACTTCGTGCACAGGTGAGCTAAAAAACATAAATGCGAGTCAAAATAAAGAAACTGAAAATACCTAAAACACCGGAATATTTATTTCATTTTAGATGTGTCATTACTTAGTGTTTTTAAACAAACACAATTGTAATATGTTTAAGACATCTAAATGTGTTTCTTTCTAATAATAATCCCCCCTCCCATGTGATTTCCGAAAACCTATTAAAAATAGAAGTCGCGGGCTTCTGCCCGGCGACTAATAAATTTAAAATGTTTAAAATCACAACACGAAGACTTGTGATGAGATACCACTTTTTGTCGATGATAACATAAAACATATTTTTAATATTACTGCGTAGTATTGACCTGGTAAATAAATATATATCTAGTAATGACATCAATTTGTATGAAGCTTGGTAGCTCAGTTGGTAGAGCAGCCGTCTTTCAATGTAAAATGCAAGCTTTGTGGGTTCGAGCCCCAGCTAGGTTAACATTGTTTGCGAATTAGTCAAACGTATATGACAGCAGATTATGAGGGTGACTGAGAGTGAGTGATGGTGGCTAACAGTTATTGTTGGTTAGTGACAGTGGCCGTGAGTGAGTGACCGTGAGAGAGTGACGGTGCGAGGTGATGGTGGCCGCAAGAGGGTGACAGTGGTCGTGAGAGAGTGACTGTGGTCGTAAGAGGGTGGTCGTAAGACGGTGACGGTTGGCGTAAGAGGGTGACGGTGGCCGTGAGTCAGTGACCGTGCGAGGGTGACGGTGGCCGCAAGAGGGTGGCCGTGAGAGAGTGACGGTTGGCGTAAGACGGTGGCCGTGAGAGAGTGACGGTGGTCGTAAGAGGGTGGCCGTCAGAGGATGACGGTGGCCGTGAGAGAGTGACGGTGGTCGTAAGAGGGTGGCCGTCAGAGGATGACGGTGGCCGTGAGAGAGTGACGGTGGTCGTAAGAGGGTGGCCGTGAGAGAGTGACGGTGGTCGTAATAGGGTGGCCGTCAGAGGGTGACCGTGGCTGTGACTGAGAGGGTGGCTCCGAGTAAGTGATGTGATAATATAGTCAGTTGGTTGAGTGAGTGTCATATGCACTTTCTAAGTCAAAGAAGACGGAGACAACGTGTTCCTTTAGAATGAATGCTTCTCTAATAAAAGTTTCAAAACGGATCAAATGATCCTCTGTGCTTCTTTCAGTAATTTTTCTTTCATTTAAAGAGAATATTAATATATATTTCTGCCTAAATGTTTTTAAAGTCGTCTGCTGCAGATCTGTTGTATGTGGGAATGAGATGACTTCTTCCCTGACATTTGTCACAAACTACTCACTTGACAGACAAGATTGAGAAATAGCAGGACTTGAGTTTAGGACCCAACCCAATTTTATGATTTCATCAGTACCTTAAGTATTTATGTACAGTGTAAGTGATATTTTGACTGTTTTTTATTTGTTGTTGTTGTTGTTGTTGTTGTTATTGTCTTATGAATACCGGTGGAAACTTTAATATTGTCAATACAGAGTTATCTCTCCTTATTTTGTTTGAAGACCTCGTTGGCTACATATTACGTGTTCAAGTAGCGAATAAATAAACTGGGCCAAACCATTAAGCCTTTCCCTCATACAAAAAATCTGTAGTAGATGACTTTGAAAACCTATATACAAAAATGTGAAAAATCTCCATAAATGAGAGTTTAAATATTAACAAAAGTCAAACAAATTGTGGCAAAAGGAGATATTGCTTGTTTTGAGCAATTTCTTCGTTTGCCACAATGTTTTCAAAAGTCATCTGCTGCAGAAGCGTCAGAAAGCGTCTACAAGTGGGAAATGGAGCTTCAGTGTATTGTCACCAGATTATATTCAGATCAGCCTGTGCCTAGGCACATCCACATCTGGGTCTTCACTGTTCATTTTGTTGTCACCTATGAAAGTGATATTTACCCAGAACAAAAAAAGTATCAGGAAATGTTGTAGTAAAACTTGTTACAAACTGCCTCTCAATGATGCAATTTAAGGCGGATAACTCTGCATTGATAGTGAGTGTAAGAGTTGAAAGATTTACAATATGTGCATTTATTTGTTGAAATGATCTGAATTTACAGTGCTATTATGTATCCTTCTTTAAGTCTTCTTTAAACAAACAGTCTCATGTTTTCCTGCAGATATGAAAGTATATATACATTGTACATCTATTATGTCAATTTGACGCCAAAACAGAAGAAAATCAGTATTGAAACTTTGTATAAATTGTGATATTAAACCATGCTTTCTTTCTTAAATGAGCAGCATCAGGCTTAGAAAGGTCTTGTTTCACAATCCCACAGTGAAGACCCTTCAGTACCTGCTGTGTTTTCATACAGCTTCTTGAGAGCCTACACTGTCCGCACAAATTTCACAATTTCCTGCAATAAACAAATCTGCTGCAGGGCGACTATGAAAACATCTCGGTTAAAATATCAAAAATTCTCAATAAGCGGAAATTAAGTATATTTATTGAAAAAAAGGTTGAAAACATTGTGGCAAAAGTTGAAATTTGCTCATTAAGAGCAATTTATCCTTTATCCACATTGTTTTGAATAATGAAACTCATCTGCTTGTGGGAAAGGGGGGTCAAACTCATCGATTTTGCCCCAAAGAATATTTCTTAACTCCCCTTTATAATGATCAATTTCTCCGTTTACCGCGACGTTCTTCATGCCTATACACCTTTCAGAGATGCCAAGGCAGAGATGCAACAAGTCCTCTTGTTCACCTGATACAGAGCTCGAGATAAGGGGCTTTTTTCATGTTCTAAAATCCTTATTTGACATTTAAACACTATGTTGTGGGTACTCAAAAGAATCGTCTCAGTGAGACGATTCTTTTGAGGACCCACAACATAGGATATTGTTGAGTAATAAGAGAAATATTGTGGGGGGGAAAGACCTTTTCACTCGCTCTTATCTAGTCCTCTGCCAGATATTACTTCATTATTTCATAGAAAACGAGCCTTCTCATTTACAGCAAGCTCTCTGCTTAGAAATTTGACATTTATTAAACTTTTAAAACAATGATATAAAAACAGGATTTCTTCTGCAATGCAAGAGTTGTGAAAGAGAATGAAAGAAAATCTGTTTTTGGACAATTTTAGTTATATCTCCGAAAATGTAGAGATACTTTTGTTGTGTGTTATGTCCATGTCTAATCACCATTAACCCTTTCCCTTATATAGACACTTTCTGACGCCTCTGCAGCAAACAACTTTTTTTGAAAACATGTCGACAAAAGAAGAAATTGCGCAAAACTAGCAATTTTTCCTTTTGTCACCATGTTTTCAACTCTATTCCATTATTTAACTTTCGTTTGAAAGGGAGTTTCTCATTTTTTTCGGGTATTTTTTAAAAGTCGTCTGCTGCAGATTCGTGTTATGAAAGAGAAAAGGTTAAGGGCATATCCTGAGAAAACCAACCTTTGACCTACGGACCTTGCTAACATGAGAGTCCATGATCAGCCTGCATTGTTTCTGAGGGTCATTCTTGTATTGCATAAAGCATTTGTCTGTAGATTTTAAAAATGTTAGGGCCAAAAGAACATAATACAAACAAGTATTTTGATCTGTATCATTGCACAACCTAACACATGCGAAGGTCGATTTTTCCATGACATGACATAATTTGAAATAAAAAACACTTGATACCAAAGATGATAGATTTTCAAGACAGTTGACATTGAGTTAGGGTCGAAGAGACATCAGATCTGCTAACCATTTGAGCTCTATATAACATACGGTTTTAACCCTTTCCCACAAATCTGCAGCAGACGACTTTGGAAACATACCCGAAAATATAGAAAATTCCTATAATTTACTTAAAAAAGTTGAAAACATGGTGGCAAAAGGAGAAATTGCTTGTTTTTGGCAATTCTTCTTAGGTCACAATGCTTTCAAAAGTCATCTCCTGCAGAGGCGTCAGAAAGCGTCTGTATGTGGGAAAAGGTTAACACAGGTGACCATGAGTTTGTGTTGAAAGACATGAGCTCTATATAACATAGATTTGACCTACAGTTAGGATCAAAAGACATAAGAACTGTTAAAAGTCTGGGCTGTTGATAAAAATAGTCATGCATCAATATAACTCTGAAAATACGGTTTTAGAAGGGAAAACAATTGTGTTCAAAAAGAAATGAAGGGTTTATTTGCATTAATTTTGGTGATGTTTATTGCAGAAAATTCCCCCTTAGAAACAGTCACTGTCTTGAAGAGAGAAATAAGATACATGTTTATTTTTGTTGTCATTGACACGGGTAGCTGTGACCATGGTAATGGTTACAGTCTCGTTACTATGGTAACAGTGTTGTAAATAACTTATATGTGTACATATTCTGATGTATTGCCATAGATTATGTTGATTTTGTTGAGTTTTATAAACCAATTCCCGAATGTGAATTTAGAGTTAAATCTGTAACTATGTATACATCTTACATTGTTGTTAGATTCTTCACCGTTTCTTAAATACAGGAACATTTTGTCATTGAAATAACTCTTTCCCAAATACAACAAATCAGCAGCAGGCGACTTGGAAAACATGGCGATGAAAATATTGAATATTTTAAAAAGGAATATACAATTATTGAATATGGTTGAAAAGGTGGTGGCAAAAAGGTATTCTCAATTTGCCACCATTTTTTCAAAAGATGTCTGCTGCAGATGAGTCCAAATGTGTCTACATATACAGGTTGGAAAGGGATAAAAGAAACATTAAAAGGCATGGAGTGTCATTTGGAGAAATTTCGCCTTGTCCCTATAAGTCGTCTGCTGCAAAATTGTTATATGTGGGAAAGGGTTAAGAGGAAAAGATATATCTGCATATAGTAAAAGGGGTAATAGACCACATTGATATGGACATTGAGAAGGTCTAAAATAAAATGGTATTGTCTGAGAAATTAATACAATTACTTCCTCAGTAAACACATGTATTTTTTTCATCCCCTCTGTTGTTTTAACCCTTTCCGTCATACAACAATTCTGCAGCAGATGACTTTGAACATATTTTGTCAAAACATAGAAAATCTCTATAATTGAATGGATAACCTATGACTTAAAGTGAAAAACTTTGTTGCTAAAGGAGAAATTGCTCGTTTTGAACAATTTCTTCTTTTGTCTCTATGTTTTCAAAAAGCTGTCTGCTGCAGAGCCGTCAGAAAGCGTCTATATGAGAGAAAGGGTTAACCCTTTCCCACTTACATTAAATCTGCAGCAGACGACTTTAAAAGACGGTTGGTAAAAGATATGGAAACTCTCTATAAATGAAAGAACTATCATTGAATAAAGAAGAAAACTTTGAGGCAAAAGGAGAAATTGCTCATTATGAGCGTCTGTATATGGGAAAGGGTCAATGACATGGTGACAATATATGGCCTTCTTTAAATAGTAAATGTTTTTAACCCCCCTTTCTCACATACAACAAATCTGAAGCAAATGACATTGAAATCATCTAGGAAAAAATTAGAAAGATTAGAGAAGAAAACAACGTGGCAAACGGAGAAATTCCACATGACGAGCTATTTCTCCATTTGTCATAATTGTTTTCAAATATTCTCTTCAGAGGTCGTCAGAAAGCTATGTATGTGGGAGAGGGTTAACTAGGTTTTCAACACAATTTAAAGGAAACAATCTTGCATCTAAACCACCAATTGTTCTTTTTGTTTCATGCTTTATAAACATATTTAACCCTTTCCCTCATATAGATGCTTTCTGACACCTCTGCAGCAGGCTTATTGAAAACATAGTGACAAATAAAGAAATTGCACAAAATGTGTGCAATTTCTCCTTTTGCCATAATGTTTACCAATTTTTGGTTATCCATTCAATTATGGAGATTTACTATCCTTTGACAAAATACGTCGAAAGTCGTCTGCTGCATAATTGTTGTATGAGGGAAAGGGTTAACAGTTGTCTGCTTTAAAAACATCTGTGGGAGACATTGCTGATTTTCAGCCATTGATATTTTTCCCAGTTGTCTTTTTTTTCTTTCTTTATCAAATATTGAGGGCTACAGATGTGTCAAAAGTCATATATATCTGGAGGAATACTCTTTTCTTTAGAATAGTATTGATGATAGTACTTGATAGATATGTTTTCTTTAACCTGCAGCAGTACACAATATAGATGTGGTGCCTAAAGTTTCACACAGTGTAGAAACAACAAGAAGTGTTTTAACGGAATCAGTCATTGTATCTACCTCATTCTTTAAATACAACAAACTATTCTCAACACTTTTCCTCCGTTTGCCATTTTCTTTGCTAAAATTATAATTGAAAATCATTCTATGTAACTAATTCACGTATAATTGGTGAATTGATTTCAGCCATTAACCCTTTCCCACATACAACAAATCTGCAGCACACGATGTTGTCTCCATCCAAGCAAGAATAATGGACAATTGCTATAAATGTTGGTTTATTTAGTGAATAGAGCTGGACAAATTGTGGAAAAAGGAGAAATGACTCATCATGAGCAATTTCTCCTTTTGCCACAATGTTTTCAAATGCTGTGTGCTGCAGATGCATCAACGTTTCATTTGTGAAGAAAAAAGGGGGAGGAGATGTGTTCATTTAAACGAAGATGTGAAGTAACCTTAGTTATGTACAAATCTTCACTTTGTGTTCATGTATCTACCTGTTCTGTTTTATGAACAACTAACTGTTCAGTAAAAACCTGCCTAGTTTATCCTTTCCCACATACAACAAATCCACAGCAGACAACTTCGTAAATATATGGGCAAAAATATGAAATAAGTCTATAAATGAAAGGAGAACTATTGAATTAAGATGAAAACATTACGGTAAGTTTTCAAAAGTCGTCTGCTGCAGATAAGTCCATATGTGGTAAGGGAATAAAGACCATGTATAGTTTACAGTTACCATGTTTGAATATTGTGCACAATATTTAAGTGAAAAAAAAACCACCCACCTCATTTATACAGAGTAATAACATTAAATTCTTTGTAGAAAAAATGAAACTTGAATGTCAATATTATATTTAACCAGAACCAGACATTAACGAAATGTTTCACCAATAAAAAAAAAATGAATAACTATTTCCACATGACATTTGTGACAACTCTGCAGCAGACGACATCAAAGACATCTTGGCATAGGTTTGGAAAATCGCTATATATGAAAGCGTTATTAATAAGTAGTATTCAAAACGTTCTTGCAAAAGATGAAATTGCTCATTGTGAACAATTTATTCTTTTGCTTCCATGTCTGCATGTGGGGAAGTGTTGAACTCTTATTAACACCGACTTTAGAGAAACTGAACTTCTTTTCAGAAAGACCATCTTAATAATACATTTTAGATTTATATGAGCTGTTTGCCTCTTTCGCAATCCAGTAACTAAATAGTGTGTATGAGTGAATACATGTACACATAGTTTAATTAAATATTTTAAAAATTCAACCAATGAATTGTGATCCATGTTGTTTTGTACATACAACTAGAAATGTGGATTATAATTATAAATCATCCATGCTTTTGTATTATTTTGCAAAAGCATACAACACAACCCTATGGATAGTGAAAAGGCATGCTTAAATGAAAGGCAGGATTTGTATTATTATTGTATTACTTTCTCTTCATTGTCATGACTATTTGTTCTTCATATCAAAGTTATAACATTTTGTACCTGTTGCTAGGCAATCAGAATGTGTAAGTCACCTCATTCCCAGTTGTGTTGAAAACTATGACAGGGCTCTAGATAAGGTGAAATAACTCTTCCAAAACTTAACTATTTGATGAAAAGGGAAATACTGGACAAATGAAGGGATCAGAAATGATTAAACATTGCATGGAGTAGGAACAAGCAATATTGCTATTTAACCCTTTCCCACTTGTAGAGGCATTCTGACACATCTGCAGCAGGCGACTTTTGAAAACATTAATATTTTAATTGAGTTGAAATGTTGTGGAAAAATGAGAAATTGGTCATCTTGGGCAATTTCTCCTTTGCCACCATGTTTACAAAAATTGTCTGTTGCAGATGCTAGATGCAGACTTGAGTAGAATGAGAAAATGAACCGAATTGATTGAACAGGAAGTTCAGTATCTAGTGCTCTGTATATAGTAATGCATGTATCATGAATACCTTTAAATTATGTCATTTTTCTTTTTTCCTGTTATATTGTAACAATATCACATTTTTCATGGAGAGATTCAAATTTCGCAGGTTTTCCTATTTATTTTTGAGCTGAATTTATCCCCTATCCTTTTTTGTGTGACCTGCCATAGCAGGGAAACATCTATAGATCACTTCTTCATCGCCTGTCTGCAACTTACTGACTGATTTTAAAAATAAGGTTTGATGTCTATTTTGTCAAGAATCCATAATTATGTTTTGGTCCCAGAAAATTACAAAAATAAATAAATGTTTTTCATTTTCCCATCTCTAGGAAAGCAGACATCTTAGATAGAGCTTGTAGAAATGAAGAGTTCTATGAACATGTTGTGATTAACCCTTTCCCACATGCAGACGAAGATAGAAGGTTGTAGAAATGAAGAGTTCTATGAACATGTTGTGATTAACCCTTTCCCACATGCAGACGCATAGCAACACAGTAGACACCTATGAAAACATTGGACAAAGTACAAATTGCTTAGCATAAGTAATTTCACCTTTTGCCACAATGTTTTCATAGAATTAAAAAGTACTATTTCATTTATAGAGATTCTCCATATTTTTTACCTGTATGTTGTCACACTCATCTTCTGCATATGTGTTGTATACATGTCAGAAAGGGTTAAATCTAAAAACCTGCAAATTTGAATGTTCACCCTGAATAAAAATGAAACTCGGGTATTTTATTTTATGTGCTATATTTGGAGTAAAAAGAGCAAAGTTTTCTATATGAAATAATGTAAAAAGTTTCCATCTTTTTAATTGATAAGGTACTTCTTGGAAATTTTAAAGTGATTTTTTTTTATCCGTTTTTGCTTGTTTGAAAAATTAAAAAGTCAAGCAAATTTAAAAAAAAAAAAAAAAAAAAAAATCCCCTTTGCAGATGACTGTTGAAATTGAAACATTGTGGCAAAAGAAGAAATTGCCTTTCCACTCTATCCAATAAATACATCCTCAAATATTAGGATTATTTCATTTTTGCAAAGTATATATATCGAAGACGTCTGATGCAGAATTTAAGCTCACCTGAGCACAACATTTTGGCCTGATTTTGCCACAAAATAAATAATGGTCCTTGTGGAACCTCTTCCAAGATCACTGAAATTAAGGTTTAAAACGCATGGCCGCCAGGGGGCAGGGCTTATTTTCTTTATATGTTTATATGGTGAAATCTTTTAAAATAGATTATTCAGGTCCGTTGAAAAACATGGCCGTCAGGTGCTTGTTTTCCTAGTATGCATAGACTAACAACATTGAAAACTAGTTAACTTTTATTAAATCAGTGAGCGATATAGGAACGTCATGGTTCTCTTGTTTTGTATGTGGGAAAGGGTTAACTACATATTCGATCAAATAAGCCTGAATGATATCAACTCTTACAATTCATCGTCATTGTCCAGTAACAAAACGCCCGTTACTGAAAAAAAGAACAAAATAAATTGACTGTAAAAATATTATATTTTAAATTGGAGACTTAGCTCTTGTTGTCTCACAGTCTGTTGAATTTAATTCTTTTCTCCATTACATCAGGTATCATTACTATTCTAGACAAATTAGGTAAAGAAGGGAGATACATTAGATCTTTACCCTTTCACACATACAACAAATCTGCAGCAGAAATATTCCGATTTTCTATAAACAAAATTATAAAAGTATAGTTATGTTGGATAAAAAGATTGTGGCATAATTACCACATAATTTGCAATACTTTAAAAGTCGTCGGCCACATAATGATTGATCGTTTTAGTAACATAGATTTTTACTCGATATACGAAATTTCATATAAATTATAAACAGATGTTTCACTCTTGACATTATTACAACACAAACAAAATGGAGGAAAGAATTAAATAGATGTTCTTCATTACTATGTATTTTTACTGTATTCTTGAAATGATCTGTTTTATTAATGTTGTCAGCTGTTTTATAAATGAATAAAAATTATGAATGACTTAAATAACTGTTGGTGTATTTTATCTTTCACCTAAATGTTTTATTATTTTCGGGCTGGAATAATACTAATTTTTAGCTCGACTATTTGGAGAATATGAGTGTTATTGTACTCATCTTGGCGGCGGTGAAGGTTTTTCATGCATGTACATCTATTTCATCACAGCTCAGTTACTTCTAGATGTATTACATTGAAACTTTCATTTTGTAGGAATGTTCCTTGTGTGACCCTCTATCCGATTCCTTCAAGCCATGTTGATTGGTCAAAAACATGGCCGCATGGCTGTTTTGCCTTATATAGCTATAGTGAAAACTTAAAAAATTGGCAAAGATGGTCCTTGGGCAGAGCTTGTATCTTTACATACTTTTTCAAGCACTATATATTGGTTGAAAGACAACGCCTCGCTGTAGTGGTTAGAGCGCCACGTCCTTGATGTATGGTGACCATCGTCTCGCTGTAGTGGTTAAAGCCACCGCCTTGTTGTATGGTGACTATAGTCTCGCTGTAGTGGTAAGATACAGAACCTTGTTGTATGGTGATCATCGCCTCGCTGTTGTGGTTATAGCACCGCTTGTTTAGTTGTATACTGATCATCGCCTCGCTGTAGTGGTTTGAGCCATCGTCTTCTTGTATGGTGACTATCGTATCGCTGTAGTGGTTAGAGTAACTGCCTTGTTGTATGGTGACCGTATCCTCGATGTAGTGGCTAGAGAGTCACCTTGTTTTATTGTATGCTGATCATCGCCTTGCTGTAGTGGTTGAGCCACCGCCTTCTTGTCTGGTGACAATCGTATCGCTGTAGTGGTTAGAGCGACTACCTTGTTGTATGGTGACCGTAGCCTCGCTGTAGTGGTTTGAGCCACTGCCTTGTTGTATGGTGACCATTGCCTCGTTGTAGTGGTTAGAGCCACGCTTTGTTGCATGCTTACAATCGCCTCGCTGTAGTGGTTAGAGCTAGCATCTTGTTGTATGGTGACCATCGCCTCGCTGTAGTGGTTAGAGCTAGCACCTTGTTGTATGGTGACCATCGCCTCGCTGTAGTGGTTAGAGCTAGCACCTTGTTGTATGGTGACCATCGCCTCGTTGTAGTGGTTAGAGCTAGCACCTTGTTGTATGGTGACCATCGTCTCGCTGTAGTGGTTATAGCCACCACCTTCTTGTATGATGACCATCGTATCGCTGTAGTGGTTAGAGCAACTGCCTTGTTGTATGGTGACTGTAGCCTCGCTGTAGGGAATAGAGCCACCGCCTTGTTACATGCTAACCATCCACTCGCTGTAGTGGTTAGAGCTAGCACCTTGCTGTATGGTGATCATCGCCTCGCTGTAGTGGTTAGAGTCACTACCTTGTTGTATGGTGACCGTAACCTTGCTGTAGTGGTTAGAGCCACTGCCTTGTTGCATGCTAACCATCGCCTCGCTGTAGTGGTTAGAGCTAGCACCTTGTTGTACGGTGACAGTCGCCTCGCTGTAGTGGTTAGAGCCACTACATTGTTGTATGGTGACCGTATCCTCGCTGCAGTGGTTATAGCCACCGCCTTGTTTTGTTGTATGCTGATCATCGCCTCGCTGTAGTGGTTTGAGCCACAGCCTTCGTGTATGGTGAACATCGCCTCGCTGTAGTGGTTAGAGCCACTGCCTTGTTGTATGGTGACCATCGTATCGCTGTAGTGGTTAGAGCTAGCACCTTGTTGTATGGTGATTATCGTATCGCTGTAGTGGTTAGAGAAACTGCCTTGTTGTATGGTGACCGTAGCCTCGATGCTCATGGTGAGCTATTGTGATGGTATGATGTCCGCTGCCAACAGCTGTTTATATTTTGACTAAACTTAGTAGGAATTATCCTTGGACACGGTCCTCTTTCAAATTTGTTCAAAGAAATCAATTCCATGTAGAGCTTTGGTTGCTGTGTAATCAGAAAAGGAGACAAATGCCAAAACTTTAAAAAACTTCTTGTCCAAAAGTACTGGCCTGATTTAAAAATTATTTGGCACAAATGTTACTTTCGTCTACCTCTTCCAAGATTGTTCAAGTTATTCGGTCCTTTTGAAAACATGGTCATCAGGGGGCGGAGTTTGTCTACCTTATATATGTATAAAGTGAAAGCTTTAAAAAAACGTCTTGTCAAAAAGTACTGGCATGATTTTGCACACAATTAATGGTCCTTGTTGAACCTCTTCCAAGATCACTGAAATTAAGGTTAAAAAAGCATGGCCACCAGCGGGCAGGGCTTATTTTCTTTATATGTTTATATAGTGAAAACTTTTAAAATCTTCATGTTAAAAGTAAACATGTTTTCCTAGTATGCATAGACTAAGAACATTGAAAACTATTTAACTTTTATTAAATCAGGTGAGCGATATAGGAACGTCATGGTTCTCTTGTTTTGTATGTGGGAAAGGGTTAACTACATTTTAGATCAAATAAGCCTGAATGTTATTAACCCTTACAATTCATCGTCATTGTCCAGTAACAAAACGCCCGTTACTGAAAAAAAGGACAAAATAAATTCACTGTAAAAATAATATATTTCAAATTGGAGACTTAGCTCTTTGTTGTCTCACAGTCTGTTGAATTTAATTCTTTTCTCCATTACATCAGGTATCATTACTATTCTAGACAAATCAGGGAAAGATGGAAGATACATTCGATCTTTACCCTTTCGCACAAACAACAAATCTGCAGCAGAAATATTTAAAAGTATAGTTATGTTGGAAATAAGATTGTGTCATTGTGAGAATTTGCTCATAACAAGCAATTTTCCTTTTTCCACAATGCTTTAAAAAATCATTATTAGTAACATAGATTTTTACTCGATATACAAAATTTCATATAAATTATAAACAGATTTTTTCACTCTTGATATTATTAGAACACAAACAAAATGGAGGAAAGAATTAAATAGATGTTCTTCAAGATATTTATTCTTGAAATGAACTGTTTTATTAATGTTGTCAGCTATTTTATAAATGAATAAAAATTATGAATGACTTGAATAAATGTTGGTGTATTTTATCTTTCACCTGTAAGTTTTATTATCTCGGGCTGGAATAATACTCAGTTTTAGCTCGACTATTTGGAGAATATATGTGCTATTGTACTCATCCTGGCAGAGGTGGCAGTGAATGTCTTTCATGCAAGTACATCTATGTCAACATAACTCAGTTACTTCTAGATGTATTACATTGAAACTTTCATTTTGTAGGAATGTTCCTTGTATGACCCTCTATCAGATTCCTTCAAGCCATGTCGATTGGTCAAAAAACATGGCCGCATGGCTGTTTTGCCTTATATGGCTATAGTGAAGACTTAAAGAAATCTTCTTTTGCAAGAGTATCTGGCCAATTTCCTAATAGTTCCTTGGATGACCTTCTAACTGATTCCTTTAAGCCAAGTTCATTGGTGGAAAAACGTGCTCACCAGGGTCAATGCTATTTTGCCGTATAGTGCTATATTGAAAACTTGAAAAATCTACTTCTCCGAAAGGATCTGGCCAATGGCTAATTTCCAAATGATTCTTGTAGAAATGTTCATTGGGTAGACCCTCTACAAGATTACTTCAAGCTTGTTTAATAAAAGAAATATTGTTGTTGAAATGACAAATCACATTGCAATTTCAAAATGATTCTTGTAGAAATGTTCATTGGGTGACCCTCTACAAGATTATATTACCTCATATAATGCTAATTATCGCCTTTTATTATTTGACTTAGAAATTCTGGTTAATGTTTTGCATGCAACTACATAAAGAGTCCATATCTCAGTAACTAATAAGTGGTGGAATAGTTTGCTGAACCATGTCTGCAAGTGGGAAAGGGTAAATTAAGTTGTGTCACAATTTTGGTACATGACACAGTCTTCGAAACAGGCATCTTCTACCAAATTTGGAAACTAGGTGTGACAGAATGGATAATATTACCCAGACTAGATTTTAGCTCTACTCGCCAAAGGCCAAAAGAGCTGATGCTGTGGTGTGGTGTCCGTAAATAATTGCTTGTGAACGAGATAGTCTGCAGTTTTGATTGAATCTCAATCAAACTTATACATTAGATATCCAT
>JASEVX010001092.1:0-25558 GCA_031761405.1 Serripes groenlandicus
GTGAAGAGTCAATGCTAATACCATTTCAAAGAGTTTACCATTAAGAGTAGAACAACAAAGGGGAATGGGACATGTTTTAAGACAAGTAAATAAATAACGTGCAAAAGGAAGCTCACCTTTAGGAAGTGATGTCTTGTTCTGGGTTTTATATCTGCAGCCGCCGGTCCAGTGGAATATATGAAATGGAGAAACGGAATCGGGTTAGAGACTGTTTGTTTGCACGCCGGCTTACGTAAGGTCGGGGCCTAATACTATAACATTACAAAAAGTTTACGATAACCAGAAAAAACACGTTTAAGACATGCTGAATTTCTTTGAAATGGTAGCGGCATTCACGCGACACGGTTGAAAACGGCCGTAAGGCCGTTCAAACCTGCTGCAGGCTTGTGAAGAGTCAATGCTAATACCATTTCAAAGAGTTTACCATTAAGAGTAGAACAACAAAGGGGAATGGGACATGTTTTAAGACAAGTAAATAAATAACGTGCAAAAGGAAGCTCACCTTTAGGAAGTGATGTCTTGTTCTGGGTTTTATATCTGCAGCCGCCGGTCCAGTGGAATATATGAAATGGAGAAACGGAATCGGGTTAGAGACTGTTTGTTTGCACGCCGGCTTACGTAAGGTCGGGGCCTAATACTATAACATTACAAAAAGTTTACGATAACCAGAAAAAACACGTTTAAGACATGCTGAATTTCTTTGAAATGGTAGCGGCATTCACGCGACACGGTTGAAAACGGCCGTAAGGCCGTTCAAACCTGCTGCAGGCTTGTGAAGAGTCAATGCTAATACCATTTCAAAGAGTTTACCATTAAGAGTAGAACAACAAAGGGGAATGGGACATGTTTTAAGACAAGTAAATAAATAACGTGCAAAAGGAAGCTCACCTTTAGGAAGTGATGTCTTGTTCTGGGTTTTATATCTGCAGCCGCCGGTCCAGTGGAATATATGAAATGGAGAAACGGAATCGGGTTAGAGACTGTTTGTTTGCACGCCGGCTTACGTAAGGTCGGGGCCTAATACTATAACATTACAAAAAGTTTACGATAACCAGAAAAAACACGTTTAAGACATGCTGAATTTCTTTGAAATGGTAGCGGCATTCACGCGACACGGTTGAAAACGGCCGTAAGGCCGTTCAAACCTGCTGCAGGCTTGTGAAGAGTCAATGCTAATACCATTTCAAAGAGTTTACCATTAAGAGTAGAACAACAAAGGGGAATGGGACATGTTTTAAGACAAGTAAATAAATAACGTGCAAAAGGAAGCTCACCTTTAGGAAGTGATGTCTTGTTCTGGGTTTTATATCTGCAGCCGCCGGTCCAGTGGAATATATGAAATGGAGAAACGGAATCGGGTTAGAGACTGTTTGTTTGCACGCCGGCTTACGTAAGGTCGGGGCCTAATACTATAACATTACAAAAAGTTTACGATAACCAGAAAAAACACGTTTAAGACATGCTGAATTTCTTTGAAATGGTAGCGGCATTCACGCGACACGGTTGAAAACGGCCGTAAGGCCGTTCAAACCTGCTGCAGGCTTGTGAAGAGTCAATGCTAATACCATTTCAAAGAGTTTACCATTAAGAGTAGAACAACAAAGGGGAATGGGACATGTTTTAAGACAAGTAAATAAATAACGTGCAAAAGGAAGCTCACCTTTAGGAAGTGATGTCTTGTTCTGGGTTTTATATCTGCAGCCGCCGGTCCAGTGGAATATATGAAATGGAGAAACGGAATCGGGTTAGAGACTGTTTGTTTGCACGCCGGCTTACGTAAGGTCGGGGCCTAATACTATAACATTACAAAAAGTTTACGATAACCAGAAAAAACACGTTTAAGACATGCTGAATTTCTTTGAAATGGTAGCGGCATTCACGCGACACGGTTGAAAACGGCCGTAAGGCCGTTCAAACCTGCTGCAGGCTTGTGAAGAGTCAATGCTAATACCATTTCAAAGAGTTTACCATTAAGAGTAGAACAACAAAGGGGAATGGGACATGTTTTAAGACAAGTAAATAAATAACGTGCAAAAGGAAGCTCACCTTTAGGAAGTGATGTCTTGTTCTGGGTTTTATATCTGCAGCCGCCGGTCCAGTGGAATATATGAAATGGAGAAACGGAATCGGGTTAGAGACTGTTTGTTTGCACGCCGGCTTACGTAAGGTCGGGGCCTAATACTATAACATTACAAAAAGTTTACGATAACCAGAAAAAACACGTTTAAGACATGCTGAATTTCTTTGAAATGGTAGCGGCATTCACGCGACACGGTTGAAAACGGCCGTAAGGCCGTTCAAACCTGCTGCAGGCTTGTGAAGAGTCAATGCTAATACCATTTCAAAGAGTTTACCATTAAGAGTAGAACAACAAAGGGGAATGGGACATGTTTTAAGACAAGTAAATAAATAACGTGCAAAAGGAAGCTCACCTTTAGGAAGTGATGTCTTGTTCTGGGTTTTATATCTGCAGCCGCCGGTCCAGTGGAATATATGAAATGGAGAAACGGAATCGGGTTAGAGACTGTTTGTTTGCACGCCGGCTTACGTAAGGTCGGGGCCTAATACTATAACATTACAAAAAGTTTACGATAACCAGAAAAAACACGTTTAAGACATGCTGAATTTCTTTGAAATGGTAGCGGCATTCACGCGACACGGTTGAAAACGGCCGTAAGGCCGTTCAAACCTGCTGCAGGCTTGTGAAGAGTCAATGCTAATACCATTTCAAAGAGTTTACCATTAAGAGTAGAACAACAAAGGGGAATGGGACATGTTTTAAGACAAGTAAATAAATAACGTGCAAAAGGAAGCTCACCTTTAGGAAGTGATGTCTTGTTCTGGGTTTTATATCTGCAGCCGCCGGTCCAGTGGAATATATGAAATGGAGAAACGGAATCGGGTTAGAGACTGTTTGTTTGCACGCCGGCTTACGTAAGGTCGGGGCCTAATACTATAACATTACAAAAAGTTTACGATAACCAGAAAAAACACGTTTAAGACATGCTGAATTTCTTTGAAATGGTAGCGGCATTCACGCGACACGGTTGAAAACGGCCGTAAGGCCGTTCAAACCTGCTGCAGGCTTGTGAAGAGTCAATGCTAATACCATTTCAAAGAGTTTACCATTAAGAGTAGAACAACAAAGGGGAATGGGACATGTTTTAAGACAAGTAAATAAATAACGTGCAAAAGGAAGCTCACCTTTAGGAAGTGATGTCTTGTTCTGGGTTTTATATCTGCAGCCGCCGGTCCAGTGGAATATATGAAATGGAGAAACGGAATCGGGTTAGAGACTGTTTGTTTGCACGCCGGCTTACGTAAGGTCGGGGCCTAATACTATAACATTACAAAAAGTTTACGATAACCAGAAAAAACACGTTTAAGACATGCTGAATTTCTTTGAAATGGTAGCGGCATTCACGCGACACGGTTGAAAACGGCCGTAAGGCCGTTCAAACCTGCTGCAGGCTTGTGAAGAGTCAATGCTAATACCATTTCAAAGAGTTTACCATTAAGAGTAGAACAACAAAGGGGAATGGGACATGTTTTAAGACAAGTAAATAAATAACGTGCAAAAGGAAGCTCACCTTTAGGAAGTGATGTCTTGTTCTGGGTTTTATATCTGCAGCCGCCGGTCCAGTGGAATATATGAAATGGAGAAACGGAATCGGGTTAGAGACTGTTTGTTTGCACGCCGGCTTACGTAAGGTCGGGGCCTAATACTATAACATTACAAAAAGTTTACGATAACCAGAAAAAACACGTTTAAGACATGCTGAATTTCTTTGAAATGGTAGCGGCATTCACGCGACACGGTTGAAAACGGCCGTAAGGCCGTTCAAACCTGCTGCAGGCTTGTGAAGAGTCAATGCTAATACCATTTCAAAGAGTTTACCATTAAGAGTAGAACAACAAAGGGGAATGGGACATGTTTTAAGACAAGTAAATAAATAACGTGCAAAAGGAAGCTCACCTTTAGGAAGTGATGTCTTGTTCTGGGTTTTATATCTGCAGCCGCCGGTCCAGTGGAATATATGAAATGGAGAAACGGAATCGGGTTAGAGACTGTTTGTTTGCACGCCGGCTTACGTAAGGTCGGGGCCTAATACTATAACATTACAAAAAGTTTACGATAACCAGAAAAAACACGTTTAAGACATGCTGAATTTCTTTGAAATGGTAGCGGCATTCACGCGACACGGTTGAAAACGGCCGTAAGGCCGTTCAAACCTGCTGCAGGCTTGTGAAGAGTCAATGCTAATACCATTTCAAAGAGTTTACCATTAAGAGTAGAACAACAAAGGGGAATGGGACATGTTTTAAGACAAGTAAATAAATAACGTGCAAAAGGAAGCTCACCTTTAGGAAGTGATGTCTTGTTCTGGGTTTTATATCTGCAGCCGCCGGTCCAGTGGAATATATGAAATGGAGAAACGGAATCGGGTTAGAGACTGTTTGTTTGCACGCCGGCTTACGTAAGGTCGGGGCCTAATACTATAACATTACAAAAAGTTTACGATAACCAGAAAAAACACGTTTAAGACATGCTGAATTTCTTTGAAATGGTAGCGGCATTCACGCGACACGGTTGAAAACGGCCGTAAGGCCGTTCAAACCTGCTGCAGGCTTGTGAAGAGTCAATGCTAATACCATTTCAAAGAGTTTACCATTAAGAGTAGAACAACAAAGGGGAATGGGACATGTTTTAAGACAAGTAAATAAATAACGTGCAAAAGGAAGCTCACCTTTAGGAAGTGATGTCTTGTTCTGGGTTTTATATCTGCAGCCGCCGGTCCAGTGGAATATATGAAATGGAGAAACGGAATCGGGTTAGAGACTGTTTGTTTGCACGCCGGCTTACGTAAGGTCGGGGCCTAATACTATAACATTACAAAAAGTTTACGATAACCAGAAAAAACACGTTTAAGACATGCTGAATTTCTTTGAAATGGTAGCGGCATTCACGCGACACGGTTGAAAACGGCCGTAAGGCCGTTCAAACCTGCTGCAGGCTTGTGAAGAGTCAATGCTAATACCATTTCAAAGAGTTTACCATTAAGAGTAGAACAACAAAGGGGAATGGGACATGTTTTAAGACAAGTAAATAAATAACGTGCAAAAGGAAGCTCACCTTTAGGAAGTGATGTCTTGTTCTGGGTTTTATATCTGCAGCCGCCGGTCCAGTGGAATATATGAAATGGAGAAACGGAATCGGGTTAGAGACTGTTTGTTTGCACGCCGGCTTACGTAAGGTCGGGGCCTAATACTATAACATTACAAAAAGTTTACGATAACCAGAAAAAACACGTTTAAGACATGCTGAATTTCTTTGAAATGGTAGCGGCATTCACGCGACACGGTTGAAAACGGCCGTAAGGCCGTTCAAACCTGCTGCAGGCTTGTGAAGAGTCAATGCTAATACCATTTCAAAGAGTTTACCATTAAGAGTAGAACAACAAAGGGGAATGGGACATGTTTTAAGACAAGTAAATAAATAACGTGCAAAAGGAAGCTCACCTTTAGGAAGTGATGTCTTGTTCTGGGTTTTATATCTGCAGCCGCCGGTCCAGTGGAATATATGAAATGGAGAAACGGAATCGGGTTAGAGACTGTTTGTTTGCACGCCGGCTTACGTAAGGTCGGGGCCTAATACTATAACATTACAAAAAGTTTACGATAACCAGAAAAAACACGTTTAAGACATGCTGAATTTCTTTGAAATGGTAGCGGCATTCACGCGACACGGTTGAAAACGGCCGTAAGGCCGTTCAAACCTGCTGCAGGCTTGTGAAGAGTCAATGCTAATACCATTTCAAAGAGTTTACCATTAAGAGTAGAACAACAAAGGGGAATGGGACATGTTTTAAGACAAGTAAATAAATAACGTGCAAAAGGAAGCTCACCTTTAGGAAGTGATGTCTTGTTCTGGGTTTTATATCTGCAGCCGCCGGTCCAGTGGAATATATGAAATGGAGAAACGGAATCGGGTTAGAGACTGTTTGTTTGCACGCCGGCTTACGTAAGGTCGGGGCCTAATACTATAACATTACAAAAAGTTTACGATAACCAGAAAAAACACGTTTAAGACATGCTGAATTTCTTTGAAATGGTAGCGGCATTCACGCGACACGGTTGAAAACGGCCGTAAGGCCGTTCAAACCTGCTGCAGGCTTGTGAAGAGTCAATGCTAATACCATTTCAAAGAGTTTACCATTAAGAGTAGAACAACAAAGGGGAATGGGACATGTTTTAAGACAAGTAAATAAATAACGTGCAAAAGGAAGCTCACCTTTAGGAAGTGATGTCTTGTTCTGGGTTTTATATCTGCAGCCGCCGGTCCAGTGGAATATATGAAATGGAGAAACGGAATCGGGTTAGAGACTGTTTGTTTGCACGCCGGCTTACGTAAGGTCGGGGCCTAATACTATAACATTACAAAAAGTTTACGATAACCAGAAAAAACACGTTTAAGACATGCTGAATTTCTTTGAAATGGTAGCGGCATTCACGCGACACGGTTGAAAACGGCCGTAAGGCCGTTCAAACCTGCTGCAGGCTTGTGAAGAGTCAATGCTAATACCATTTCAAAGAGTTTACCATTAAGAGTAGAACAACAAAGGGGAATGGGACATGTTTTAAGACAAGTAAATAAATAACGTGCAAAAGGAAGCTCACCTTTAGGAAGTGATGTCTTGTTCTGGGTTTTATATCTGCAGCCGCCGGTCCAGTGGAATATATGAAATGGAGAAACGGAATCGGGTTAGAGACTGTTTGTTTGCACGCCGGCTTACGTAAGGTCGGGGCCTAATACTATAACATTACAAAAAGTTTACGATAACCAGAAAAAACACGTTTAAGACATGCTGAATTTCTTTGAAATGGTAGCGGCATTCACGCGACACGGTTGAAAACGGCCGTAAGGCCGTTCAAACCTGCTGCAGGCTTGTGAAGAGTCAATGCTAATACCATTTCAAAGAGTTTACCATTAAGAGTAGAACAACAAAGGGGAATGGGACATGTTTTAAGACAAGTAAATAAATAACGTGCAAAAGGAAGCTCACCTTTAGGAAGTGATGTCTTGTTCTGGGTTTTATATCTGCAGCCGCCGGTCCAGTGGAATATATGAAATGGAGAAACGGAATCGGGTTAGAGACTGTTTGTTTGCACGCCGGCTTACGTAAGGTCGGGGCCTAATACTATAACATTACAAAAAGTTTACGATAACCAGAAAAAACACGTTTAAGACATGCTGAATTTCTTTGAAATGGTAGCGGCATTCACGCGACACGGTTGAAAACGGCCGTAAGGCCGTTCAAACCTGCTGCAGGCTTGTGAAGAGTCAATGCTAATACCATTTCAAAGAGTTTACCATTAAGAGTAGAACAACAAAGGGGAATGGGACATGTTTTAAGACAAGTAAATAAATAACGTGCAAAAGGAAGCTCACCTTTAGGAAGTGATGTCTTGTTCTGGGTTTTATATCTGCAGCCGCCGGTCCAGTGGAATATATGAAATGGAGAAACGGAATCGGGTTAGAGACTGTTTGTTTGCACGCCGGCTTACGTAAGGTCGGGGCCTAATACTATAACATTACAAAAAGTTTACGATAACCAGAAAAAACACGTTTAAGACATGCTGAATTTCTTTGAAATGGTAGCGGCATTCACGCGACACGGTTGAAAACGGCCGTAAGGCCGTTCAAACCTGCTGCAGGCTTGTGAAGAGTCAATGCTAATACCATTTCAAAGAGTTTACCATTAAGAGTAGAACAACAAAGGGGAATGGGACATGTTTTAAGACAAGTAAATAAATAACGTGCAAAAGGAAGCTCACCTTTAGGAAGTGATGTCTTGTTCTGGGTTTTATATCTGCAGCCGCCGGTCCAGTGGAATATATGAAATGGAGAAACGGAATCGGGTTAGAGACTGTTTGTTTGCACGCCGGCTTACGTAAGGTCGGGGCCTAATACTATAACATTACAAAAAGTTTACGATAACCAGAAAAAACACGTTTAAGACATGCTGAATTTCTTTGAAATGGTAGCGGCATTCACGCGACACGGTTGAAAACGGCCGTAAGGCCGTTCAAACCTGCTGCAGGCTTGTGAAGAGTCAATGCTAATACCATTTCAAAGAGTTTACCATTAAGAGTAGAACAACAAAGGGGAATGGGACATGTTTTAAGACAAGTAAATAAATAACGTGCAAAAGGAAGCTCACCTTTAGGAAGTGATGTCTTGTTCTGGGTTTTATATCTGCAGCCGCCGGTCCAGTGGAATATATGAAATGGAGAAACGGAATCGGGTTAGAGACTGTTTGTTTGCACGCCGGCTTACGTAAGGTCGGGGCCTAATACTATAACATTACAAAAAGTTTACGATAACCAGAAAAAACACGTTTAAGACATGCTGAATTTCTTTGAAATGGTAGCGGCATTCACGCGACACGGTTGAAAACGGCCGTAAGGCCGTTCAAACCTGCTGCAGGCTTGTGAAGAGTCAATGCTAATACCATTTCAAAGAGTTTACCATTAAGAGTAGAACAACAAAGGGGAATGGGACATGTTTTAAGACAAGTAAATAAATAACGTGCAAAAGGAAGCTCACCTTTAGGAAGTGATGTCTTGTTCTGGGTTTTATATCTGCAGCCGCCGGTCCAGTGGAATATATGAAATGGAGAAACGGAATCGGGTTAGAGACTGTTTGTTTGCACGCCGGCTTACGTAAGGTCGGGGCCTAATACTATAACATTACAAAAAGTTTACGATAACCAGAAAAAACACGTTTAAGACATGCTGAATTTCTTTGAAATGGTAGCGGCATTCACGCGACACGGTTGAAAACGGCCGTAAGGCCGTTCAAACCTGCTGCAGGCTTGTGAAGAGTCAATGCTAATACCATTTCAAAGAGTTTACCATTAAGAGTAGAACAACAAAGGGGAATGGGACATGTTTTAAGACAAGTAAATAAATAACGTGCAAAAGGAAGCTCACCTTTAGGAAGTGATGTCTTGTTCTGGGTTTTATATCTGCAGCCGCCGGTCCAGTGGAATATATGAAATGGAGAAACGGAATCGGGTTAGAGACTGTTTGTTTGCACGCCGGCTTACGTAAGGTCGGGGCCTAATACTATAACATTACAAAAAGTTTACGATAACCAGAAAAAACACGTTTAAGACATGCTGAATTTCTTTGAAATGGTAGCGGCATTCACGCGACACGGTTGAAAACGGCCGTAAGGCCGTTCAAACCTGCTGCAGGCTTGTGAAGAGTCAATGCTAATACCATTTCAAAGAGTTTACCATTAAGAGTAGAACAACAAAGGGGAATGGGACATGTTTTAAGACAAGTAAATAAATAACGTGCAAAAGGAAGCTCACCTTTAGGAAGTGATGTCTTGTTCTGGGTTTTATATCTGCAGCCGCCGGTCCAGTGGAATATATGAAATGGAGAAACGGAATCGGGTTAGAGACTGTTTGTTTGCACGCCGGCTTACGTAAGGTCGGGGCCTAATACTATAACATTACAAAAAGTTTACGATAACCAGAAAAAACACGTTTAAGACATGCTGAATTTCTTTGAAATGGTAGCGGCATTCACGCGACACGGTTGAAAACGGCCGTAAGGCCGTTCAAACCTGCTGCAGGCTTGTGAAGAGTCAATGCTAATACCATTTCAAAGAGTTTACCATTAAGAGTAGAACAACAAAGGGGAATGGGACATGTTTTAAGACAAGTAAATAAATAACGTGCAAAAGGAAGCTCACCTTTAGGAAGTGATGTCTTGTTCTGGGTTTTATATCTGCAGCCGCCGGTCCAGTGGAATATATGAAATGGAGAAACGGAATCGGGTTAGAGACTGTTTGTTTGCACGCCGGCTTACGTAAGGTCGGGGCCTAATACTATAACATTACAAAAAGTTTACGATAACCAGAAAAAACACGTTTAAGACATGCTGAATTTCTTTGAAATGGTAGCGGCATTCACGCGACACGGTTGAAAACGGCCGTAAGGCCGTTCAAACCTGCTGCAGGCTTGTGAAGAGTCAATGCTAATACCATTTCAAAGAGTTTACCATTAAGAGTAGAACAACAAAGGGGAATGGGACATGTTTTAAGACAAGTAAATAAATAACGTGCAAAAGGAAGCTCACCTTTAGGAAGTGATGTCTTGTTCTGGGTTTTATATCTGCAGCCGCCGGTCCAGTGGAATATATGAAATGGAGAAACGGAATCGGGTTAGAGACTGTTTGTTTGCACGCCGGCTTACGTAAGGTCGGGGCCTAATACTATAACATTACAAAAAGTTTACGATAACCAGAAAAAACACGTTTAAGACATGCTGAATTTCTTTGAAATGGTAGCGGCATTCACGCGACACGGTTGAAAACGGCCGTAAGGCCGTTCAAACCTGCTGCAGGCTTGTGAAGAGTCAATGCTAATACCATTTCAAAGAGTTTACCATTAAGAGTAGAACAACAAAGGGGAATGGGACATGTTTTAAGACAAGTAAATAAATAACGTGCAAAAGGAAGCTCACCTTTAGGAAGTGATGTCTTGTTCTGGGTTTTATATCTGCAGCCGCCGGTCCAGTGGAATATATGAAATGGAGAAACGGAATCGGGTTAGAGACTGTTTGTTTGCACGCCGGCTTACGTAAGGTCGGGGCCTAATACTATAACATTACAAAAAGTTTACGATAACCAGAAAAAACACGTTTAAGACATGCTGAATTTCTTTGAAATGGTAGCGGCATTCACGCGACACGGTTGAAAACGGCCGTAAGGCCGTTCAAACCTGCTGCAGGCTTGTGAAGAGTCAATGCTAATACCATTTCAAAGAGTTTACCATTAAGAGTAGAACAACAAAGGGGAATGGGACATGTTTTAAGACAAGTAAATAAATAACGTGCAAAAGGAAGCTCACCTTTAGGAAGTGATGTCTTGTTCTGGGTTTTATATCTGCAGCCGCCGGTCCAGTGGAATATATGAAATGGAGAAACGGAATCGGGTTAGAGACTGTTTGTTTGCACGCCGGCTTACGTAAGGTCGGGGCCTAATACTATAACATTACAAAAAGTTTACGATAACCAGAAAAAACACGTTTAAGACATGCTGAATTTCTTTGAAATGGTAGCGGCATTCACGCGACACGGTTGAAAACGGCCGTAAGGCCGTTCAAACCTGCTGCAGGCTTGTGAAGAGTCAATGCTAATACCATTTCAAAGAGTTTACCATTAAGAGTAGAACAACAAAGGGGAATGGGACATGTTTTAAGACAAGTAAATAAATAACGTGCAAAAGGAAGCTCACCTTTAGGAAGTGATGTCTTGTTCTGGGTTTTATATCTGCAGCCGCCGGTCCAGTGGAATATATGAAATGGAGAAACGGAATCGGGTTAGAGACTGTTTGTTTGCACGCCGGCTTACGTAAGGTCGGGGCCTAATACTATAACATTACAAAAAGTTTACGATAACCAGAAAAAACACGTTTAAGACATGCTGAATTTCTTTGAAATGGTAGCGGCATTCACGCGACACGGTTGAAAACGGCCGTAAGGCCGTTCAAACCTGCTGCAGGCTTGTGAAGAGTCAATGCTAATACCATTTCAAAGAGTTTACCATTAAGAGTAGAACAACAAAGGGGAATGGGACATGTTTTAAGACAAGTAAATAAATAACGTGCAAAAGGAAGCTCACCTTTAGGAAGTGATGTCTTGTTCTGGGTTTTATATCTGCAGCCGCCGGTCCAGTGGAATATATGAAATGGAGAAACGGAATCGGGTTAGAGACTGTTTGTTTGCACGCCGGCTTACGTAAGGTCGGGGCCTAATACTATAACATTACAAAAAGTTTACGATAACCAGAAAAAACACGTTTAAGACATGCTGAATTTCTTTGAAATGGTAGCGGCATTCACGCGACACACGGTTGAAAACGGCCGTAAGGCCGTTCAAACCTGCTGCAGGCTTGTGAAGAGTCAATGCTAATACCATTTCAAAGAGTTTACCATTAAGAGTAGAACAACAAAGGGGAATGGGACATGTTTTAAGACAAGTAAATAAATAACGTGCAAAAGGAAGCTCACCTTTAGGAAGTGATGTCTTGTTCTGGGTTTTATATCTGCAGCCGCCGGTCCAGTGGAATATATGAAATGGAGAAACGGAATCGGGTTAGAGACTGTTTGTTTGCACGCCGGCTTACGTAAGGTCGGGGCCTAATACTATAACATTACAAAAAGTTTACGATAACCAGAAAAAACACGTTTAAGACATGCTGAATTTCTTTGAAATGGTAGCGGCATTCACGCGACACGGTTGAAAACGGCCGTAAGGCCGTTCAAACCTGCTGCAGGCTTGTGAAGAGTCAATGCTAATACCATTTCAAAGAGTTTACCATTAAGAGTAGAACAACAAAGGGGAATGGGACATGTTTTAAGACAAGTAAATAAATAACGTGCAAAAGGAAGCTCACCTTTAGGAAGTGATGTCTTGTTCTGGGTTTTATATCTGCAGCCGCCGGTCCAGTGGAATATATGAAATGGAGAAACGGAATCGGGTTAGAGACTGTTTGTTTGCACGCCGGCTTACGTAAGGTCGGGGCCTAATACTATAACATTACAAAAAGTTTACGATAACCAGAAAAAACACGTTTAAGACATGCTGAATTTCTTTGAAATGGTAGCGGCATTCACGCGACACGGTTGAAAACGGCCGTAAGGCCGTTCAAACCTGCTGCAGGCTTGTGAAGAGTCAATGCTAATACCATTTCAAAGAGTTTACCATTAAGAGTAGAACAACAAAGGGGAATGGGACATGTTTTAAGACAAGTAAATAAATAACGTGCAAAAGGAAGCTCACCTTTAGGAAGTGATGTCTTGTTCTGGGTTTTATATCTGCAGCCGCCGGTCCAGTGGAATATATGAAATGGAGAAACGGAATCGGGTTAGAGACTGTTTGTTTGCACGCCGGCTTACGTAAGGTCGGGGCCTAATACTATAACATTACAAAAAGTTTACGATAACCAGAAAAAACACGTTTAAGACATGCTGAATTTCTTTGAAATGGTAGCGGCATTCACGCGACACGGTTGAAAACGGCCGTAAGGCCGTTCAAACCTGCTGCAGGCTTGTGAAGAGTCAATGCTAATACCATTTCAAAGAGTTTACCATTAAGAGTAGAACAACAAAGGGGAATGGGACATGTTTTAAGACAAGTAAATAAATAACGTGCAAAAGGAAGCTCACCTTTAGGAAGTGATGTCTTGTTCTGGGTTTTATATCTGCAGCCGCCGGTCCAGTGGAATATATGAAATGGAGAAACGGAATCGGGTTAGAGACTGTTTGTTTGCACGCCGGCTTACGTAAGGTCGGGGCCTAATACTATAACATTACAAAAAGTTTACGATAACCAGAAAAAACACGTTTAAGACATGCTGAATTTCTTTGAAATGGTAGCGGCATTCACGCGACACGGTTGAAAACGGCCGTAAGGCCGTTCAAACCTGCTGCAGGCTTGTGAAGAGTCAATGCTAATACCATTTCAAAGAGTTTACCATTAAGAGTAGAACAACAAAGGGGAATGGGACATGTTTTAAGACAAGTAAATAAATAACGTGCAAAAGGAAGCTCACCTTTAGGAAGTGATGTCTTGTTCTGGGTTTTATATCTGCAGCCGCCGGTCCAGTGGAATATATGAAATGGAGAAACGGAATCGGGTTAGAGACTGTTTGTTTGCACGCCGGCTTACGTAAGGTCGGGGCCTAATACTATAACATTACAAAAAGTTTACGATAACCAGAAAAAACACGTTTAAGACATGCTGAATTTCTTTGAAATGGTAGCGGCATTCACGCGACACGGTTGAAAACGGCCGTAAGGCCGTTCAAACCTGCTGCAGGCTTGTGAAGAGTCAATGCTAATACCATTTCAAAGAGTTTACCATTAAGAGTAGAACAACAAAGGGGAATGGGACATGTTTTAAGACAAGTAAATAAATAACGTGCAAAAGGAAGCTCACCTTTAGGAAGTGATGTCTTGTTCTGGGTTTTATATCTGCAGCCGCCGGTCCAGTGGAATATATGAAATGGAGAAACGGAATCGGGTTAGAGACTGTTTGTTTGCACGCCGGCTTACGTAAGGTCGGGGCCTAATACTATAACATTACAAAAAGTTTACGATAACCAGAAAAAACACGTTTAAGACATGCTGAATTTCTTTGAAATGGTAGCGGCATTCACGCGACACGGTTGAAAACGGCCGTAAGGCCGTTCAAACCTGCTGCAGGCTTGTGAAGAGTCAATGCTAATACCATTTCAAAGAGTTTACCATTAAGAGTAGAACAACAAAGGGGAATGGGACATGTTTTAAGACAAGTAAATAAATAACGTGCAAAAGGAAGCTCACCTTTAGGAAGTGATGTCTTGTTCTGGGTTTTATATCTGCAGCCGCCGGTCCAGTGGAATATATGAAATGGAGAAACGGAATCGGGTTAGAGACTGTTTGTTTGCACGCCGGCTTACGTAAGGTCGGGGCCTAATACTATAACATTACAAAAAGTTTACGATAACCAGAAAAAACACGTTTAAGACATGCTGAATTTCTTTGAAATGGTAGCGGCATTCACGCGACACGGTTGAAAACGGCCGTAAGGCCGTTCAAACCTGCTGCAGGCTTGTGAAGAGTCAATGCTAATACCATTTCAAAGAGTTTACCATTAAGAGTAGAACAACAAAGGGGAATGGGACATGTTTTAAGACAAGTAAATAAATAACGTGCAAAAGGAAGCTCACCTTTAGGAAGTGATGTCTTGTTCTGGGTTTTATATCTGCAGCCGCCGGTCCAGTGGAATATATGAAATGGAGAAACGGAATCGGGTTAGAGACTGTTTGTTTGCACGCCGGCTTACGTAAGGTCGGGGCCTAATACTATAACATTACAAAAAGTTTACGATAACCAGAAAAAACACGTTTAAGACATGCTGAATTTCTTTGAAATGGTAGCGGCATTCACGCGACACGGTTGAAAACGGCCGTAAGGCCGTTCAAACCTGCTGCAGGCTTGTGAAGAGTCAATGCTAATACCATTTCAAAGAGTTTACCATTAAGAGTAGAACAACAAAGGGGAATGGGACATGTTTTAAGACAAGTAAATAAATAACGTGCAAAAGGAAGCTCACCTTTAGGAAGTGATGTCTTGTTCTGGGTTTTATATCTGCAGCCGCCGGTCCAGTGGAATATATGAAATGGAGAAACGGAATCGGGTTAGAGACTGTTTGTTTGCACGCCGGCTTACGTAAGGTCGGGGCCTAATACTATAACATTACAAAAAGTTTACGATAACCAGAAAAAACACGTTTAAGACATGCTGAATTTCTTTGAAATGGTAGCGGCATTCACGCGACACGGTTGAAAACGGCCGTAAGGCCGTTCAAACCTGCTGCAGGCTTGTGAAGAGTCAATGCTAATACCATTTCAAAGAGTTTACCATTAAGAGTAGAACAACAAAGGGGAATGGGACATGTTTTAAGACAAGTAAATAAATAACGTGCAAAAGGAAGCTCACCTTTAGGAAGTGATGTCTTGTTCTGGGTTTTATATCTGCAGCCGCCGGTCCAGTGGAATATATGAAATGGAGAAACGGAATCGGGTTAGAGACTGTTTGTTTGCACGCCGGCTTACGTAAGGTCGGGGCCTAATACTATAACATTACAAAAAGTTTACGATAACCAGAAAAAACACGTTTAAGACATGCTGAATTTCTTTGAAATGGTAGCGGCATTCACGCGACACGGTTGAAAACGGCCGTAAGGCCGTTCAAACCTGCTGCAGGCTTGTGAAGAGTCAATGCTAATACCATTTCAAAGAGTTTACCATTAAGAGTAGAACAACAAAGGGGAATGGGACATGTTTTAAGACAAGTAAATAAATAACGTGCAAAAGGAAGCTCACCTTTAGGAAGTGATGTCTTGTTCTGGGTTTTATATCTGCAGCCGCCGGTCCAGTGGAATATATGAAATGGAGAAACGGAATCGGGTTAGAGACTGTTTGTTTGCACGCCGGCTTACGTAAGGTCGGGGCCTAATACTATAACATTACAAAAAGTTTACGATAACCAGAAAAAACACGTTTAAGACATGCTGAATTTCTTTGAAATGGTAGCGGCATTCACGCGACACGGTTGAAAACGGCCGTAAGGCCGTTCAAACCTGCTGCAGGCTTGTGAAGAGTCAATGCTAATACCATTTCAAAGAGTTTACCATTAAGAGTAGAACAACAAAGGGGAATGGGACATGTTTTAAGACAAGTAAATAAATAACGTGCAAAAGGAAGCTCACCTTTAGGAAGTGATGTCTTGTTCTGGGTTTTATATCTGCAGCCGCCGGTCCAGTGGAATATATGAAATGGAGAAACGGAATCGGGTTAGAGACTGTTTGTTTGCACGCCGGCTTACGTAAGGTCGGGGCCTAATACTATAACATTACAAAAAGTTTACGATAACCAGAAAAAACACGTTTAAGACATGCTGAATTTCTTTGAAATGGTAGCGGCATTCACGCGACACGGTTGAAAACGGCCGTAAGGCCGTTCAAACCTGCTGCAGGCTTGTGAAGAGTCAATGCTAATACCATTTCAAAGAGTTTACCATTAAGAGTAGAACAACAAAGGGGAATGGGACATGTTTTAAGACAAGTAAATAAATAACGTGCAAAAGGAAGCTCACCTTTAGGAAGTGATGTCTTGTTCTGGGTTTTATATCTGCAGCCGCCGGTCCAGTGGAATATATGAAATGGAGAAACGGAATCGGGTTAGAGACTGTTTGTTTGCACGCCGGCTTACGTAAGGTCGGGGCCTAATACTATAACATTACAAAAAGTTTACGATAACCAGAAAAAACACGTTTAAGACATGCTGAATTTCTTTGAAATGGTAGCGGCATTCACGCGACACGGTTGAAAACGGCCGTAAGGCCGTTCAAACCTGCTGCAGGCTTGTGAAGAGTCAATGCTAATACCATTTCAAAGAGTTTACCATTAAGAGTAGAACAACAAAGGGGAATGGGACATGTTTTAAGACAAGTAAATAAATAACGTGCAAAAGGAAGCTCACCTTTAGGAAGTGATGTCTTGTTCTGGGTTTTATATCTGCAGCCGCCGGTCCAGTGGAATATATGAAATGGAGAAACGGAATCGGGTTAGAGACTGTTTGTTTGCACGCCGGCTTACGTAAGGTCGGGGCCTAATACTATAACATTACAAAAAGTTTACGATAACCAGAAAAAACACGTTTAAGACATGCTGAATTTCTTTGAAATGGTAGCGGCATTCACGCGACACGGTTGAAAACGGCCGTAAGGCCGTTCAAACCTGCTGCAGGCTTGTGAAGAGTCAATGCTAATACCATTTCAAAGAGTTTACCATTAAGAGTAGAACAACAAAGGGGAATGGGACATGTTTTAAGACAAGTAAATAAATAACGTGCAAAAGGAAGCTCACCTTTAGGAAGTGATGTCTTGTTCTGGGTTTTATATCTGCAGCCGCCGGTCCAGTGGAATATATGAAATGGAGAAACGGAATCGGGTTAGAGACTGTTTGTTTGCACGCCGGCTTACGTAAGGTCGGGGCCTAATACTATAACATTACAAAAAGTTTACGATAACCAGAAAAAACACGTTTAAGACATGCTGAATTTCTTTGAAATGGTAGCGGCATTCACGCGACACGGTTGAAAACGGCCGTAAGGCCGTTCAAACCTGCTGCAGGCTTGTGAAGAGTCAATGCTAATACCATTTCAAAGAGTTTACCATTAAGAGTAGAACAACAAAGGGGAATGGGACATGTTTTAAGACAAGTAAATAAATAACGTGCAAAAGGAAGCTCACCTTTAGGAAGTGATGTCTTGTTCTGGGTTTTATATCTGCAGCCGCCGGTCCAGTGGAATATATGAAATGGAGAAACGGAATCGGGTTAGAGACTGTTTGTTTGCACGCCGGCTTACGTAAGGTCGGGGCCTAATACTATAACATTACAAAAAGTTTACGATAACCAGAAAAAACACGTTTAAGACATGCTGAATTTCTTTGAAATGGTAGCGGCATTCACGCGACACGGTTGAAAACGGCCGTAAGGCCGTTCAAACCTGCTGCAGGCTTGTGAAGAGTCAATGCTAATACCATTTCAAAGAGTTTACCATTAAGAGTAGAACAACAAAGGGGAATGGGACATGTTTTAAGACAAGTAAATAAATAACGTGCAAAAGGAAGCTCACCTTTAGGAAGTGATGTCTTGTTCTGGGTTTTATATCTGCAGCCGCCGGTCCAGTGGAATATATGAAATGGAGAAACGGAATCGGGTTAGAGACTGTTTGTTTGCACGCCGGCTTACGTAAGGTCGGGGCCTAATACTATAACATTACAAAAAGTTTACGATAACCAGAAAAAACACGTTTAAGACATGCTGAATTTCTTTGAAATGGTAGCGGCATTCACGCGACACGGTTGAAAACGGCCGTAAGGCCGTTCAAACCTGCTGCAGGCTTGTGAAGAGTCAATGCTAATACCATTTCAAAGAGTTTACCATTAAGAGTAGAACAACAAAGGGGAATGGGACATGTTTTAAGACAAGTAAATAAATAACGTGCAAAAGGAAGCTCACCTTTAGGAAGTGATGTCTTGTTCTGGGTTTTATATCTGCAGCCGCCGGTCCAGTGGAATATATGAAATGGAGAAACGGAATCGGGTTAGAGACTGTTTGTTTGCACGCCGGCTTACGTAAGGTCGGGGCCTAATACTATAACATTACAAAAAGTTTACGATAACCAGAAAAAACACGTTTAAGACATGCTGAATTTCTTTGAAATGGTAGCGGCATTCACGCGACACGGTTGAAAACGGCCGTAAGGCCGTTCAAACCTGCTGCAGGCTTGTGAAGAGTCAATGCTAATACCATTTCAAAGAGTTTACCATTAAGAGTAGAACAACAAAGGGGAATGGGACATGTTTTAAGACAAGTAAATAAATAACGTGCAAAAGGAAGCTCACCTTTAGGAAGTGATGTCTTGTTCTGGGTTTTATATCTGCAGCCGCCGGTCCAGTGGAATATATGAAATGGAGAAACGGAATCGGGTTAGAGACTGTTTGTTTGCACGCCGGCTTACGTAAGGTCGGGGCCTAATACTATAACATTACAAAAAGTTTACGATAACCAGAAAAAACACGTTTAAGACATGCTGAATTTCTTTGAAATGGTAGCGGCATTCACGCGACACGGTTGAAAACGGCCGTAAGGCCGTTCAAACCTGCTGCAGGCTTGTGAAGAGTCAATGCTAATACCATTTCAAAGAGTTTACCATTAAGAGTAGAACAACAAAGGGGAATGGGACATGTTTTAAGACAAGTAAATAAATAACGTGCAAAAGGAAGCTCACCTTTAGGAAGTGATGTCTTGTTCTGGGTTTTATATCTGCAGCCGCCGGTCCAGTGGAATATATGAAATGGAGAAACGGAATCGGGTTAGAGACTGTTTGTTTGCACGCCGGCTTACGTAAGGTCGGGGCCTAATACTATAACATTACAAAAAGTTTACGATAACCAGAAAAAACACGTTTAAGACATGCTGAATTTCTTTGAAATGGTAGCGGCATTCACGCGACACGGTTGAAAACGGCCGTAAGGCCGTTCAAACCTGCTGCAGGCTTGTGAAGAGTCAATGCTAATACCATTTCAAAGAGTTTACCATTAAGAGTAGAACAACAAAGGGGAATGGGACATGTTTTAAGACAAGTAAATAAATAACGTGCAAAAGGAAGCTCACCTTTAGGAAGTGATGTCTTGTTCTGGGTTTTATATCTGCAGCCGCCGGTCCAGTGGAATATATGAAATGGAGAAACGGAATCGGGTTAGAGACTGTTTGTTTGCACGCCGGCTTACGTAAGGTCGGGGCCTAATACTATAACATTACAAAAAGTTTACGATAACCAGAAAAAACACGTTTAAGACATGCTGAATTTCTTTGAAATGGTAGCGGCATTCACGCGACACGGTTGAAAACGGCCGTAAGGCCGTTCAAACCTGCTGCAGGCTTGTGAAGAGTCAATGCTAATACCATTTCAAAGAGTTTACCATTAAGAGTAGAACAACAAAGGGGAATGGGACATGTTTTAAGACAAGTAAATAAATAACGTGCAAAAGGAAGCTCACCTTTAGGAAGTGATGTCTTGTTCTGGGTTTTATATCTGCAGCCGCCGGTCCAGTGGAATATATGAAATGGAGAAACGGAATCGGGTTAGAGACTGTTTGTTTGCACGCCGGCTTACGTAAGGTCGGGGCCTAATACTATAACATTACAAAAAGTTTACGATAACCAGAAAAAACACGTTTAAGACATGCTGAATTTCTTTGAAATGGTAGCGGCATTCACGCGACACGGTTGAAAACGGCCGTAAGGCCGTTCAAACCTGCTGCAGGCTTGTGAAGAGTCAATGCTAATACCATTTCAAAGAGTTTACCATTAAGAGTAGAACAACAAAGGGGAATGGGACATGTTTTAAGACAAGTAAATAAATAACGTGCAAAAGGAAGCTCACCTTTAGGAAGTGATGTCTTGTTCTGGGTTTTATATCTGCAGCCGCCGGTCCAGTGGAATATATGAAATGGAGAAACGGAATCGGGTTAGAGACTGTTTGTTTGCACGCCGGCTTACGTAAGGTCGGGGCCTAATACTATAACATTACAAAAAGTTTACGATAACCAGAAAAAACACGTTTAAGACATGCTGAATTTCTTTGAAATGGTAGCGGCATTCACGCGACACGGTTGAAAACGGCCGTAAGGCCGTTCAAACCTGCTGCAGGCTTGTGAAGAGTCAATGCTAATACCATTTCAAAGAGTTTACCATTAAGAGTAGAACAACAAAGGGGAATGGGACATGTTTTAAGACAAGTAAATAAATAACGTGCAAAAGGAAGCTCACCTTTAGGAAGTGATGTCTTGTTCTGGGTTTTATATCTGCAGCCGCCGGTCCAGTGGAATATATGAAATGGAGAAACGGAATCGGGTTAGAGACTGTTTGTTTGCACGCCGGCTTACGTAAGGTCGGGGCCTAATACTATAACATTACAAAAAGTTTACGATAACCAGAAAAAACACGTTTAAGACATGCTGAATTTCTTTGAAATGGTAGCGGCATTCACGCGACACGGTTGAAAACGGCCGTAAGGCCGTTCAAACCTGCTGCAGGCTTGTGAAGAGTCAATGCTAATACCATTTCAAAGAGTTTACCATTAAGAGTAGAACAACAAAGGGGAATGGGACATGTTTTAAGACAAGTAAATAAATAACGTGCAAAAGGAAGCTCACCTTTAGGAAGTGATGTCTTGTTCTGGGTTTTATATCTGCAGCCGCCGGTCCAGTGGAATATATGAAATGGAGAAACGGAATCGGGTTAGAGACTGTTTGTTTGCACGCCGGCTTACGTAAGGTCGGGGCCTAATACTATAACATTACAAAAAGTTTACGATAACCAGAAAAAACACGTTTAAGACATGCTGAATTTCTTTGAAATGTAGCGGCATTCACGCGACACGGTTGAAAACGGCCGTAAGGCCGTTCAAACCTGCTGCAGGCTTGTGAAGAGTCAATGCTAATACCATTTCAAAGAGTTTACCATTAAGAGTAGAACAACAAAGGGGAATGGGACATGTTTTAAGACAAGTAAATAAATAACGTGCAAAAGGAAGCTCACCTTTAGGAAGTGATGTCTTGTTCTGGGTTTTATATCTGCAGCCGCCGGTCCAGTGGAATATATGAAATGGAGAAACGGAATCGGGTTAGAGACTGTTTGTTTGCACGCCGGCTTACGTAAGGTCGGGGCCTAATACTATAACATTACAAAAAGTTTACGATAACCAGAAAAAACACGTTTAAGACATGCTGAATTTCTTTGAAATGGTAGCGGCATTCACGCGACACGGTTGAAAACGGCCGTAAGGCCGTTCAAACCTGCTGCAGGCTTGTGAAGAGTCAATGCTAATACCATTTCAAAGAGTTTACCATTAAGAGTAGAACAACAAAGGGGAATGGGACATGTTTTAAGACAAGTAAATAAATAACGTGCAAAAGGAAGCTCACCTTTAGGAAGTGATGTCTTGTTCTGGGTTTTATATCTGCAGCCGCCGGTCCAGTGGAATATATGAAATGGAGAAACGGAATCGGGTTAGAGACTGTTTGTTTGCACGCCGGCTTACGTAAGGTCGGGGCCTAATACTATAACATTACAAAAAGTTTACGATAACCAGAAAAAACACGTTTAAGACATGCTGAATTTCTTTGAAATGGTAGCGGCATTCACGCGACACGGTTGAAAACGGCCGTAAGGCCGTTCAAACCTGCTGCAGGCTTGTGAAGAGTCAATGCTAATACCATTTCAAAGAGTTTACCATTAAGAGTAGAACAACAAAGGGGAATGGGACATGTTTTAAGACAAGTAAATAAATAACGTGCAAAAGGAAGCTCACCTTTAGGAAGTGATGTCTTGTTCTGGGTTTTATATCTGCAGCCGCCGGTCCAGTGGAATATATGAAATGGAGAAACGGAATCGGGTTAGAGACTGTTTGTTTGCACGCCGGCTTACGTAAGGTCGGGGCCTAATACTATAACATTACAAAAAGTTTACGATAACCAGAAAAAACACGTTTAAGACATGCTGAATTTCTTTGAAATGGTAGCGGCATTCACGCGACACGGTTGAAAACGGCCGTAAGGCCGTTCAAACCTGCTGCAGGCTTGTGAAGAGTCAATGCTAATACCATTTCAAAGAGTTTACCATTAAGAGTAGAACAACAAAGGGGAATGGGACATGTTTTAAGACAAGTAAATAAATAACGTGCAAAAGGAAGCTCACCTTTAGGAAGTGATGTCTTGTTCTGGGTTTTATATCTGCAGCCGCCGGTCCAGTGGAATATATGAAATGGAGAAACGGAATCGGGTTAGAGACTGTTTGTTTGCACGCCGGCTTACGTAAGGTCGGGGCCTAATACTATAACATTACAAAAAGTTTACGATAACCAGAAAAAACACGTTTAAGACATGCTGAATTTCTTTGAAATGGTAGCGGCATTCACGCGACACGGTTGAAAACGGCCGTAAGGCCGTTCAAACCTGCTGCAGGCTTGTGAAGAGTCAATGCTAATACCATTTCAAAGAGTTTACCATTAAGAGTAGAACAACAAAGGGGAATGGGACATGTTTTAAGACAAGTAAATAAATAACGTGCAAAAGGAAGCTCACCTTTAGGAAGTGATGTCTTGTTCTGGGTTTTATATCTGCAGCCGCCGGTCCAGTGGAATATATGAAATGGAGAAACGGAATCGGGTTAGAGACTGTTTGTTTGCACGCCGGCTTACGTAAGGTCGGGGCCTAATACTATAACATTACAAAAAGTTTACGATAACCAGAAAAAACACGTTTAAGACATGCTGAATTTCTTTGAAATGGTAGCGGCATTCACGCGACACGGTTGAAAACGGCCGTAAGGCCGTTCAAACCTGCTGCAGGCTTGTGAAGAGTCAATGCTAATACCATTTCAAAGAGTTTACCATTAAGAGTAGAACAACAAAGGGGAATGGGACATGTTTTAAGACAAGTAAATAAATAACGTGCAAAAGGAAGCTCACCTTTAGGAAGTGATGTCTTGTTCTGGGTTTTATATCTGCAGCCGCCGGTCCAGTGGAATATATGAAATGGAGAAACGGAATCGGGTTAGAGACTGTTTGTTTGCACGCCGGCTTACGTAAGGTCGGGGCCTAATACTATAACATTACAAAAAGTTTACGATAACCAGAAAAAACACGTTTAAGACATGCTGAATTTCTTTGAAATGGTAGCGGCATTCACGCGACACGGTTGAAAACGGCCGTAAGGCCGTTCAAACCTGCTGCAGGCTTGTGAAGAGTCAATGCTAATACCATTTCAAAGAGTTTACCATTAAGAGTAGAACAACAAAGGGGAATGGGACATGTTTTAAGACAAGTAAATAAATAACGTGCAAAAGGAAGCTCACCTTTAGGAAGTGATGTCTTGTTCTGGGTTTTATATCTGCAGCCGCCGGTCCAGTGGAATATATGAAATGGAGAAACGGAATCGGGTTAGAGACTGTTTGTTTGCACGCCGGCTTACGTAAGGTCGGGGCCTAATACTATAACATTACAAAAAGTTTACGATAACCAGAAAAAACACGTTTAAGACATGCTGAATTTCTTTGAAATGGTAGCGGCATTCACGCGACACGGTTGAAAACGGCCGTAAGGCCGTTCAAACCTGCTGCAGGCTTGTGAAGAGTCAATGCTAATACCATTTCAAAGAGTTTACCATTAAGAGTAGAACAACAAAGGGGAATGGGACATGTTTTAAGACAAGTAAATAAATAACGTGCAAAAGGAAGCTCACCTTTAGGAAGTGATGTCTTGTTCTGGGTTTTATATCTGCAGCCGCCGGTCCAGTGGAATATATGAAATGGAGAAACGGAATCGGGTTAGAGACTGTTTGTTTGCACGCCGGCTTACGTAAGGTCGGGGCCTAATACTATAACATTACAAAAAGTTTACGATAACCAGAAAAAACACGTTTAAGACATGCTGAATTTCTTTGAAATGGTAGCGGCATTCACGCGACACGGTTGAAAACGGCCGTAAGGCCGTTCAAACCTGCTGCAGGCTTGTGAAGAGTCAATGCTAATACCATTTCAAAGAGTTTACCATTAAGAGTAGAACAACAAAGGGGAATGGGACATGTTTTAAGACAAGTAAATAAATAACGTGCAAAAGGAAGCTCACCTTTAGGAAGTGATGTCTTGTTCTGGGTTTTATATCTGCAGCCGCCGGTCCAGTGGAATATATGAAATGGAGAAACGGAATCGGGTTAGAGACTGTTTGTTTGCACGCCGGCTTACGTAAGGTCGGGGCCTAATACTATAACATTACAAAAAGTTTACGATAACCAGAAAAAACACGTTTAAGACATGCTGAATTTCTTTGAAATGGTAGCGGCATTCACGCGACACGGTTGAAAACGGCCGTAAGGCCGTTCAAACCTGCTGCAGGCTTGTGAAGAGTCAATGCTAATACCATTTCAAAGAGTTTACCATTAAGAGTAGAACAACAAAGGGGAATGGGACATGTTTTAAGACAAGTAAATAAATAACGTGCAAAAGGAAGCTCACCTTTAGGAAGTGATGTCTTGTTCTGGGTTTTATATCTGCAGCCGCCGGTCCAGTGGAATATATGAAATGGAGAAACGGAATCGGGTTAGAGACTGTTTGTTTGCACGCCGGCTTACGTAAGGTCGGGGCCTAATACTATAACATTACAAAAAGTTTACGATAACCAGAAAAAACACGTTTAAGACATGCTGAATTTCTTTGAAATGGTAGCGGCATTCACGCGACACGGTTGAAAACGGCCGTAAGGCCGTTCAAACCTGCTGCAGGCTTGTGAAGAGTCAATGCTAATACCATTTCAAAGAGTTTACCATTAAGAGTAGAACAACAAAGGGGAATGGGACATGTTTTAAG
>JASEVX010001093.1:0-25543 GCA_031761405.1 Serripes groenlandicus
GTACCGTGTGTCATGGTGTAATACACCGTTGTACCGGATGAACCGAGTGTACCCGTGTACTAGATCGCGGTACCGTCTGTACCTGTGTAGTACAATGCGGTATCGTGTGCACCTTGTGTAATTCCCCCTTGGTGCCGTGTGTAATGGTGTAATTCCCCGTAGTACCGTGTGTCATGGTGTAATACACCGTTGTACCGGATGTACCGACTGTACCCGTGTACTAGATCGCGGTACCGTGTGTACCTGTGTAGTACAATGCGGTACCGTGTGCACCTTGTTTTATTCCCCGTGGTACCGTGTGTCATGGTGTAATACACCGTTGTACCGGATGTACCGAGTGTACCCGTGTACTAGATCGCGGTACCGTCTGTACCTGTGTATTACAATGCGGTACCGTGTGCACCTTGTGTAATTCCCCCTTGGTGCCGTGTGTAATGGTGTAATTCCCCGTGGTACCGTGTGTCATGGTGTAATACACCGTTGTACCGGATGAACCGAGTGTACCCGTGTACCAGATCGCGGTACCGTCTGTACCTGTGTAGTACAATGCGGTATCGTGTGCACCTTGTGTAATTCCCCCTTGGTGCCGTGTGTAATGGTGTAATTCCCCGTAGTACCGTGTGTCATGGTGTAATACACCGTTGTACCGGATGTACCGACTGTACCCGTGTACTAGATCGCGGTACCGTGTGTACCTGTGTAGTACAATGCGGTACCGTGTGCACCTTGTTTTATTCCCCGTGGTACCGTGTGTCATGGTGTAATACACCGTTGTACCGGATGTACCGAGTGTACCCGTGTACTAGATCGCGGTACCGTCTGTACCTGTGTAGTACAATGCGGTACCGTGTGCACCTTGTGTAATTCCCCCTTGGTGCCGTGTGTAATGGTGTAATTCCCCGTGGTACCGTGTGTCATGGTGTAATACACCGTTGTACCGGATGTACCGAGTGTACCCGTGTACTAGATCGCGGTACCGTCTGTACCTGTATAGTACAACGCGGTACCGTGTGCACCTTGTTTAATTCTCCGTGGTACCGTGTGTCATGGTGTAATACACCGTTGTACCGGATGTACCGAGTGTACCCGTGTACTAGATCGCGGTACCGTCTGTACCTGTGTAGTACAATGCGGTATCGTGTGCACCTTGTGTAATTCCCCCTTGGTGCCGTGTGTAATGGTGTAATTCCCCGTGGTACCGTGTGTCATGGTGTAATACACCGTTGTACCGGATGTACCTAGTGTACCCGTGTACTAGATCGCGATACCGTCTCTACCTGTATAGTAAAACGCGGTACCGTGTGCACCTTGTTTAATTCTCCGTGGTACCGTGTGTCATGGTGTAATACACCGTTGTACCGGATGTACCGAGTGTACCCGTGTACTAGATCGCGGTACCGTCTGTACCTGTATAGTACAACGCGGTACCGTGTGCACCTTGTTTAATTCCCCGTGGTACCGTGTGTCATGGTGTAATACGCCGTTGTACCGGATGTACCAAGTGTACCCGTGTACTTGATCGCGGTACCGTGTGTACCTGTGTAGTACAATGCGGTACCGTGTGCACCTTGTTTAATTCCCCGTGGTACCGTGTGTCATGGTGTAATACACCGTTGTACCGGATGTACCGAGTGTACCCGTGTACTAGATCGCGGTACCGTCTGTACCTGTGTATTACAATGCGGTACCGTGTGCACCTTGTGTAATTCCCCCTTGGTGCCGTGTGTAATGGTGTAATTCCCCGTGGTACCGTGTGTCATGGTGTAATACACCGTTGTACCGGATGAACCGAGTGTACCCGTGTACTAGATCGCGGTACCGTCTGTACCTGTGTAGTACAATGCGGTATCGTGTGCACCTTGTGTAATTCCCCCTTGGTGCCGTGTGTAATGGTGTAATTCCCCGTAGTACCGTGTGTCATGGTGTAATACACCGTTGTACCGGATGTACCGACTGTACCCGTGTACTAGATCGCGGTACCGTGTGTACCTGTGTAGTACAATGCGGTACCGTGTGCACCTTGTTTTATTCCCCGTGGTACCGTGTGTCATGGTGTAATACACCGTTGTACCGGATGTACCGAGTGTACCCGTGTACTAGATCGCGGTACCGTCTGTACCTGTGTATTACAATGCGGTACCGTGTGCACCTTGTGTAATTCCCCCTTGGTGCCGTGTGTAATGGTGTAATTCCCCGTGGTACCGTGTGTCATGGTGTAATACACCGTTGTACCGGATGAACCGAGTGTACCCGTGTACCAGATCGCGGTACCGTCTGTACCTGTGTAGTACAATGCGGTATCGTGTGCACCTTGTGTAATTCCCCCTTGGTGCCGTTTGTAATGGTGTAATTCCCCGTAGTACCGTGTGTCATGGTGTAATACACCGTTGTACCGGATGTACCGACTGTACCCGTGTACTAGATCGCGGTACCGTGTGTACCTGTGTAGTACAATGCGGTACCGTGTGCACCTTGTTTTATTCCCCGTGGTACCGTGTGTCATGGTGTAATACACCGTTGTACCGGATGTACCGAGTGTACCCGTGTACTAGATCGCGGTACCGTCTGTACCTGTGTAGTACACTGCGGTACCGTGTGCACCTTGTGTAATTCCCCCTTGGTGCCGTGTGTAATGGTGTAATTCCCCGTGGTACCGTGTGTCATGGTGTAATACACCGTTGTACCGGATGTACCGAGTGTACCCGTGTACTAGATCGCGGTACCGTCTGTACCTGTATAGTACAACGCGGTACCGTGTGCACCTTGTTTAATTCTCCGTGGTACCGTGTGTCATGGTGTAATACACCGTTGTACCGGATGTACCGAGTGTACCCGTGTACTAGATCGCGGTACCGTCTGTACCTGTGTAGTACAATGCGGTATCGTGTGCACCTTGTGTAATTCCCCCTTGGTGCCGTGTGTAATGGTGTAATTCCCTGTGGTACCGTGTGTCCTAGTGTAATACACCGTTGTACCGGATGTACCGAGTGTACCCGTGTACTAGATCGCGGTACCGTCTGTACCTGTGTAGTACAATGCGGTATCGTGTGCACCTTGTGTAATTCCCCCTTGGTGCCGTGTGTAATGGTGTAATTCCCCGTGGTACCGTGTGTCATGGTGTAATACACCGTTGTACCGGATGTACCTAGTGTACCCGTGTACTAGATCGCGATACCGTCTCTACCTGTATAGTAAAACGCGGTACCGTGTGCACCTTGTTTAATTCTCCGTGGTACCGTGTGTCATGGTGTAATACACCGTTGTACCGGATGTACCGAGTGTACCCGTGTACTAGATCGCGGTACCGTCTGTACCTGTATAGTACAACGCGGTACCGTGTGCACCTTGTTTAATTCCCCGTGGTACCGTGTGTCATGGTGTAATACGCCGTTGTACCGGATGTACCGAGTGTACCCGTGTACTTGATCGCGGTACCGTCTGTACCTGTGTAGTACAACGCGGTACCGTGTGCACCTTGTTTAATTCCCCGTGGTACCGTGTGTCATGGTGTAATACACCGTTGTACCGGATGTACCGAGTTTACCCGTGTACTAGATCGCGATACCGTCTGTACCTGTGTATTACAATGCGGTACCGTGTGCACCTTGTGTAATTCCCCGTGGTACCGTGTGTCATGGTGTAATACACCGTTGTACCGGATGTACCGAGTGTACTCGTGTACTAGATCGCGGTAACGTCTGTACCTGTATAGTACAACGCGGTACCGTGTGCACCTTGTTTAATTCCCCGTGGTACCGTGTGTCATGGTGTAATACACCGTTGTACCGGATGTACCGAGTGTACCCGTGTGCTAGATCGCAGTACCGTCTGTACCTGTGTAGTACAACGCGGTACCGTGTGCACCTTGTTTAATTCCCCGTGGTACCGTGTGTCATGGTGTAATACACCGTTGTACCGGATGTACCGAGTGTACCCGTGTACTAGATCGCGGTACCGTCTGTACCTGTGTATTACAATGCGGTACCGTGTGCACCTTGTGTAATTCCCCCTTGGTGCCGTGTGTAATGGTGTAATTCCCCGTGGTACCGTGTGTCATGGTGTAATACACCGTTGTACCGGATGAACCGAGTGTACCCGTGTACTAGATCGCGGTACCGTCTGTACCTGTGTAGTACAATGCGGTATCGTGTGCACCTTGTGTAATTCCCACTTGGTGCCGTGTGTAATGGTGTAATTCCCCGTGGTACCGTGTGTCATGGTGTAATACACCGTTGTACCGGATGTACCGAGTGTACCCGTGTACTAGATCGCGGTACCGTCTGTACCTGTATAGTACAACGCGGTACCGTGTGCACCTTGTTTAATTCTCCGTGGTACCGTGTGTCATGGTGTAATACACCGTTTTACCGGATGTACCGAGTGTACCCGTGTACTAGATCGCGGTACCGTCTGTACCTGTATAGTACAACGCGGTACCGTGTGCACCTTGTTTAATTCCCCGTGGTACCGTGTGTCATGGTGTAATACACCGTTGTACCGGATGTACCGAGTGTAGCCGTGTACTAGATCGCGGTACCGTCTGTACCTGTATAGTACAACGCGGTACCGTGTGCACCTTGTTTAATTCCCCGTGGTACCGTGTGTCATGGTGTAATACACCGTTGTACCGGATGTACCGAGTGTACCCGTGTACTAGATCGCGGTACCGTCTGTACCTGTGTATTACAATGCGGTACCGTGTGCACCTTGTGTAATTCCCCCTTGGTGCCGTGTGTAATGGTGTAATTCCCCGTGGTACCGTGTGTCATGGTGTAATACACCGTTGTACCGGATGAACCGAGTGTACCCGTGTACTAGATCGCGGTACCGTCTGTACCTGTGTAGTACAATGCGGTATCGTGTGCACCTTGTGTAATTCCCACTTGGTGCCGTGTGTAATGGTGTAATTCCCCGTGGTACCGTGTGTCATGGTGTAATACACCGTTGTACCGGATGTACCGAGTGTACCCGTGTACTAGATCGCGGTACCGTCTGTACCTGTATAGTACAACGCGGTACCGTGTGCACCTTGTTTAATTCTCCGTGGTACCGTGTGTCATGGTGTAATACACCGTTGTACCGGATGTACCGAGTGTACCCGTGTACTAGATCGCGGTACCGTCTGTACCTGTATAGTACAACGCGGTACCGTGTGCACCTTGTTTAATTCCCCGTGGTACCGTGTGTCATGGTGTAATACACCGTTGTACCGGATGTACCGAGTGTACCCGTGTACTAGATCGCGGTACCGTCTGTACCTGTATAGTACAACGCGGTACCGTGTGCACCTTGTTTAATTCCCCGTGGTACCGTGTGTCATGGTGTAATACACCGTTGTACCGGATGTACCGAGTGTACCCGGGTACTAGATCGCGGTACCGTCTGTACCTGTGTAGTACAACGCGGTACCGTGTGCACCTTGTTTAATTTCCCGCGGTACCGTGTGTCATGGTGTAATACACCGTTGTACCGGATGTACCGAGTGTACCCGTGTACTAGATCGCGGTACCGTGTGTACGTCTCTGTGTAGTACAATGCGGTACCATGTGCACCTTGTTTAATTCCCCGTGGTACCGTGTGTCATGGTGTAATACACCGTTGTACCGGATGTTTCCGAGTGTACCCGTGTACTAGATCGCGGTACCGTCTGTACCTATGTAGTACACTGCGGTACCGTGTGCACCTTGTGTAATTCCCCCTTGGTGCCGTGTGTAATGGTGTAATTCCCCGTGGTACCGTGTGTCATGGTGTAATACACCGTTGTACCGGATGTACCGAGTGTACCCGTGTACTAGATCGCGGTACCGTCTGTACCTGTATAGTACAACGCGGTACCGTGTGCACCTTGTTTAATTCTCCGTGGTACCGTGTGTCATGGTGTAATACACCGTTGTACCGGATGTACCGAGTGTACCCGTGTACTAGATCGCGGTACCGTCTGTACCTGTGTATTACAATGCGGTACCGTGTGCACCTTGTGTAATTCCCCCTTGGTGCCGTGTGTAATGGTGTAATTCCCCGTGGTACCGTGTGTCATGGTGTAATACACCGTTGTACCGGATGAACCGAGTGTACCCGTGTACTAGATCGCGGTACCGTCTGTACCTGTGTAGTACAATGCGGTATCGTGTGCACCTTGTGTAATTCCCCCTTGGTGCCGTGTGTAATGGTGTAATTCCCCGTAGTACCGTGTGTCATGGTGTAATACACCGTTGTACCGGATGTACCGACTGTACCCGTGTACTAGATCGCGGTACCGTGTGTACCTGTGTAGTACAATGCGGTACCGTGTGCACCTTGTTTTATTCCCCGTGGTACCGTGTGTCATGGTGTAATACACCGTTGTACCGGATGTACCGAGTGTACCCGTGTACTAGATCGCGGTACCGTCTGTACCTGTGTATTACAATGCGGTACCGTGTGCACCTTGTGTAATTCCCCCTTGGTGCCGTGTGAAATGGTGTAATTCCCCGTGGTACCGTGTGTCATGGTGTAATACACCGTTGTACCGGATGAACCGAGTGTACCCGTGTACCAGATCGCGGTACCGTCTGTACCTGTGTAGTACAATGCGGTATCGTGTGCACCTTGTGTAATTCCCCCTTGGTGCCGTGTGTAATGGTGTAATTCCCCGTAGTACCGTGTGTCATGGTGTAATACACCGTTGTACCGGATGTACCGACTGTACCCGTGTACTAGATCGCGGTACCGTGTGTACCTGTGTAGTACAATGCGGTACCGTGTGCACCTTGTTTTATTCCCCGTGGTACCGTGTGTCATGGTGTAATACACCGTTGTACCGGATGTACCGAGTGTACCCGTGTACTAGATCGCGGTACCGTCTGTACCTGTGTAGTACAATGCGGTACCGTGTGCACCTTGTGTAATTCCCCCTTGGTGCCGTGTGTAATGGTGTAATTCCCCGTGGTACCGTGTGTCATGGTGTAATACACCGTTGTACCGGATGTACCGAGTGTACCCGTGTACTAGATCGCGGTACCGTCTGTACCTGTATAGTACAACGCGGTACCGTGTGCACCTTGTTTAATTCTCCGTGGTACCGTGTGTCATGGTGTAATACACCGTTGTACCGGATGTACCGAGTGTACCCGTGTACTAGATCGCGGTACCGTCTGTACCTGTGTAGTACAATGCGGTATCGTGTGCACCTTGTGTAATTCCCCCTTGGTGCCGTGTGTAATGGTGTAATTCCCCGTGGTACCGTGTGTCATGGTGTAATACACCGTTGTACCGGATGTACCTAGTGTACCCGTGTACTAGATCGCGATACCGTCTCTACCTGTATAGTAAAACGCGGTACCGTGTGCACCTTGTTTAATTCTCCGTGGTACCGTGTGTCATGGTGTAATACACCGTTGTACCGGATGTACCGAGTGTACCCGTGTACTAGATCGCGGTACCGTCTGTACCTGTATAGTACAACGCGGTACCGTGTGCACCTTGTTTAATTCCCCGTGGTACCGTGTGTCATGGTGTAATACGCCGTTGTACCGGATGTACCAAGTGTACCCGTGTACTTGATCGCGGTACCGTGTGTACCTGTGTAGTACAATGCGGTACCGTGTGCACCTTGTTTAATTCCCCGTGGTACCGTGTGTCATGGTGTAATACACCGTTGTACCGGATGTACCGAGTGTACCCGTGTACTAGATCGCGGTACCGTCTGTACCTGTGTATTACAATGCGGTACCGTGTGCACCTTGTGTAATTCCCCCTTGGTGCCGTGTGTAATGGTGTAATTCCCCGTGGTACCGTGTGTCATGGTGTAATACACCGTTGTACCGGATGAACCGAGTGTACCCGTGTACTAGATCGCGGTACCGTCTGTACCTGTGTAGTACAATGCGGTATCGTGTGCACCTTGTGTAATTCCCCCTTGGTGCCGTGTGTAATGGTGTAATTCCCCGTAGTACCGTGTGTCATGGTGTAATACACCGTTGTACCGGATGTACCGACTGTACCCGTGTACTAGATCGCGGTACCGTGTGTACCTGTGTAGTACAATGCGGTACCGTGTGCACCTTGTTTTATTCCCCGTGGTACCGTGTGTCATGGTGTAATACACCGTTGTACCGGATGTACCGAGTGTACCCGTGTACTAGATCGCGGTACCGTCTGTACCTGTGTATTACAATGCGGTACCGTGTGCACCTTGTGTAATTCCCCCTTGGTGCCGTCTGTAATGGTGTAATTCCCCGTGGTACCGTGTGTCATGGTGTAATACACCGTTGTACCGGATGAACCGAGTGTACCCGTGTACCAGATCGCGGTACCGTCTGTACCTGTGTAGTACAATGCGGTATCGTGTGCACCTTGTGTAATTCCCCCTTGGTGCCGTTTGTAATGGTGTAATTCCCCGTAGTACCGTGTGTCATGGTGTAATACACCGTTGTACCGGATGTACCGACTGTACCCGTGTACTAGATCGCGGTACCGTGTGTACCTGTGTAGTACAATGCGGTACCGTGTCCACCTTGTTTTATTCCCCGTGGTACCGTGTGTCATGGTGTAATACACCGTTGTACCGGATGTACCGAGTGTACCCGTGTACTAGATCGCGGTACCGTCTGTACCTGTGTAGTACACTGCGGTACCGTGTGCACCTTGTGTAATTCCCCCTTGGTGCCGTGTGTAATGGTGTAATTCCCCGTGGTACCGTGTGTCATGGTGTAATACACCGTTGTACCGGATGTACCGAGTGTACCCGTGTACTAGATCGCGGTACCGTCTGTACCTGTATAGTACAACGCGGTACCGTGTGCACCTTGTTTAATTCTCCGTGGTACCGTGTGTCATGGTGTAATACACCGTTGTACCGGATGTACCGAGTGTACCCGTGTACTAGATCGCGGTACCGTCTGTACCTGTGTAGTACAATGCGGTATCGTGTGCACCTTGTGTAATTCCCCCTTGGTGCCGTGTGTAATGGTGTAATTCCCTGTGGTACCGTGTGTCCTAGTGTAATACACCGTTGTACCGGATGTACCGAGTGTACCCGTGTACTAGATCGCGGTACCGTCTGTACCTGTGTAGTACAATGCGGTATCGTGTGCACCTTGTGTAATTCCCCCTTGGTGCCGTGTGTAATGGTGTAATTCCCCGTGGTACCGTGTGTCATGGTGTAATACACCGTTGTACCGGATGTACCTAGTGTACCCGTGTACTAGATCGCGATACCGTCTCTACCTGTATAGTAAAACGCGGTACCGTGTGCACCTTGTTTAATTCTCCGTGGTACCGTGTGTCATGGTGTAATACACCGTTGTACCGGATGTACCGAGTGTACCCGTGTACTAGATCGCGGTACCGTCTGTACCTGTATAGTACAACGCGGTACCGTGTGCACCTTGTTTAATTCCCCGTGGTACCGTGTGTCATGGTGTAATACGCCGTTGTACCGGATGTACCGAGTGTACCCGTGTACTTGATCGCGGTACCGTCTGTACCTGTGTAGTACAACGCGGTACCGTGTGCACCTTGTTTAATTCCCCGTGGTACCGTGTGTCATGGTGTAATACACCGTTGTACCGGATGTACCGAGTGTACCCATGTACTAGATCGCGATACCGTCTGTACCTGTGTATTACAATGCGGTACCGTGTGCACCTTGTGTAATTCCCCGTGGTACCGTGTGTCATGGTGTAATACACCGTTGTACCGGATGTACCGAGTGTACCCGTGTACTAGATCGCGGTAACGTCTGTACCTGTATAGTACAACGCGGTACCGTGTGCACCTTGTTTAATTCCCCGTGGTACCGTGTGTCATGGTGTAATACACCGTTGTACCGGATGTACCGAGTGTACCCGTGTGCTAGATCGCAGTACCGTCTGTACCTGTGTAGTACAACGCGGTACCGTGTGCACCTTGTTTAATTCCCCGTGGTACCGTGTGTCATGGTGTAATACACCGTTGTACCGGATGTACCGAGTGTACCCGTGTACTAGATCGCGGTACCGTCTGTACCTGTGTATTACAATGCGGTACCGTGTGCACCTTGTGTAATTCCCCCTTGGTGCCGTGTGTAATGGTGTAATTCCCCGTGGTACCGTGTGTCATGGTGTAATACACCGTTGTACCGGATGAACCGAGTGTACCCGTGTACTAGATCGCGGTACCGTCTGTACCTGTGTAGTACAATGCGGTATCGTGTGCACCTTGTGTAATTCCCACTTGGTGCCGTGTGTAATGGTGTAATTCCCCGTGGTACCGTGTGTCATGGTGTAATACACCGTTGTACCGGATGTACCGAGTGTACCCGTGTACTAGATCGCGGTACCGTCTGTACCTGTATAGTACAACGCGGTACCGTGTGCACCTTGTTTAATTCTCCGTGGTACCGTGTGTCATGGTGTAATACACCGTTTTACCGGATGTACCGAGTGTACCCGTGTACTAGATCGCGGTACCGTCTGTACCTGTATAGTACAACGCGGTACCGTGTGCACCTTGTTTAATTCCCCGTGGTACCGTGTGTCATGGTGTAATACACCGTTGTACCGGATGTACCGAGTGTAGCCGTGTACTAGATCGCGGTACCGTCTGTACCTGTATAGTACAACGCGGTACCGTGTGCACCTTGTTTAATTCCCCGTGGTACCGTGTGTCATGGTGTAATACACCGTTGTACCGGATGTACCGAGTGTACCCGTGTACTAGATCGCGGTACCGTCTGTACCTGTGTATTACAATGCGGTACCGTGTGCACCTTGTGTAATTCCCCCTTGGTGCCGTGTGTAATGGTGTAATTCCCCGTGGTACCGTGTGTCATGGTGTAATACACCGTTGTACCGGATGAACCGAGTGTACCCGTGTACTAGATCGCGGTACCGTCTGTACCTGTGTAGTACAATGCGGTATCGTGTGCACCTTGTGTAATTCCCACTTGGTGCCGTGTGTAATGGTGTAATTCCCCGTGGTACCGTGTGTCATGGTGTAATACACCGTTGTACCGGATGTACCGAGTGTACCCGTGTACTAGATCGCGGTACCGTCTGTACCTGTATAGTACAACGCGGTACCGTGTGCACCTTGTTTAATTCTCCGTGGTACCGTGTGTCATGGTGTAATACACCGTTGTACCGGATGTACCGAGTGTACCCGTGTACTAGATCGCGGTACCGTCTGTACCTGTATAGTACAACGCGGTACCGTGTGCACCTTGTTTAATTCCCCGTGGTACCGTGTGTCATGGTGTAATACACCGTTGTACCGGATGTACCGAGTGTACCCGTGTACTAGATCGCGGTACCGTCTGTACCTGTATAGTACAACGCGGTACCGTGTGCACCTTGTTTAATTCCCCGTGGTACCGTGTGTCATGGTGTAATACACCGTTGTACCGGATGTACCGAGTGTACCCGGGTACTAGATCGCGGTACCGTCTGTACCTGTGTAGTACAACGCGGTACCGTGTGCACCTTGTTTAATTTCCCGCGGTACCGTGTGTCATGGTGTAATACACCGTTGTACCGGATGTACCGAGTGTACCCGTGTACTAGATCGCGGTACCGTGTGTACGTCTCTGTGTAGTACAATGCGGTACCATGTGCACCTTGTTTAATTCCCCGTGGTACCGTGTGTCATGGTGTAATACACCGTTGTACCGGATGTACCGAGTGTACCCGTGTACTAGATCGCGGTACCGTCTGTACCTATGTAGTACACTGCGGTACCGTGTGCACCTTGTGTAATTCCCCCTTGGTGCCGTGTGTAATGGTGTAATTCCCCGTGGTACCGTGTGTCATGGTGTAATACACCGTTGTACCGGATGTACCGAGTGTACCCGTGTACTAGATCGCGGTACCGTCTGTACCTGTATAGTACAACGCGGTACCGTGTGCACCTTGTTTAATTCTCCGTGGTACCGTGTGTCATGGTGTAATACACCGTTGTACCGGATGTACCGAGTGTACCCGTGTACTAGATCGCGGTACCGTCTGTACCTGTGTATTACAATGCGGTACCGTGTGCACCTTGTGTAATTCCCCCTTGGTGCCGTGTGTAATGGTGTAATTCCCCGTGGTACCGTGTGTCATGGTGTAATACACCGTTGTACCGGATGAACCGAGTGTACCCGTGTACTAGATCGCGGTACCGTCTGTACCTGTGTAGTACAATGCGGTATCGTGTGCACCTTGTGTAATTCCCCCTTGGTGCCGTGTGTAATGGTGTAATTCCCCGTAGTACCGTGTGTCATGGTGTAATACACCGTTGTACCGGATGTACCGACTGTACCCGTGTACTAGATCGCGGTACCGTGTGTACCTGTGTAGTACAATGCGGTACCGTGTGCACCTTGTTTTATTCCCCGTGGTACCGTGTGTCATGGTGTAATACACCGTTGTACCGGATGTACCGAGTGTACCCGTGTACTAGATCGCGGTACCGTCTGTACCTGTGTATTACAATGCGGTACCGTGTGCACCTTGTGTAATTCCCCCTTGGTGCCGTGGGAAATGGTGTAATTCCCCGTGGTACCGTGTGTCATGGTGTAATACACCGTTGTACCGGATGAACCGAGTGTACCCGTGTACCAGATCGCGGTACCGTCTGTACCTGTGTAGTACAATGCGGTATCGTGTGCACCTTGTGTAATTCCCCCTTGGTGCCGTGTGTAATGGTGTAATTCCCCGTAGTACCGTGTGTCACGGTGTAATACACCGTTGTACCGGATGTACCGACTGTACCCGTGTACTAGATCGCGGTACCGTGTGTACCTGTGTAGTACAATGCGGTACCGTGTGCACCTTGTTTTATTCCCCGTGGTACCGTGTGTCATGGTGTAATACACCGTTGTACCGGATGTACCGAGTGTACCCGTGTACTAGATCGCGGTACCGTCTGTACCTGTGTAGTACAATGCGGTACCGTGTGCACCTTGTGTAATTCCCCCTTGGTGCCGTGTGTAATGGTGTAATTCCCCGTGGTACCGTGTGTCATGGTGTAATACACCGTTGTACCGGATGTACCGAGTGTACCCGTGTACTAGATCGCGGTACCGTCTGTACCTGTATAGTACAACGCGGTACCGTGTGCACCTTGTTTAATTCTCCGTGGTACCGTGTGTCATGGTGTAATACACCGTTGTACCGGATGTACCGAGTGTACCCGTGTACTAGATCGCGGTACCGTCTGTACCTGTGTAGTACAATGCGGTATCGTGTGCACCTTGTGTAATTCCCCTTGGTGCCGTGTGTAATGGTGTAATTCCCCGTGGTACCGTGTGTCATGGTGTAATACACCGTTGTACCGGATGTACCTAGTGTACCCGTGTACTAGATCGCGATACCGTCTCTACCTGTATAGTAAAACGCGGTACCGTGTGCACCTTGTTTAATTCTCCGTGGTACCGTGTGTCATGGTGTAATACACCGTTGTACCGGATGTACCGAGTGTACCCGTGTACTAGATCGCGGTACCGTCTGTACCTGTATAGTACAACGCGGTACCGTGTGCACCTTGTTTAATTCCCCGTGGTACCGTGTGTCATGGTGTAATATGCCGTTGTACCGGATGTACCAAGTGTACCCGTGTACTTGATCGCGGTACCGTGTGTACCTGTGTAGTACAATGCGGTACCGTGTGCACCTTGTTTAATTCCCGTGGTACCGTGTGTCATGGTGTAATACACCGTTGTACCGGATGTACCGAGTGTACCCGTGTACTAGATCGCGGTACCGTCTGTACCTGTGTATTACAATGCGGTACCGTGTGCACCTTGTGTAATTCCCCCTTGGTGCCGTGTGTAATGGTGTAATTCCCCGTGGTACCGTGTGTCATGGTGTAATACACCGTTGTACCGGATGAACCGAGTGTACCCGTGTACTAGATCGCGGTACCGTCTGTACCTGTGTAGTACAATGCGGTATCGTGTGCACCTTGTGTAATTCCCCCTTGGTGCCGTGTGTAATGGTGTAATTCCCCGTAGTACCGTGTGTCATGGTGTAATACACCGTTGTACCGGATGTACCGACTGTACCCGTGTACTAGATCGCGGTACCGTGTGTACCTGTGTAGTACAATGCGGTACCGTGTGCACCTTGTTTTATTCCCCGTGGTACCGTGTGTCATGGTGTAATACACCGTTGTACCGGATGTACCGAGTGTACCCGTGTACTAGATCGCGGTACCGTCTGTACCTGTGTATTACAATGCGGTACCGTGTGCACCTTGTGTAATTCCCCCTTGGTGCCGTGTGTAATGGTGTAATTCCCCGTGGTACCGTGTGTCATGGTGTAATACACCGTTGTACCGGATGAACCGAGTGTACCCGTGTACCAGATCGCGGTACCGTCTGTACCTGTGTAGTACAATGCGGTATCGTGTGCACCTTGTGTAATTCCCCCTTGGTGCCGTTTGTAATGGTGTAATTCCCCGTAGTACCGTGTGTCATGGTGTAATACACCGTTGTACCGGATGTACCGACTGTACCCGTGTACTAGATCGCGGTACCGTGTGTACCTGTGTAGTACAATGCGGTACCGTGTGCACCTTGTTTTATTCCCCGTGGTACCGTGTGTCATGGTGTAATACACCGTTGTACCGGATGTACCGAGTGTACCCGTGTACTAGATCGCGGTACCGTCTGTACCTGTGTAGTACACTGCGGTACCGTGTGCACCTTGTGTAATTCCCCCTTGGTGCCGTGTGTAATGGTGTAATTCCCCGTGGTACCGTGTGTCATGGTGTAATACACCGTTGTACCGGATGTACCGAGTGTACCCGTGTACTAGATCGCGGTACCGTCTGTACCTGTATAGTACAACGCGGTACCGTGTGCACCTTGTTTAATTCTCCGTGGTACCGTGTGTCATGGTGTAATACACCGTTGTACCGGATGTACCGAGTGTACCCGTGTACTAGATCGCGGTACCGTCTGTACCTGTGTAGTACAATGCGGTATCGTGTGCACCTTGTGTAATTCCCCCTTGGTGCCGTGTGTAATGGTGTAATTCCCTGTGGTACCGTGTGTCCTAGTGTAATACACCGTTGTACCGGATGTACCGAGTGTACCCGTGTACTAGATCGCGGTACCGTCTGTACCTGTGTAGTACAATGCGGTATCGTGTGCACCTTGTGTAATTCCCCCTTGGTGCCGTGTGTAATGGTGTAATTCCCCGTGGTACCGTGTGTCATGGTGTAATACACCGTTGTACCGGATGTACCTAGTGTACCCGTGTACTAGATCGCGATACCGTCTCTACCTGTATAGTAAAACGCGGTACCGTGTGCACCTTGTTTAATTCTCCGTGGTACCGTGTGTCATGGTGTAATACACCGTTGTACCGGATGTACCGAGTGTACCCGTGTACTAGATCGCGGTACCGTCTGTACCTGTATAGTACAACGCGGTACCGTGTGCACCTTGTTTAATTCCCCGTGGTACCGTGTGTCATGGTGTAATACGCCGTTGTACCGGATGTACCGAGTGTACCCGTGTACTTGATCGCGGTACCGTCTGTACCTGTGTAGTACAACGCGGTACCGTGTGCACCTTGTTTAATTCCCCGTGGTACCGTGTGTCATGGTGTAATACACCGTTGTACCGGATGTACCGAGTGTACCCGTGTACTAGATCGCGATACCGTCTGTACCTGTGTATTACAATGCGGTACCGTGTGCACCTTGTGTAATTCCCCGTGGTACCGTGTGTCATGGTGTAATACACCGTTGTACCGGATGTACCGAGTGTACCCGTGTACTAGATCGCGGTAACGTCTGTACCTGTATAGTACAACGCGGTACCGTGTGCACCTTGTTTAATTCCCCGTGGTACCGTGTGTCATGGTGTAATACACCGTTGTACCGGATGTACCGAGTGTACCCGTGTGCTAGATCGCAGTACCGTCTGTACCTGTGTAGTACAACGCGGTACCGTGTGCACCTTGTTTAATTCCCCGTGGTACCGTGTGTCATGGTGTAATACACCGTTGTACCGGATGTACCGAGTGTACCCGTGTACTAGATCGCGGTACCGTCTGTACCTGTGTATTACAATGCGGTACCGTGTGCACCTTGTGTAATTCCCCCTTGGTGCCGTGTGTAATGGTGTAATTCCCCGTGGTACCGTGTGTCATGGTGTAATACACCGTTGTACCGGATGAACCGAGTGTACCCGTGTACTAGATCGCGGTACCGTCTGTACCTGTGTAGTACAATGCGGTATCGTGTGCACCTTGTGTAATTCCCACTTGGTGCCGTGTGTAATGGTGTAATTCCCCGTGGTACCGTGTGTCATGGTGTAATACACCGTTGTACCGGATGTACCGAGTGTACCCGTGTACTAGATCGCGGTACCGTCTGTACCTGTATAGTACAACGCGGTACCGTGTGCACCTTGTTTAATTCTCCGTGGTACCGTGTGTCATGGTGTAATACACCGTTTTACCGGATGTACCGAGTGTACCCGTGTACTAGATCGCGGTACCGTCTGTACCTGTATAGTACAACGCGGTACCGTGTGCACCTTGTTTAATTCCCCGTGGTACCGTGTGTCATGGTGTAATACACCGTTGTACCGGATGTACCGAGTGTAGCCGTGTACTAGATCGCGGTACCGTCTGTACCTGTATAGTACAACGCGGTACCGTGTGCACCTTGTTTAATTCCCCGTGGTACCGTGTGTCATGGTGTAATACACCGTTGTACCGGATGTACCGAGTGTACCCGTGTACTAGATCGCGGTACCGTCTGTACCTGTGTATTACAATGCGGTACCGTGTGCACCTTGTGTAATTCCCCCTTGGTGCCGTGTGTAATGGTGTAATTCCCCGTGGTACCGTGTGTCATGGTGTAATACACCGTTGTACCGGATGAACCGAGTGTACCCGTGTACTAGATCGCGGTACCGTCTGTACCTGTGTAGTACAATGCGGTATCGTGTGCACCTTGTGTAATTCCCACTTGGTGCCGTGTGTAATGGTGTAATTCCCCGTGGTACCGTGTGTCATGGTGTAATACACCGTTGTACCGGATGTACCGAGTGTACCCGTGTACTAGATCGCGGTACCGTCTGTACCTGTATAGTACAACGCGGTACCGTGTGCACCTTGTTTAATTCTCCGTGGTACCGTGTGTCATGGTGTAATACACCGTTGTACCGGATGTACCGAGTGTACCCGTGTACTAGATCGCGGTACCGTCTGTACCTGTATAGTACAACGCGGTACCGTGTGCACCTTGTTTAATTCCCCGTGGTACCGTGTGTCATGGTGTAATACACCGTTGTACCGGATGTACCGAGTGTACCCGTGTACTAGATCGCGGTACCGTCTGTACCTGTATAGTACAACGCGGTACCGTGTGCACCTTGTTTAATTCCCCGTGGTACCGTGTGTCATGGTGTAATACACCGTTGTACCGGATGTACCGAGTGTACCCGGGTACTAGATCGCGGTACCGTCTGTACCTGTGTAGTACAACGCGGTACCGTGTGCACCTTGTTTAATTTCCCGCGGTACCGTGTGTCATGGTGTAATACACCGTTGTACCGGATGTACCGAGTGTACCCGTGTACTAGATCGCGGTACCGTGTGTACGTCTCTGTGTAGTACAATGCGGTACCATGTGCACCTTGTTTAATTCCCCGTGGTACCGTGTGTCATGGTGTAATACACCGTTGTACCGGATGTACCGAGTGTACCCGTGTACTAGATCGCGGTACCGTCTGTACCTATGTAGTACACTGCGGTACCGTGTGCACCTTGTGTAATTCCCCCTTGGTGCCGTGTGTAATGGTGTAATTCCCCGTGGTACCGTGTGTCATGGTGTAATACACCGTTGTACCGGATGTACCGAGTGTACCCGTGTACTAGATCGCGGTACCGTCTGTACCTGTATAGTACAACGCGGTACCGTGTGCACCTTGTTTAATTCTCCGTGGTACCGTGTGTCATGGTGTAATACACCGTTGTACCGGATGTACCGAGTGTACCCGTGTACTAGATCGCGGTACCGTCTGTACCTGTGTAGTACAATGCGGTATCGTGTGCACCTTGTGTAATTCCCCCTTGGTGCCGTGTGTAATGGTGTAATTCCCTGTGGTACCGTGTGTCCTAGTGTAATACACCGTTGTACCGGATGTACCGAGTGTACCCGTGTACTAGATCGCGGTACCGTCTGTACCTGTGTAGTACAATGCGGTATCGTGTGCACCTTGTGTAATTCCCCCTTGGTGCCGTGTGTAATGGTGTAATTCCCCGTGGTACCGTGTGTCATGGTGTAATACACCGTTGTACCGGATGTACCTAGTGTACCCGTGTACTAGATCGCGATACCGTCTCTACCTGTATAGTAGAACGCGGTACCGTGTGCACCTTGTTTAATTCTCCGTGGTACCGTGTGTCATGGTGTAATACACCGTTGTACCGGATGTACCGAGTGTACCCGTGTACTAGATCGCGGTACCGTCTGTACCTGTATAGTACAACGCGGTACCGTGTGCACCTTGTTTAATTCCCCGTGGTACCGTGTGTCATGGTGTAATACGCCGTTGTACCGGATGTACCGAGTGTACCCGTGTACTTGATCGCGGTACCGTCTGTACCTGTGTAGTACAACGCGGTACCGTGTGCACCTTGTTTAATTCCCCGTGGTACCGTGTGTCATGGTGTAATCCACCGTTGTACCGGATGTACCGAGTGTACCCGTGTACTAGATCGCGATACCGTCTGTACCTGTGTATTACAATGCGGTACCGTGTGCACCTTGTGTAATTCCCCGTGGTACCGTGTGTCATGGTGTAATACACCGTTGTACCGGATGTACCGAGTGTACCCGTGTACTAGATCGCGGTAACGTCTGTACCTGTATAGTACAACGCGGTACCGTGTGCACCTTGTTTAATTCCCCGTGGTACCGTGTGTCATGGTGTAATACACCGTTGTACCGGATGTACCGAGTGTACCCGTGTGCTAGATCGCAGTACCGTCTGTACCTGTGTAGTACAACGCGGTACCGTGTGCACCTTGTTTAATTCCCCGTGGTACCGTGTGTCATGGTGTAATACACCGTTGTACCGGATGTACCGAGTGTACCCGTGTACTAGATCGCGGTACCGTCTGTACCTGTGTATTACAATGCGGTACCGTGTGCACCTTGTGTAATTCCCCCTTGGTGCCGTGTGTAATGGTGTAATTCCCCGTGGTACCGTGTGTCATGGTGTAATACACCGTTGTACCGGATGAACCGAGTGTACCCGTGTACTAGATCGCGGTACCGTCTGTACCTGTGTAGTACAATGCGGTATCGTGTGCACCTTGTGTAATTCCCACTTGGTGCCGTGTGTAATGGTGTAATTCCCCGTGGTACCGTGTGTCATGGTGTAATACACCGTTGTACCGGATGTACCGAGTGTACCCGTGTACTAGATCGCGGTACCGTCTGTACCTGTATAGTACAACGCGGTACCGTGTGCACCTTGTTTAATTCTCCGTGGTACCGTGTGTCATGGTGTAATACACCGTTTTACCGGATGTACCGAGTGTACCCGTGTACTAGATCGCGGTACCGTCTGTACCTGTATAGTACAACGCGGTACCGTGTGCACCTTGTTTAATTCCCCGTGGTACCGTGTGTCATGGTGTAATACACCGTTGTACCGGATGTACCGAGTGTAGCCGTGTACTAGATCGCGGTACCGTCTGTACCTGTATAGTACAACGCGGTACCGTGTGCACCTTGTTTAATTCCCCGTGGTACCGTGTGTCATGGTGTAATACACCGTTGTACCGGATGTACCGAGTGTACCCGTGTACTAGATCGCGGTACCGTCTGTACCTGTGTATTACAATGCGGTACCGTGTGCACCATGTGTAATTCCCCCTTGGTGCCGTGTGTAATGGTGTAATTCCCCGTGGTACCGTGTGTCATGGTGTAATACACCGTTGTACCGGATGAACCGAGTGTACCCGTGTACTAGATCGCGGTACCGTCTGTACCTGTGTAGTACAATGCGGTATCGTGTGCACCTTGTGTAATTCCCACTTGGTGCCGTGTGTAATGGTGTAATTCCCCGTGGTACCGTGTGTCATGGTGTAATACACCGTTGTACCGGATGTACCGAGTGTACCCGTGTACTAGATCGCGGTACCGTCTGTACCTGTATAGTACAACGCGGTACCGTGTGCACCTTGTTTAATTCTCCGTGGTACCGTGTGTCATGGTGTAATACACCGTTGTACCGGATGTACCGAGTGTACCCGTGTACTAGATCGCGGTACCGTCTGTACCTGTATAGTACAACGCGGTACCGTGTGCACCTTGTTTAATTCCCCGTGGTACCGTGTGTCATGGTGTAATACACCGTTGTACCGGATGTACCGAGTGTACCCGTGTACTAGATCGCGGTACCGTCTGTACCTGTATAGTACAACGCGGTACCGTGTGCACCTTGTTTAATTCCCCGTGGTACCGTGTGTCATGGTGTAATACACCGTTGTACCGGATGTACCGAGTGTACCCGGGTACTAGATCGCGGTACCGTCTGTACCTGTGTAGTACAACGCGGTACCGTGTGCACCTTGTTTAATTTCCCGCGGTACCGTGTGTCATGGTGTAATACACCGTTGTACCGGATGTACCGAGTGTACCCGTGTACTAGATCGCGGTACCGTGTGTACGTCTCTGTGTAGTACAATGCGGTACCATGTGCACCTTGTTTAATTCCCCGTGGTACCGTGTGTCATGGTGTAATACACCGTTGTACCGGATGTACCGAGTGTACCCGTGTACTAGATCGCGGTACCGTCTGTACCTATGTAGTACAATGCGGTACCGTGTGCACCTTGTGTAATTCCCCCTTGGTGCCGTGTGTAATGGTGTAATTCCCCGTGGTACCGTGTGTCATGGTGTAATACACCGTTGTACCGGATGTACCGAGTGTACCCGTGTACTAGATCGCGGTACCGTGTGTACCTGTGTAGTACAATGCGGTACCGTGTGCACCTTGTTTTATTCCCCGTGGTACCGTGTGTCATGGTGTAATACACCGTTGTACCGGATGTACCGAGTGTACCCGTGTACTAGAACGCAGTACCGTCTGTACCTGTGTAGTACAACGCGGTACCGTGTGCACCTTGTTTAATTCCCCGTGGTACCGTGTGTCATGGTGTAATACACCGTTGTACCGGATGTACCGAGTGTACCCGTGTACTAGATCGCGGTACCGTGTGTACCTGTGTAGTACAATGCGGTACCGTGTGCACCTTGTTTTATTCCCCGTGGTACCGTGTGTCATGGTGTAATACACCGTTGTACCGGATGTACCGAGTGTACCCGTGTACTAGATTGCGGTACCGTCTGTACCTGTGTAGTACAATGCGGTATCGTGTGCACCTTGTGTAATTCCCCCTTGGTGACGTGTGTAATGGTGTAATTCCCCGTGGTACCGTGTGTCATGGTGTAATACACCGTTGTACCGGATGTACCGAGTGTACCCGTGTACTAGATCGCGGTACCGTCTGTACCTGTATAGTACAACGCGGTACCGTGTGCACCTTGTTTAATTCTCCGTGGTACCGTGTGTCATGGTGTAATACACCGTTGTACCGGATGTACCGAGTGTACCCGTGTACTAGATCGCTGTACCGTCTGTACCTGTGTAGTACAATGCGGTACCGTGTGCACCTTGTGTAATTCCCCCTTGGTGCCGTGTGTAATGGTGTAATTCCCCGTGGTACCGTGTGTCATGGTGTAATACACCGTTGTACCGGATGTACCTAGTGTACCCGTGTACTAGATCGCGGTACCGTCTGTACCTGTATAGTACAACGCTGTACCGTGTGCACCTTGTTTAATTCTCCGTGTTACCGTGTGTCATGGTGTAATACACCGTTGTACCGGATGTACCGAGTGTACCCGTGTACTAGATCGCGGTACCGTGTGTACCTGTGTAGTACAATGCGGTACCGTGTGCACCTTGTTTGATTCCCCGTGGTACCGTGTGTCATGGTGTAATACACCGTTGTACCGGATGTACCGAATGTACCCGTGTACTAGATCGCGGTACCGTCTGTACCTGTATAGTACAACGCGGTACCGTGTGCACCTTGTTTAATTATCCGTGGTACCGTGTGTCATGGTGTAATACACCGTTGTACCGGATGTACCGAGTGTACCCGTGTACTAGATCGCGGTACCGTCTGTACCTGTATAGTACAACGCGGTACCGTGTGCACCTTGTTTAATTCCCCGTGGTACCGTGTGTCATGGTGTAATACACCGTTGTACCGGATGTACTGAGTGTACCCGTGTACTAGATCGCGGTACCGTCTGTACCTGTGTAGTACAACGCGGTACCGTGTGCACCTTGTTTAATTCCCCGCGGTACCGTGTGTCATGGTGTAATACACCGTTGTACCGGATGTACCGAGTGTACCCGTGTACTAGATCGCGGTACCGTGTGTACCTGTGTAGTACAATGCGGTACCGTGTGCACCTTGTTTTATTCCCCGTGGTACCGTGTGTCATGGTGTAATACACCGTTGTACCGGATGTACCGAGTGTACCCGTGTACTAGATCGCGATACCGTCTGTACCTGTGTATTACAATGCGGTACCGTGTGCACCTTGTGTAATTCCCCGTGGTACCGTGTGTCATGGTGTAATACACCGTTGTACCGGATGTACCGAGTGTACCCGTGTACTAGATCGCGGTAACGTCTGTACCTGTATAGTACAACGCGGTACCGTGTGCACCTTGTTTAATTCCCCGTGGTACCGTGTGTCATGGTGTAATACACCGTTGTACCGGATGTACCGAGTGTACCCGTGTGCTAGATCGCAGTACCGTCTGTACCTGTGTAGTACAACGCGGTACCGTGTGCACCTTGTTTAATTCCCCGTGGTACCGTGTGTCATGGTGTAATACACCGTTGTACCGGATGTACCGAGTGTACCCGTGTACTAGATCGCGGTACCGTCTGTACTTGTGTATTACAATGCGGTACCGTGTGCACCTTGTGTAATTCCCCCTTGGTGCCGTGTGTAATGGTGTAATTCCCCGTGGTACCGTGTGTCATGGTGTAATACACCGTTGTACCGGATGAACCGAGTGTACCCGTGTACTAGATCGCGGTACCGTCTGTACCTGTGTAGTACAATGCGGTATCGTGTGCACCTTGTGTAATTCCCACTTGGTGCCGTGTGTAATGGTGTAATTCCCCGTGGTACCGTGTGTCATGGTGTAATACACCGTTGTACCGGATGTACCGAGTGTACCCGTGTACTAGATCGCGGTACCGTCTGTACCTGTATAGTACAACGCGGTACCGTGTGCACCTTGTTTAATTCTCCGTGGTACCGTGTGTCATGGTGTAATACACCGTTTTACCGGATGTACCGAGTGTACCCGTGTACTAGATCGCGGTACCGTCTGTACCTGTATAGTACAACGCGGTACCGTGTGCACCTTGTTTAATTCCCCGTGGTACCGTGTGTCATGGTGTAATACACCGTTGTACCGGATGTACCGAGTGTAGCCGTGTACTAGATCGCGGTACCGTCTGTACCTGTATAGTACAACGCGGTACCGTGTGCACCTTGTTTAATTCCCCGTGGTACCGTGTGTCATGGTGTAATACACCGTTGTACCGGATGTACCGAGTGTACCCGTGTACTAGATCGCGGTACCGTCTGTACCTGTGTATTACAATGCGGTACCGTGTGCACCATGTGTAATTCCCCCTTGGTGCCGTGTGTAATGGTGTAATTCCCCGTGGTACCGTGTGTCATGGTGTAATACACCGTTGTACCGGATGAACCGAGTGTACCCGTGTACTAGATCGCGGTACCGTCTGTACCTGTGTAGTACAATGCGGTATCGTGTGCACCTTGTGTAATTCCCACTTGGTGCCGTGTGTAATGGTGTAATTCCCCGTGGTACCGTGTGTCATGGTGTAATACACCGTTGTACCGGATGTACCGAGTGTACCCGTGTACTAGATCGCGGTACCGTCTGTACCTGTATAGTACAACGCGGTACCGTGTGCACCTTGTTTAATTCTCCGTGGTACCGTGTGTCATGGTGTAATACACCGTTGTACCGGATGTACCGAGTGTACCCGTGTACTAGATCGCGGTACCGTCTGTACCTGTATAGTACAACGCGGTACCGTGTGCACCTTGTTTAATTCCCCGTGGTACCGTGTGTCATGGTGTAATACACCGTTGTACCGGATGTACCGAGTGTAACCGTGTACTAGATCGCGGTACCGTCTGTACCTGTATAGTACAACGCGGTACCGTGTGCACCTTGTTTAATTCCCCGTGGTACCGTGTGTCATGGTGTAATACACCGTTGTACCGGATGTACCGAGTGTACCCGGGTACTAGATCGCGGTACCGTCTGTACCTGTGTAGTACAACGCGGTACCGTGTGCACCTTGTTTAATTTCCCGCGGTACCGTGTGTCATGGTGTAATACACCGTTGTACCGGATGTACCGAGTGTACCCGTGGTACTAGATCGCGGTACCGTGTGTACGTCTCTGTGTAGTACAATGCGGTACCATGTGCACCTTGTTTAATTCCCCGTGGTACCGTGTGTCATGGTGTAATACACCGTTGTACCGGATGTACCGAGTGTACCCGTGTACTAGATCGCGGTACCGTCTGTACCTATGTAGTACAATGCGGTACCGTGTGCACCTTGTGTAATTCCCCCTTGGTGCCGTGTGTAATGGTGTAATTCCCCGTGGTACCGTGTGTCATGGTGTAATACACCGTTGTACCGGATGTACCGAGTGTACCCGTGTACTAGATCGCGGTACCGTGTGTACCTGTGTAGTACAATGCGGTACCGTGTGCACCTTGTTTTATTCCCCGTGGTACCGTGTGTCATGGTGTAATACACCGTTGTACCGGATGTACCGAGTGTACCCGTGTACTAGAACGCAGTACCGTCTGTACCTGTGTAGTACAACGCGGTACCGTGTGCACCTTGTTTAATTCCCCGTGGTACCGTGTGTCATGGTGTAATACACCGTTGTACCGGATGTACCGAGTGTACCCGTGTACTAGATCGCGGTACCGTGTGTACCTGTGTAGTACAATGCGGTACCGTGTGCACCTTGTTTTATTCCCCGTGGTACCGTGTGTCATGGTGTAATACACCGTTGTACCGGATGTACCGAGTGTACCCGTGTACTTGATTGCGGTACCGTCTGTACCTGTGTAGTACAATGCGGTATCGTGTGCACCTTGTGTAATTCCCCCTTGGTGACGTGTGTAATGGTGTAATTCCCCGTGGTACCGTGTGTCATGGTGTAATACACCGTTGTACCGGATGTACCGAGTGTACCCGTGTACTAGATCGCGGTACCGTCTGTACCTGTATAGTACAACGCGGTACCGTGTGCACCTTGTTTAATTCTCCGTGGTACCGTGTGTCATGGTGTAATACACCGTTGTACCGGATGTACCGAGTGTACCCGTGTACTAGATCGCTGTACCGTCTGTACCTGTGTAGTACAATGCGGTACCGTGTGCACCTTGTGTAATTCCCCCTTGGTGCCGTGTGTAAT
>JASEVX010001094.1:0-25466 GCA_031761405.1 Serripes groenlandicus
CTTCTCCCAAATTGGTTGGCAGATTTTCAAATAATTTTAGAATTGTTCCTTGGATGACCCTCTATCAGATTCCTGCAAGCCGTGTTGATTGGTCGAAAAACATGGCCGCCAGGGGGGGCGGGGCTATTTTGCCTTATATGGCTATAGTGAAAACTTAAAAAATCTTCTCCTCCGAAAGTGTAAGGCCAGTGTAAGGCCAGAAAAATAAAAAAAAAATCATGGCCCTCTTGTTTACCATTCAACATGGCTTGAAGGAATCTGATAGAGGGTTATCCAAGGAACATTTCTACAAATTTATTTGAAAATCAGCTGGACACTTCCGGAGGAGAAGATTTTTTAAGTTTTCACTGTAGCCATATAAGGCAAAATAGCCCCGCCCCCCTGGCGGCCGATTTTCAAATAATTTTGTAGAAATATTTCTAGGGTGACCCTCTATCAGATTCCTTCAAGCCAAGTTGATTGGTCGAAAACTATGGTCGCCAGGGGGCGGGGCTTATATAGCTAAAGTGAAAAAAAAAAAAAACAGGTGAGCGATCCAGGGCCATCATGGCCCACTTGTTTAAGTTATTCATATAAAATAAAATTGTTTCAAAACAATTTGAGATATAGCTTAAACACTTACAAATATCTTTTTGCAATCATTACCTCCACCAACAGCTAAGAGTGCATAATTCAGTAAAGATTTGTGTAAGAATTAAGATTCTTTTTAGACTTATGAAGTACTTTGCTTATAAATAATATGATAAAGTACTTGGTTATGTTTTTTCTATCACCCAAAAACGTTTTGTTTTATTGGCAAGCACAAAAAAGTCTAGTGTACTGTCCTCCGACAGCTCTTGTTTTCAAAACCATTACATATATAGCTTATACACTTACAATACTTATTTACCATCATTACCTCCATCAACAGACAAGAGTACATAACTCGGTCAAGTTTATTTTAAGAATTATGGCCCTTGTTTTATTTATAATTTTGGTTAAGTTATTCATACCAAATCAACTTTTTTCAAAACAATTATATTTTTTTGTATTATTGGCAAGCACAAAAAAGTCGAGCGTGCTGTCTTCCAACAGCTCTTGTTCTACAAGAGCCAGAAGACATACTCTACAGCAACACACATGGAGAATCCCACCTAAATCGGAGAATGTCCAGCACAAGCATATCACTCACTTGTCTCACAGCTGCTTCCTCTTCATTGGAAGAAGACAAAAAAAAACCTGAATCTGAGTGTAGTTATGTCTGCATTATCACAGACAGAACACTCCATACTAGTATGAATTGTCCTCAAGCAAACACAACTCAGACTACACTGTCTGGATGTGATAACACTTCTACATTGAAGTATGATGCAATTGTTTGCCCTATTTGACATCAAACCATTGATACACACTCCCTCTTAGATTCAGGTACCTGCACTGACAATTGTGACAGTATAATATACTTGAACTAACTGCTCCACATTTTTACCTGATAGGGGTCAACACTTTAGGACAGCCAGAAAATTACTCAGCCAATTTCCTTTTTATTATTGCTAAAATAGTTTTTAATTATTTATTTCTTACTTTGTTGTCTCTATAAGTAATATTTGCAGAAGTTTCAATATTTTCAAAAATGTTGATTTTCATCTGGGGTTCAACACCTTTAACCCATTCCCTCATATAGACGCTTTCTGACGCCTCTTTAGCAGACGGCTTTTTGTAAACATAGTGACAAAAGAAGAAATTGCACAAAACGTGCAATTTCTTCTTTTGCCACAATGTTTTCCTCTTTTTGTCATAGGTTATCCATTTAATTATGGAGATTTTCTATTTTTAGCTCACCTGAGCTTTGCTCAAGGTGAGTTATTGTGATTGCCTTTTGTCCGTCGTCCATCGTGCGTCGTGCGTCGTGCGTCAACTTCTTCTCCTCAGTAACCAGTGGGTCAATTGGGATGAAACTTCACAGAAAGCATCCTCTCAATGACCTCACCAGATTTCCTTCAAATTTTTGGGATCCATGCAGAATTCTGGTTTCCATGGCAACGAAATGAAAAAAACTTCAAAATTCTTCTTCTCCCAAACTGGTTGGCAGATTTTCAAACAATTTTGTAGAAATGTTCCTTGGATGACCCTCTATAAGATTCCTTCAAGCCATGTAGATTGGTCAAAAAACATGGCCGCCAGGGGGGGGGGCGGGGCTATTTTGCCTTATATGGCTATAGTGAAAACTTAAAAAATCTTCTTCTCCGAAAGTGTCAGGCCGATTTTTCAAATAATTTTGTAGAAATGTTCCTTGGATGACCCTCTATCAGATTCCTTCAAGCCATGTTGATTGGTCAAAAAACATGGCCGCCAGGGGTGCGGGGCTATTTTGCCTTATATGGCTATAGTGAAAACTTAAAAAATCTTCTCCTCCGAAAGTGTCAGACTGATTTTCAAATAATTTTGTAGAAATGTTCCTTGGATGACCCTCTATCAGATTCCTTCAAGCCATGTTGATTGGTTGAAAAACATGGCAGCCAGGGGGGGCGGGGCTATTTTGCCTTATATGGCTATAGTGAAAATTTAAAAAATCTTCTTCTCCGAAAGTGTCAGGCCAATTTTCAAATAATTTTGTAGAAATGTTCCTTGAGTGACCCACTTTCAGATTCCTTCAAGCCATGTTGATTTGTAAAAAAACATGGCCACCAGGGGGGCAGGGCTATTTTGCCTTATATGGCTATAGTGAAAACTTAAAAAATCTTCTCCTCCGAAAGTGTCAGGCTGATTTTCAAATAATTTTGTAGAAATGTTCCTAGTGTGACCCTCTATCAGATTCCTTCAAGCCATGTTGATTGGTCGAAAAACATGGCCACCAGGGGGGGGGCGGGGGGGCGGGGCTATTTTGCCTTATATGGCTATAGTGAAAACTTAAAAAATCTTCTTCTCCGAAAGTGTCAGACCGATTTTCAAATAATTTTGTAGAAATGTTCCGAGGGTGACCCTCTATCAGATTCCTTCAAGCCAAGTTGATTGGTCGGAAACTATGGCCGCCAGGGGGCGGGGCTTATATAGTTAAATTGAAAAAAAAAAAATCAGGTGAGCGATCCAGGGCCATCATGGCCCTCTTGTTTGACAAAATACGTTGAAAGTCGTCTGCTGCAGAATTGCTGTATGAGGGAAAGGGTTAAGAGATAGAATACAATTTTACAAACTCGAAAACAGAATGCCTGGTTTATATGGGTAATTTAAATAATATATGGAGTTAATATTTCAGGTCATGAAAAGGTCCATCTAATCCTTAATGGTGAAGCTTTACCAACCAATGACACTCATAGACAACTAATCTATCACTGTGGTGAAGCTATTTGTGAAATGATAGCGGTCGACCAGGTTTTGCCTGATTTAGTCATGGAGGGTGTTGTATGTGAAGAGGACAGACAGGCTATTCAAAGCAAACTTGAAATGAAAGGAAATTGGGATGCAGCTTATCAACTGCTTTACTGTTTACCTAATAAAAAAATGGACTGGTACCAGATTTTTATGACAATATTGCTGAAACATAAACACCAGGATCTGGCCAATTTTATATATGATGGTAAGAATACCAATTCCTACATGCAATAAATAACTTATTGAATAGAGTTGAAAACATTGTGGCAAAAGGTGAAATTTCTCATTATTATTATACCCCCAAAAAACAAAGTTTTGGGGGGTATATAGGAGTCACTGTGTCAGGCTGTCGGTCGGTCGGTCGGTCGGAAGCCATATTTTGTCAGGCCTATTTCATACAAACCACTGGGTGGAATTCAATAAAATTTTACATGAAGCTTCTATACCAAGAGGAGATGTGCATTTCTTAAAGGGGTTACAATTGCATTTTATTAGCTCACATGAGCTTTGCTCAAGGTGAGTTATTGTGATCGCCTTTTGTCCGGCATCCGTCGTCCATCGTCCGTCGTGCGTCAACTTCTTCTCCTCAGTAACCAGTGGGTCAATTGGGATGAAACTTCACAGAAAGCATCCTCTCAATGACCTCACCAGATTTCCTTCAAATTTTTGGGATCCATGCAGAATTCTGGTTTCCATGGCAACGAAATGAAAAAAACTTCAAAATTCTTCTTCTCCCAAACTGGTTGGCAGATTTTCAAATAATTTTGTAGAAATGTTCCTTGGATGACCCTCTATAAGATTCCTTCAAGCCATGTTGATTGGTCAAAAATCATGGCCGCCAGGGGGGGCGGGGCTATTTTGCCTTATATGGCTATAGTGAAAACTTAAAACATCTTCTTCTCCAAAAGTGTCTCGCCGATTTTCAAATAATTTTGTAGAAATGTTCCTTGGATGACCCTTTATAAGATTCCTTCAAGCCATGTTGATTGGTAAAAAAACATGGCCGCCAGGGGGCGGAGCTATTTTGCCTTATATGGCTATAGTGAAAACTTAAAAAATCTTCTCCTCCGAAAGTGTCAGACCGATTTTCAAATAATTTTGTAGAAATGTTCCTTGGATGACCCTCTATCAGATTCCTTCAAGCCATGTTGATTGGTTGAAAAACATGGCCGCCAGGGGGGGGGCGGGGCTATTTTGCCTTATATGGCTATAGTGAAAACTTAAAAAATCTTCTTCTCCGAAAGTGTCAGGCCAATTTTCAAATGATTTTGTAGAAATGTTCCTTAATTGACCCACTTTCAGATTCCTTCAAGCCATGTTGATTGGTAAAAAAACATGGCCACCAGGGGAGCAGGGCTATTTTGCCTTATATGGCTATAGTGAAAACTTAAAAAATCTTCTCCTCCGAAAGTGTCGGGCTGATTTTCAAATAATTTAATAGAAATGTTCCTAGTGTGACCCTCTATCAGATTCCTTCAAGCCATGTTGATTGGTCGAAAAACATGGCCGCCAGGGGTGGGGGGGGGGGGGGTGTGGGGTGGGGGCGGGCTATTTTGCCTTATATGGCTATAGTGAAAACTTAAAAAATCTTCTTCTCCGAAAGTGTCAGGCCGATTTTCAAATAATTTTGTAGAAATGTTTCTTAAGTGACCCATTTTCAGATTCCTTCAAGCCATGTTGATTGGTCAAAAAACATGGCCGCCAGTGGACAGGGCTATTTTGCCTTATATGGCTATAGTGAAAACTTAAAAAATCTTCTCCTCCAAAAGTGTAAGGCTGATTTTCAAATAATTTTGTAGAAATGTTCCTAGGGTGACCCTCTATCAGATTCCTTCAAGCCAAGTTGATTGGTCGGAAACTATGGCCGCCAGGGGGCAGGGCTTATATAGTTAAATTGAAGAAAAAAAAATCAGGTGAGCGATCCAGGGCCATCATGGCCCTCTTGTTTTACAGAGTTATGGCCCTTTTACATATTAAGTAAGCCATATTTTGTCCGGCTTTTCATACAAACCACTGGGTGGAATTCAATAAAATTTTACATGAAGCTTCTATACCAAGAGGAGATGTGCATATCCTAAAGGGGTTACAATTGCATGTTATTTTACAGTGTTATGGCCCTTTTACTTATTAAGTAAGCCATATTTTGTCCGGCCTATTTCTTACAAACCACTGGGTGGAATTCAATAACATTTTACAAGAAGCTTCTATACCAAGAGGAGATGTGCATATCCTAAAGGGGTTACAATTGCATGTTATTTTACAGAGTTATTGCCTTTTTACTTATTAAGTAAGCCCTATTTTGTCCGACCTATTTCTTACAAACCACTGAGTGGAATTCAATAAAATTTTACATGAAGCTTCTATACCAAGAGGAGATGTGCTTACCCTACAGGTCTTACAATTGCATGTAATTTTACAGAGTTATGGCCCTTTTGTTGGTCGGTCGGAAGCTATATTTTGAATCAAGGTGCTGTTTTGGGGGTATTTATCATCTTCAATGATAGTTCTAGTAACTCCTGTTGCCACAATGTTTTCAAAAGTCTTTTTCATCTGCTTGTGGGAAAGAAATATATCAGGCACAAAATGAAATAAGCTTTTCTAGTTGAAAGTCTGTCTTACCTGTTTTTACCCTTTCCCTCTTTCGACATATTAGCAGCAGATGACTTTGAAAACAATTACAAAACATTATTGAGTAAGTTGAACTATTGAATAGAGTTGAAAACATTGTAGCAAAAGGAGAAATGGCTCATTGTGAGCAATTTCCACTTTGGCCACAATGGTTTCAAAATTCTTCTGCTGCAAATGTGTCAAAAGGTGTCTGCAAGCAGGGAAGGGTTAAAGAGCAAATTGGACTAGTCACGCAGCTATAATGTTTGTTAGGAATAAGAACATATAAGACTTGACCTTTACAATAGTTGTCTCAGAAAATAGCTGTTAAAATATTTGCAGAATTGAAAATATTGTGGGAAAAAACCCCAAAAAAATTATTTGCTACAAATACAATTAGCTAAAAACTGTCCTACACCATCATAGATTTTATAAGCTTGGCTATTTGAACAGCAAATTGAATGTGTCATGCAAAATATTTGTAACCAGAATGTAGCTACAAATGTTTTGTGTGTGGCCTAGAAATAAAGGGTCTGGTTAGATGTCACAGACTGATATGAGGTTTATTTCATTCCAACATACAATACATCTGAAGTGGTCAATTGTGTAACACCTTGACAGAAATATGTAGTCAAATTATTAAACAGAGGTGAAAACATTGTGGCAAAAGGATGAATTACACATAATGGGCTGTTTCCCCTTTTGCTACAATGCTTTCAAAAGATGTCCTCATCAGATGCCTCAAAATGCCTCTATATGTGCTAAAGGAATAACTAACCACAGATAATTAATCCTTTTCCACATATGTCCTTTTCCACATACAGACACTTTCTGAGGACTCTGCAGCAAATTACTTCTGCCACTATGTTTTCATGGGATTCTTCTTATATTCTAGAATAATAATCTTTCATGAAAATACTATTTTGGATTTGTCAATTTCAGAGTCGCAAAAAATGGGGGAAGATGGTAAAGACACAACTGTATCAATGAGCTTTATTCAACAACCTGGTAATTTAAAAATTTGATCATCATCATTTAAAATCAATAACGTTGTTTATCCCATTGGATACAAAACAGGACATTTTATTAGCTCGACTATTCAAAGAATATGAAAGCTATATTACTCACCCTGGTGTCGGCGTCAAAGTCACACCTTTGTTAAGGTTTTGCATGCAAGTAATTAAATACTATATGTATTGCATTGAAACTTTCTACAACCCTACCCAGTTATCAAACCTATGTAGATTATCAAGTAAGATAACTCTATCCTGCATTTTATGCAAGTTATGGCCCTTTTTAGCTCACCTGAGCTTTGCTCAAGGTGAGTTATTGTGATGGCCTTTTGTCCGGCGTCCGTCGTCCGTCGTGCGTCGTCCGTCGTCCGTCGTCCGTCGTGCGTCAACTTCTTCTCCTCAGTAACCAGTGGGTCAATTGGGATGAAACTTCACAGAAAGCATCCTCTCAATGACCTCACCAGAATTCCTTCAAATTTTTGGGATCCATGCAAAATTCTGGTTTCCATGGCAACGAAACCGAAAAAACTTCAAAATTCTTCTTCTCCCAAATTGGTTGGCAGATTTTCAAATAATTTTGTAGAAATGTTCCTTGGATGACCCTCTATCAGATTCCTTCAAGCCGTGTTGATTGGTAAAAAAACATGGCCGCCAGGGGGGGCGGGGCTATTTTGCCTTATATGGCTATAGTGAAAACTTAAAAAATCTTCTCCTCGGTCAAAAAACATGGCCGCCAGGGGGGGCGGGGCTATTTTGCCTTATATGGCTATAGTGAAAACTTAAAAAATCTTCTCCTCCGAAAGTGTAAGGCCGATTTTCAAATAATTTTGTAGAAATGTTCCTTGGGTGACCCTCTATCAGATTCCTTCAAGCCATGTTGATTGGTCGAAAAACATGGCCGCCAGGGGGGGCGGTGCTATTTTGCCTTATATGGCTATGGTGCAAACTTAAAAAATCTTCTCCTCCAAAAGTGTCAGGACGATTTTCAAATAATTTTGTAGAAATGTTCCTTGGGTGATCCTCTATCAGATTCCTTCAACCCATGTTGATTGGTCAAAAAACATGGCCGCCAGGGGGCGGGGCTATTTTGCCTTTTATGGCTATAATGAAAACTTAAAAAATCTTCTCCTCCATAAGTGTCAGGCCGATTTTCAAATAATTTTGTAGAAATGTTCCTAGGGTGACCCTCTTATCAGATTCCTTCAAGCCAAGTTGATTGGTCGGAAACTATGGCTGCCAGGGGGCGAGGCTTATATAGCTAAAGTGAAAAAAAAAAAAAAAAATCAGGTGAGCGATTCAAGGGCCATCATGGCCCTCTTGTTTACTTAGAAATTCTGGTTTGCGTGCAACTAAATTCAAAGTCCATATCTCAGTATTTACTTGATGCATTGCATTGAAACTTAAATAAAGTCTTGTGTGCAACTAAATTAAGAGTCCATATCTCAGTATTTACTTGATGCATTGCATTGAAACTTTCTAACCCTACCAAACTATCACACCTATGTAGATTATCAAGTTAGATAACTTTTGTGATCGCTCACTGTCCGTCGTCATAGTCCGTCGTCGTCGTCGTCGTCCGTCCGTTCACATTTTCCTACAAACGACATTCTCCTCCTACACCAATAAACCAAATTCAAAATAATTTTACAGGAATGTTCCTTGGGTGGATCTCTTTCAAACTTGTTCAAAAAATTCTATTCTATGTAGAACTTTGGCTGCCACGGCAACAAAAAAGGGGAAATTAACCAAAACTTAAAAAATATTCTTGTCTGAAAGTAGAAGGCCCATGCGATTGATATTTGGTATGCAGCATCATCTAGTGAACCTCTACCAAGATTGTTCAAATTATAGTCCTGGGGTCAAAAATGACCCCTCCCCGGGGGTCACTTGTTTAACATAGACTCATATAGGGGCAACACTTTAAAAATCTTCTTGTCTAAAAGTAGAGGGCCCATGCCTTTGATATTTGGTATGTAGTATCATCTAGTGAACCTCTACCAAGATTGTTCAAATTATAGCCCTGGGGTCAGAAATGACCCCTCCCCGGGGGTCACTTGTTTAACATCGACTCATATAGGGGAACAACTTTAAAAATCTCCTTGTCTAAAAGTAGAAGGCCCATGCCTTTGATATTTGGTATGTAGCATCATCTAGTGAACCTCTACCAAGATTGTTCAAATTATAGCCCTGGGGTCAAAAATTATCCCTCCCCGTGGGTCACTTGTTTAACATAGACTCATATAGGGGAAAAATCTTCTTGTTTAAATGTAGAGGGCCCATGCCTTTGATAGTTGGTATGTAGCATCATCTAGTGAACCTCTACCAAGATTGTTCAAATTATAGTCCTGGGGTCATAATGACCCCTCCCCGGGGGTCACTTGTTTAACATAGACTCATATAGGGGAAAAACTTTAAAAATCTTCTTGCCTAAAAGTAGAAGGCCCATGCCTTTGATATTTGGTATGTAGCATCATCTAGTGAAGCTCTACCAAGAATGTTCAAATTATAGCCCTGGGGTAAAAAATTACCACTCCCCGGGGGTCACTTGTTTTACATAGACTCTTATAGGGGAAAAACTTTAAAAATCTCCTTGTCTAAAAGTAGAGGGCCCAGGTCTTTGATATTGGGTATGTAGCATCATCTAGTGGACCTTTACCAGGAGTGTTCAAATTATAGCCCTGGAAAATTATTTTGAACAAATGTTGTCAGACTGATATTCAAATAATTTTGCAGAAACATTCCTTGGGTGACACTCTACAAGATTCCTTTAAGCCATGGTGGTTGATCAAAAACATGGCCACCAGGGGGCAGGGCTGTTTGGAGATTTGATTTTTGCCTTATGGCCTTGGAGCGATACTGGCCCTCTTGGGCCTCTTGTATTTCATAAATGCCACCGAACGTATAACGAATAGCCAGAACCCTTCCAGTATTCTTTCAGAACATATTCCAAAGTGCTTGTACACTTCCAGAATGCACAGTATGTTCCGTATGCTTTCGAACACCCTGAATGGACATAGAACATGACAAACCCTTTCAGATTGCTTTCAGAATGCATGCAGAAAGAGTTTGGTCCGTTCTAGGTTGATTCGTCGTATTCTGACAGCATTCGGAAAGCATACGGAAAGCGTTAGGAAAGAAAACATTTCGAAGTCACCATGCGGGAAGTATTCGGTCTCTTCTGAAACCATACTGAAAGCATTCGGAAAGCAAACGGAAAGCATTCTGTGATACATTGGGGAATATACATTCGGAGGGACATTTGGACAGTTTAAAAAATCACAGCACTTTGTATACTGAAAACAAACGGAATGGCATTCGCCCCAATGTGATCGCCCCATTAATCGAATAATTTTTGTTGACCTAATGAGGGCTATTCCAGTAAAACATATGTCCCACCCCAGGAAGGCACTTTCAAAATTGACCAACCCCCTTCAGAAGTTTATTTGACTAGAAAAGAACCCCCTTTAGAATATTTTCTGAGCAAATTCCGACCCCCTTCAGAAGTTTATATTTTTTGTTGCAAATTTCAACCCTCAATAGCAGTTTTGTCGGACTTCTGATTAGGACTTACTATAAGTGTATTCATGGTCCAACAGTAAGTTTCTGCTCTTGCATCGTAAGTAAAGATGTTGATTCTGACAGGAATTAAAATACACATGAATTTGTATTGAGGTTTAAGACTGATTTTCAACATCTTTGGTCATTTAAAGGCGGTCAGTTATCCATACCCTCTGTTCCTGGAAGACCCAGTACTAAGCCAAACCCAAACAACTGACAGTTTCCTCATATAAATCAGAGGCGGAGGCCTCGAACTCGGAACCTTCAGGTTACTAACCTAGCATATTACCAACCACGCCACAAAGGCCTTCATTAAGATATTTCAAATTAAATTTGAACAAGAAAATGTGTCCATGGAACACAGATGCCCCAGTCGACAGTCAGATGAACAAATGTAGGGTCACAAATAGCTTTATTCAACAATTAAACAAAATAACTTTTTTCCGATTTTCAGTACCATACCGTTTTGATCGTATCTCGAAAATTTGTCTTCAAGCGAATTCTGTACACTACGTTTGAGAAATATATTATGTGGTTAAAACAAAGCGGTTTTTCTTCATCGGGCAGTCTGTCTGTCACAGTGATTCAGATTGCAACTCGGTCTTTTAAGACAGCTGTCCTAAATGTAAAAAAAAAACCAGGCCATTTTGTACTAAACTTAAACAAGAGGGCCATGATGGCCCTGGATCGCTCACCAGATTTTTCTTTTCACTATAGCAATATAAGCCATGCCCCCTGGTAGTTTCCTACCTTGGCTTGGCTTGAAAAAATCTAAGAGGGTCACCCTAGGAACATTTCTAGTAAATCCTTTGAAAATAGATCAGACACTTTCGGAGGAGAAGATTTTTTAAGGTCCACTATATCCATATAAGGCAAAATAGCTCCGCTCCCTGGAGGCCATTTTTTTATGACCAATCAAAATGGCTTCAAGATATCTGATGGAGGGTCACCCAAGGAACATTTCTACAAAATTATTAAACAAGAGTACCGCGGTACATAATACGCCCGTCAGGAACTTCTTTACAAATATTCTAAGTCCAAAAAGGGGCATAACTCATTCAAGAATTGACGAAATCCCAGGAAATATGAACTTGATCTGTGACACATCACTACAAAGCCTTATACAAAATTTCAGCTCAATAGCTCAAAGTATGTAGGAAAAAAGTGTGGTAAACCCGAACGGACGGAGGGACGGAGGGAGGGACATGTATGACCATACCATAATACGTACCGTTTTTAAGAAACGGTCGTATAAAAATCGGCCTGACACCTTTGGAGGAGAAGATTTTTAAAGTTTTCACTATAGCCATATAAGTCAAATTAGAGTTAAATGATAGAGGGTCACCCAAGGAACATTTCTACAAAATTATTTGAAAATCGGCCAGACATTTTTGGAGAAGAAGATTTTTTAAGTTTTCACCTTAGTCATATAAGTCAAAATAGCCCCGCCCCCCTGGCGGCCATGTTTTTTGACCAATCAACACAGCTTCAAGGAATCTGATAGAGGGTCACCCAAGGAACATTTCTAAAAAATGATTTGAAAATCTGTCAACCAGTTTGGCAGAAGAAGAATTTTGAAGTTTTTTTCATTTCGTTGCCATGGAAACCAGAATTCTGCATGGATCCCAAAAATTTGAAGGAATTCTGGTGAGGCCATTGGGAGGATGCTTTCTGTGAAGTTTCAGCCCAATTGACCCACTGGTTACTGAGGAGAAAAAGTTGCCGGACAAAAGGCGATCACAATAACTCGCCTTGAGCAAAGCTCAGGTGAGCTAAAAATTCAAACCCAGAAAGGCCACTTTTAGATGCGCTTTCCAAACTTACACTTACTGATGAACACCTATTAAAAATCTGCAGCAATATTGAAAACCTTTTAGAATTACAGTTAATATACTAACAGGTTAAGAAAACATTGTGGCAAAAGGAGAAATGAGCAATTTATTCTTTTCCACAATGTTTTCAAAAGTCTTCTTCAGGTGACTGTCTAGCTTGTATTTTAAACTTATTTAGTGTTAAGCTGGAGTGAATTATTGTAATTTTCTCTTTAAACTAAATTTAAACATTAGTAAAGAGGGAAGAGAAAAAGTCATCTAATTGACTGTGGTTTCAGAGGAAAATGAAGCATTTCCACTATGTGACAGGTGATATACCTGGACAGTCTAAAATGTTTAAAAATTCAAGTAGGCTTGTATATTTATGATGTGGGGGATTCTCTTCTTTTTTTTAGACCAAAAAACGTTTTGAGTGTCTTGTAAATTATTGCCTTTTCATTTTCGCTGCTGGCCTTTATCACAACTTGTTCAAAGTTTGGCAGCAGATTTGCACAAATCACAGAGGCCTTATGGTTTTTGCTGTCTGCGTGCCTCTTTAATGTACTGGTCCGAAAATAGGAAGTCCCGTCTGTCAATGCATTTTTAGCTCACCTGTGCACGAAGTGCTCAGGGTGAGTTATTGTGATCGCCCTATGTCCAGCGTCCGGCGTCAGTCGTCCGTCGTCCGTCAACATTTTCTCCTCTGTAACCGGTGGGTCAACTGGGATGAAATTTCACAGAAAGCATCCTCGCAATGCCCTCACCAGAATTCCTTAAAATTTTTGGGATCCATGCAGAATTCTGGTTTCCATGGCAACGAAATGAAAAAAACTTCAAAATTCTTAAAAATCTTCTCCTCCCAAAGTGTCAGGCCGATTTTCAAATTATTTTGTAGAAATGATCCTTGGGTGACCCTCTATCAGATTCCTTCAAGCCATGTTGATTGGTCGAAAAACATGGCCTCCAGGGGGGGGGGGGGGGGGGGTTATTTTGCCAATATGGCTAGAGTGCAAACTTAAAAAATCTTCTTCTCCAAAAGTGTCAGGCCGATTTTCAAATAATTTTGTAGAAATGTTCCTTGGGTGACCCTCTATCAGATTCCTTTTCCATTTTTCCCTTAGTTGGTAATTAAAGATTCATTCAACAAAATCTTTTTTTTCAGATGACAGACGGGCAGAGATGATATTTACAGATGTTAAGAAGTCAATTTGTCCATCTGGAAACCAAGTAAGCTTGTGTCTCTTGGCATATTATATTATTTTGCTTATTATGTTTCCCCCCTCCGGAGGAGACATATTGCTTTTGCCTGCGCCGTCTGTCTGTCTGTCTGTCTGTCTGTCTGTACGTCCACATTTCTTGTCCGGCCTTTATCTCACAACCCCTTGGCCACATTTCTATGACACTTCACAGGAGTCATCGGTACAATGTCTTGTTGCGCATATTACGAGGGCGTTTAATTTGACCTACTTTTGGATGAGTTATTGCCCTTTTTAGCTCACCTGAGCTTTGCTCAAGGTGAGTTATTGTGATCGCCTTTTGTCCGGCGTCCGGCGTGCGTCGTGCGTCGTCCGTCGTCCGTCAACTTCTTCTCCTCAGTAACCAGTGGGTCAATTTGGATGAAACTTCACAGAAAGCATCCTCTCAATGACCTCACCAGAATTCCTTCAAATTTTTGGGATCCATGCAAAATTCTGGTTTCCATGGCAACGAAACCGAAAAAACTTCAAAATTCTTCTTCTCCCAAACTGGTTGGCAGATTTTCAAATAATTTTGTAGAAATGTTCCTTAGATGACCCTCTATCATATTCCTTCAAGCCATGTTGATTGGTCGAAAAACATGGCCGCCAGGGGGGGCGGGGCTATTTTGCCTTATATGGCTATAGTGAAAACTTAAAAAATCTTCTCCTCCGAAAGTGTCAGGCCGATTTTCAAATAATTTTGTAGAAATGTTCCTTGGGTGACCCTCTATCAGATTCCTTCAAGCCATGTTGATTGGTCGAAAAACATGGCCGCCAGGGGTGGTGGGGCTATTTTGCCTTATATGGCTATAGTGCAAACTTAAAAAATCTTCTCCTCCAAAAGTGTCAGGCCGATTTTCAAATAATTTTGTAGAAATATTCCTTGGGTGATCCTCTATCAGATTCCTTCAAGCCATGTTGATTGGTCAAAAAACATGGCCGCCAGGGAGAGGGGCTATTTTGCCTTTTATGGCTATAGTGCAAACTTAAAAATCTTCTCCACCAGAAGTGTCAGGCTGATTTTCAAATAATTTTGTAGAAATGTTCCTTGGGTGATCCTCTATCAGATTCCTTCAAGCCATGTTGATTGGTCAAAAAACATGGCCGCCAGGGAGAGGGGCTATTTTGCCTTTTATGGCTATAGTGCAAACTTAAAAATCTTCTCCACCAGAAGTGTCAGGCTGATTTTCAAATAATTTTGTAGAAATGTTCCTTGGGTGACCCTCTATCAGATTCCTTCAAGCAATGTTGATTGGTCGAAAAACATGGCCGCCAGGGGGCGGGGGCTATTTTGCCTTATACGGCCAAAGTGAAAACTTAAAAAATCTTCAACATCTTCTCCTCAGTAACCAGTAGGTCAATTGGGATGAAACTTCACAGAAAGCATCCTCTCAATGACCTCACCTGAATTCCTTCAAATTTTTGGGATCCATGCAGAATTCTGATTTCCATGGCAACGAAACGAAAAAACCTTCAAAATTCTTCATCTCCCAAACTGCTTGGCAGATTTTCAAATAATTTTGTAGAAATGTTCCTTGGATGATCCTCTACCAGATTCCTTCAAGCCATGTTGATTGGTCGAAAAACACGGCCGCCAGGGGGGCGGGGCTATTTTGCCTTATGGCTATAGTGCAAACTTAAAAAATCTTCTCCTCCAAAAGTGTCAGCCCGATTTTCAAATAATTTTGTAGAAATGTTCCTTGGATGACCCACTTTCAGATTCCTTCAAGCCATGTTGATTGGTCGAAAAACATGGCCGCCAGTGGGCAGGGCTATTTTGCATTATATGGCTATAGTGAAAACTTAAAAAATCTTCTCCTCCAAAAGTATCTGGCTGATTTTCAAATAATTTTGTAGAAATGTTCCTAGGGTGACCCTCTATCAGATTCCTTCAAGCCAAGTTGATTCGTCGGAAACTATGTCTGCCAGGGGGCTTATATAGCTAAAGTGAAAAAAAATTAAAAAATCAGGTGAGCGATTCAAGGGCCATCATGGCCCTTTTGTTTATCATTTATTATGTTGTACAGTTTACATCCCATGTAGATTGAAAAGGTTTTCTTTTATCTTAAAGGTGATTGCCAGGCTGGTTACTTCTGTTCAGCCAATGCGAGTACGAGAACACCCACCGATGGTGTTACAGGGTACCAGTGTCCTGCAGGCTATTATTGTTCGACTGGAAGGATTGCACCGGTACCTTGCGCTGATGGTAGGTTTCTGCAATTTTACCATTTCTCACATGCAGACAAATTTGTAGCAGACGACTTTGAAAACATCTTGACAAGAGTATGAAAAAGCTCTATAAATGAAAGAACAATTACTGAAAAAAGTTGAAAACATTGTGGCAAAAGGAGAAATTGCTTGTTTTGAGCAACTTCTGCTTTTGTCAAAATGTTTTAAAAAAGCGTCTATATGTGATAAAGGGTTAACCTTTATAGCTTACTTATGCACGACGTGCAAGATGAGCTATTGTGATCACATTTTGTCCGGCGTCCGTCCGTCGTCAGTCGTCCGTCGTGCGTCGTCAACATTTGAGCTTGTTAACACTCTACAGGCTACATTTTGCTGTGTTAACAGGCTACATTTTGCATCCAATCTTCATGAAAATTTATCAGAACATTCATCCCCATTAAATCTTGGACAAGTTCGAAACTGGGCCATATGAGGTCAAAAACTAGGTCACTTATAGGTCAAATTGAAGGGAAATCTTGTTAACACTCTGGAGGCCACATTTTCAACTTGAGCATGTTGAAACTTTATCAGAATGTTTGTCTTGATGATGTCAGGTCAAAAATTAGGTCACTAGGTCAAATTGAAGGAAAATCTTGTTAACACTCCAGAGGCCGCAATTTTTGCTTCAGCAGTTTGAAATATTGTCAGAATGTTTGTCTTTAAAATATCGAGGTAAAGTTCGAATACGGGTCATGCCGGGTCAAAAACTAGGTCACTAGGCCAAATTGAAGGGTAATCTTTTTAACACTCTAGAGGCCACATTTTCAACTTGAGCATGTTGAAACTTTATTAGAATGTTTGTCTTGATGATATGAAGGTCAAGTTTAAATATAGGTCAGAAACTATAGGTCACTAGGCCAAATTGAGGGAAAATCTTGTTTACTCTGTAGAAGTCGTATGTTTTGCTACAGCAGCTTGAAATTTGGTCAGAATAATGTTTGTCTAAATGATATCTAGGCCATATGAGGTCAAAAACTAGGTCACTAGGTCAAATTGAAGGAAAATCTTGTTAACACTTTGAATGCCGCATTTTTTGCCTCAGCATCTTGAAATTTGGTCAGAATGTTTGTCTGAATTATATCTAGGTCAAGTTCGACTTTGGGGTCAGAAGCAAGGTCAATAAAGGAAAATATTGTTCAAAATCCGGAGGCCGCATTTTTACTTTGAGCAAGTTGAAAATTTGTCAGAATGTTGTCTTGATGATATATAGACCATGTTGGAATATGGGTCGATCATATTAGGGAAAAAATATAGATCACTAGGCCAAATGAAGGAAAATCTTGTTAACACTGGAGGTTGAATTCAGAATAATTGTCTTGATGTGTTTTGCATAACAGTACATTGTATAATTAAGGTGAGCGATCCAGGGCCATCATGGCCCTCTTGTTTTAAATTGCCATTTCATTCTTGTCTACCCTTCATCTCAAAAACCCTTGGCCACATTTCTATGAAACTTCACAGGAGTCATCGGTACAACGTCTAGTTGCGCATATTACCAGGGCGTTTAATTTGACCTAATTTTGGTTGAGTTATTGCCCTTTTTAGCTCACCTGTGCACGAAGTGCTCAGGGTGAGTTATTGTGATCGCCCTATGTCCGGCGTCCGTCGTCCGTCAACATTTTCTCCTCTGTAACCGGTGGGTCAACTGGGATGAAACTTCACAGAAAGCATCCTCTCAATGTCCTCACCAGAATTCCTTAAAATTTTTGGGATCCATGCAGAATTCTGGTTTCCATGGCAACGAAATGAAAAAAACTTCAAAATTCTTAAAAAATCTTCTCCTCCGAAAGTGTCAGGCCGATTTTCAAATTATTTTGTAGAAATGATCCTTGGGTGACCCTCTATCAGATTCCTTCAAGCCATGTTGATTGGTCGAAAAACATGGCCGCCAGGGGGGGGGGGGGGGGCGGGCTATTTTGCCTTATATGGCTATAGTGCAAACTTAAAAAATCTTCTCCTCCAAAAGTGTCGGGCCGATTTTCAAATAATTTTGTAGAAATGTTCCTTGGGTGACCCTCTATCAGATTCCTTCAAGCCATGTTGATTGGTTGAAAAACATGGCCGCCAGGGGGCGGGGCTATTTTGCCTTTTATGGTTATAGTGAAAACTTAAAAAATCTTCAACATTTTCTCCTCAGTAACCAGTGGGTCAATTGGGATGAAACTTCACAGAAAGCATCCTCTCAATGACCTCACTAGAATTCCTTCAAATTATTGGGATCCTAGCAGAATTCTGGTTTCCATGGCAACGAAACGAAAAAGAATTCAAAATTCTTCTCCTCCCAAATTAGTTGGCAGATTTTGAACTTATTTTGTAGAAATGTTCCTTGGGTGACTCTCTATCAGATTCCTTGAAGCCATGTTGATTGGTCGAAAAACATGGCCGCCAGGGGGGGCGGGGCTTTTTTGCCTTATATGGCTATAGTGAAAACTTAAAAAATCTTCTCCTCCAAAAGTGTCAGGCCGATTTTCAAATAATTTTGTAGAAATGTTCCTTGGATGACCCTCTATCAGATTCCTTCAAGCCATGTTGATTGGTCGAAAATGATGGCCGCCAGGGGGGGCCAGGCTATTTTGCCTTATATAGCTATAGTGCAAACTTAAAATATCTTCTCTTCCAAAAGTGTCTGGCCGATTTTCAAATAATTTTGTAGAAATGTTCCTTGGATGACCCTCTATCAGATTCCTTCAAGCCATGTTGATTGGTCAAAAAACATGGCCACAAGGGGGCGGGGCTATTTTGCCTTTTATGGCTATAGTGAAAACTTAAAAAATCTTCTCCTCCAAAAGTGTCAGGCCGATTTTCAAATAATTTTGTAGAAATGTTCCTAGGGTGACCCTCTATCAGATTCCTTCAAGCCAAGTCGATTGGTTGAAAACTATGCCCGCCAGATGGCGGGGCTTATATAGCTAAAGTGAAAAAAAAAATCAGGTGAGCGATTCCAGGGCCATCATGGCCCTCTTGTTTGCATATGTATTAAGAAATTGAAAGGTTCTTTACACGACAATGAAATAAGGCAATGGATCAGCGGAAGTTTTCCTTTACACGACAATGAAATAACAAATAAAATAAATAATATATCTGTACAAATTTATGCTACTAATTTGCAGGTATGATCACTAGTTAAAGATAGTTCTATCAGACAATGCCTATTATCACTTGACAAAGCCCTTATGGGGAGCATCATTCGGTTCCACCAATTCCTTGTTTTATCTAATTTCAGGTTGTTTTTTTTGGATATATAGCATTCTGTAATGAGAAGGACCTAACTGGTGATATCATCAATCATTTTAACGAGAACAATGTCTCGGATGCCATTAAGCTGTGTTTCGTTATCTTCATTGCTGTCTCCATACCATTGATTGTGTACCCTTGTAGAACTTCACTTTACACTCTACTATTCCCGCAGGTAAAGTTGATCACTGTTAATTTCTTGATACCTTTTACATGAACTGCCAGTGTACTTTGAATTGCAGATCCATATCCATATTCTTATCTTGATCATGTGGGAACTTTCGTGCATCATATATAATGTTTTCTTGTTACATTACGCCATTTGATATGACATAAAGGGATATTTTAATGAAGGCTGGTAAGACTATGTAAGACACCAGTTGCATATACATTTACGCTTTCCAAGATCCACAAATCTGCAGTACCGGTAGTCATCTTTGAAAATGTTTATGTAAAATTGTGGAAAATCTTTATAAATGAAAGTATAATAAGTATGTACAGTTGAAAACGTTGTGGCAATAGCAGAAATTTCTTATAATGAGGCATCAGTAAGCATCGTTTTGTGGGAAAGGGTTAAAAACCTATTTTACCTGACTTGACAAATATGTATTTGACAACGTTTAGGCCAACGGATGGCACTTTTTGGCCTGGACCTTTTGGCCAGCCATATTTTTTAGGATCTTTTGGCCAAATCACTATTTTCCCTGCTATAACTCTATTAATATAAGAAACTTATCCAAACAACATAATTGTTATTTAATTAACTGTTTAAAGCAAACAACAACAATTACATTGTTTTACAGTTTTTAGATCACCTGAGCCGAAGGCTCAAGGTGAGCTATTCTGATCACTTTTTGTCCGTCGTCCGTCCGGCGTTAACTTTTAGCTTTAAACATCATCTCCTCCCAAACTCCAAGGACAATTTCCGTGACACATCACAGGACTGTTACTCTGATTGGCCTCTTTCAAAGTTGTTCAAAGATTTAAATTCCATTGAGAACTTTGGTTGCTGCGGAATCAGAAAGGGGGCAAAAGGTCCAAACTTTATAAATCTTCTCCTCTGAATCTGCCTGTCAGATTCAAATATAATTTGGTAGAAATGTTCATTGGGTGACCCTCTATAAAAATTGTTCAAGCCATACTGATTGGTCGAAAAACATGGCAGTCAGGCGGCATCAAAAAAGGGGCAAAATGACAAAATTTGAAAATTCCATTTTTATGCAAATGCTTGTCTGATTTTAAGAAAATATAATACGAATCTTACTGTAATGATCCTCTATTTAATTAGCTCACCTGAGCTTTGCTCAAGGTGAGTTATTGTGATCGCCTTTTGTCCGGCGTCCATCGTGCGTCGTGCGTCAACTTCTTCTCCTCAGTAACCAGTGGGTCAATTGGGATGAAACTTCACAGAAAGCATCCTCTCAATGACCTCACCAGATTTCCTTCAAATTTTTGGGATCCATGCATAATTCTGGTTTCCATGGCAACGAAATGAAAAAAACTTAAAAATTCTTCTTCTCCCAAACTGGTTGGCAGATTTGCAAATAATTTTGTAGAAATGTTCCTTGGATGATCCTCTGTCAGATTCCTTCAAGCCATGTTGATTTGTCGAAAAACATGGCCGCCAGGGGGGCGGGGCTATTTTGCCTTATATGGCTATAGTGAAAACTTAAAAAATCTTCTTCTCCCAAACTGGTTGGCAGATTTTCAAATAATTTTGTAGAAATGCTCATTGGATGACCCTCTATCAGATTCCTTCAAGCCATGTTGATTGGTCAAAAAACATGGCCGCCAGGGGGCGGGGCTATTTTGCCTTATATGGCTATAGTGAAAACTTAAAAAATCTTCTCCTGCGAATGTGTCAGGCCGATTTTCAAATAATTTTGTAGAAATGTTCCTTGGATGACCCTCTATCAAATTCCTTCAAGCCATGTTGATTGGTAAAAAAACATGAACGCCAGGGGGGGGCGGGTCTTTTTTGCCTTATATGGCTATTGTGAAAACTTAAAAAAATCTTCTTTTCCAAAAGTGTCAGGCCGATTTTCAAATAATTTTGTAGGAATGTTCCTAGGGTGACCCTCTATCAGATTCCTTCAAGCCAAGTTGATTGGTCGGAAACTATGGCCGCCAGGGGGCGGGGCTTATATAGCTAAAGTAAAAATAAATAAATCAGGTGAGCGATTCCAGGGCCATCATGGCCCTCTTGTTTTAAAATTGCCATTTCATTCTTGTCCGGCCTTCATCTCACAACCCCTTTGCCACATTTCTATGAAACTTCACAGGAGTCATCGGTACAATGTCTTGTTGCGCATATTACGACGTTTAATTTGACCTACTTTTGGATGAGTTATTGCCCTTTTTTAGCTCACCTAAGCACGAAGTGCAAGGTGAGCTTTTGTGATCACTCACCGTCCGGCGTCGTCGTCTGCGTCGTCGTCGTCAGCGTCTGTTAACAATTTCCTACAAATGACTTCTCCTACTAAACCAATGAACAGATTTTAAAATAACTTAACAGGAATGGTCCTTAGGTAGTCCTCTTTCAAAGTTGTTCAAAGAAATTAATTCCAAGTAGAACTTTGGTTGCTGCGGCATCAGAAAAGGGAAAAATTGCCAAATCTTAAAAAATCTTCTTGTCCAAAAGTACTGGCCCGATTTGAAAATTATTTTGCACAAATGTTCCTTGAGGTACCCTCTACCAAGATTGTTCAAATATTTCCAATCCGTTGAAAAACATGGCCGCCAGGGGGCGGAGCTTATTTTCCTTACATGTGCATTGTTAAAACTTTAAAAATCTTCTTGTCCAAAAGTACTGGCCCGATTTGAAAATTATTTTGCACAAATGTTCCTTGGGACACTCTTTACCAAGATTGTTCAAATATTTCCAATCCGTTGAAAAACATGGCCGCCAGGGGGCGGAGCCTGTTTTCCTTATATGTGCATTGTTAAAACTTTGTAAAATCTTCTTGTCCAAAAGTACTGGGCCGATTTGAAAATAATTTTGCACAAATGTTCCTTGGTGCACCCTTTACCAAGATTGTTCAAATATTTTTGATCCGTTGAAAAACATGGCCGCCAGGGGGGGGTGGGCGGAGCTTGTTTTCCTTATATGTGCATTGTCAAAACTTTAAAAATCTTCTTCTCCAAAAGTGCTGGCCCAATTTGAAAATTATTTTTCACAAATGTTCCTTAGGGCACCCTTTACAAAGATTGTTCAAATATTTCGGATCCGTTGAAAAGCATGGCCGCCAGGGGGCGGAGCTAGTTTTCCTTATATGTGCATTGTTAAAACTTTAACAATCTTCTTGTCCAAAAGAACTGGCCCGATTTAAAAAATATTTTGCACAAATGTTCCTTGGGGCACCCTTTACCAAGATTGTACAAATATTTCCAATCCGTTGAAAAACATGGCGGCAAGGGGGCGGAGCTTGTTTTCCTTATATGTGCATTGTTAAAACTTTATAAATCTTCTTGTCCAAAAGTACTGGCCCGATTTAAAAATTGTTTTGCACAAATGTTCCTTGGCGCACCCTTTACCAAGATTGTTTAGATATTTTTGATCCGTTGAAAAACATGGCCGCCAGGGGGCAGAGCTTGTTTTCCTTATATGTGCATTGTTAAAATCTTCTTGTCCAAAGTATTGGCCTAAAAAGAGTAAAAACTTTAAAAACTATTGAAGTTCTATTAAATCAGGTGAGCGATATAGGGCCATCATGGCCCTCTTGTTTAAATTGCCATTTCATTCTTGGCGGCCTTCATCTCACAACCCCTTGGCCACATTTCTATGAAACTTCACAGGAGTCATCGGTACAACGTCTAGTTGCGCATATTACGAGGGCGTTTAATTTGACCTAATTTTGGTTGAGTTTTTGCCCTTTTTTTAGCTCACCTATGCACAAAGTGCAAGGTGAGCTTTTGTGATCGCTCACCGTCCGTCGTCCGTCGTCGTCGTCGTTGTCGTCGTCGTCCGTCTGTTCACATTTTCCTACAAACAACTTCTCCTCCTAAACCAATTAACCAAATTCAAAATAATTTTACAGGAATGTTCCTTGGGTGGATCTCTTTCAAACTTGTTCAAAGAATTCTATTCCATGCAGAACTTTGGTTGCAGGCAATAAAAAAGGGAAAATTAACCAAAACTTAAAAAATCTTCTTGTCCAAAAGTACTGGCCTGATTTGAAAATTATTTTGCACAAATGTTCCTTGGGGTACCTTCTACCAAGATTGTTCAAATATTTCCGATCCGTTGAAAAACATGGCCGCCAGGGGGTGGAGCTTGTTTTCCTTATATGTGCATTGTTAAAACTTTAAAAATCTTCTTGTCCAAAAGTACTGGCCCGATTTGAAAATTATTTTGCACAAATGTTCCTTGGGGTACCTTCTACCAAGATTGTTCAAATATTTCCGATCTGTTGAAAAACATGGCCGCCAGGGGGCGGAGCCTATTTTCATTATATGTGTATTGTTAAAACTTTAAAAATCTTCTTGTCCAAAAGTACTTGCCCGATTTGAAAATTATTTTGCACAAATGTTCCTTGGGGTACCTTCTACCAAGATTGTTCAAATATTTCAGATCCGTTGAAAAACATGGCCGCCAGGGGGCGGAGCCTATTTTCATTATATGTGCATTGTTAAAACTTTAAAAATCTTCTTGTCCAAAAGTACTGGCCCGATTTGAAAATTATTTTGCTCAAATGTTCCTTGGGGTACCTTCTACCAAGATTGTTCAAATATTTCAGATCCGTTGAAAAACATGGCCGCCAGGGGGCGGAGCTTGTGTTCCTTATATGTGCATTGTTAAAACTTTAAAAATCTTCTTGTCCAAAAGTACTGGCCTGATTTGAAAATTATTTTGCACAAATGTTCCTTTGGGTACCTTCTACCAAGATTGTTCAAATATTTCCGATCCGTTGAAAAACATGGCCGCCAGGGGGCGGAGCCTATTTTCATTATATGTGCATTGTTAAAACTTTAAAAATCTTCTTGTCCAAAAGTACTGGCCCGATTTGAAAATTATTTTGCACAAATGTTCCTTGGGGTACCTTCTACCAAGATTGTTCAAATATTTCCGATCCGTTGAAAAACATGGCTGCCAGGGGGCGGAGCTTGTTTTCCTTATATGTGCATTGTTAACACTTTAAAAATGTTCTTGTCCAAAAGTACTGGCCCGATTTGAAAATTATTTTGCACAAAAGTTCCTTGTGGCACCCTTTGACTAGATTGTTCAAATATTTCCAATCCGTTGAAAAACATGGCCGCCAGGGGGCGGACCTTGTTTTCCTTACATGTGCATTGTTAAACTTTAAAAATCTTCTTGTCCAAAAGTACTTGCCTGATTTGAAAATTATTTTGCACAAATGTTCCTTGGGGCACCTTTTACCAAGATTGTTTAAATATTTCTGATCCGTTGAAAAACATGGCCGCCAGGGGGCGGAGCTTGTTTTCCTTATATGTGCATTGTTAAAACTTTAAAAAATCTTCTTGTCCAAAAGTACTGGCCCGATTTGAAAATTATTTTGCACAAATGTTCCTTGGGGTACCCTTTGACAAAATTGTTCAAATATTTCCGATCCATTGAAAAACATGGCCGCCAGGGGGCGGAGCTTGTTCATAGACTCATATAGGGAAAAACCTTTAAACAAATTCTTGTCTAAGAATGTTCTTGTCTAAAAGTAGAGGCCTTTAATATTTGGTATGTAGAATCATCTAGTGGACTTCTACCAAGATTGTTCAAATTATAGCCCTGGGGTCTATTGTTTTACATAGACTCATATAGAAAAATTTAAAAAAAAATTCTTTTCTGAAAGTAGAGGGCCCCGGCCTTTGATATGTAGCTTCGTCTATTGGACCTCTACCAAGATTATTCAAATTATAACCCTGGGGTGAAAAATGATCCCATCCCGGGGGTCACTTGTTTTACATATACTCATAGAGGGGAAAGACTATAAAAATCTTCTTGTCTAAAAGTTTAATATTTGAAATCTAACTTCATCTAGTGGACTTCTACCAAGATTGGTCAAATTATTATAGCCCTGGTGTCAAACATGGCTCCACCCTGGGGATCACTTGTTTTACATAGACTTGTTAAGGTAAACAATTTTAAAATATTCTTGTCCATTTGCCATGAATGTTCTTTGGGTGCCCCTCTACTAAGACTTCCAATTATTTTGATAGGATGATAAACATGGCCACCGGGGGGTGTTGCTTGTTTTCCGTATATATGTATAGACAAAGAACAATGAAAACTGTTTAAGTTTGATTAAATCAGGTGAGCGCTATAGGACCATCATGGTCCTCTTGTTTTAAATTGCCATTTCATTCTTGTCCGGCCTTCATCTCACAACCCCTTGGCCACATTTCTATGAAACTTCACAGGAGTCATCGGTACAACGTCTAGTTGCGCATATTACAAGGGCGTTTAATTATGT